>CM059205.1:39162207-39679707 GCA_030347435.1 Clarias fuscus
GAGAGCAGTGTATAGTGTATGGAACTTTGTATAAACCAGTGTATAATTAATGGAACAGTGTATAAAAGAGTGTATATTGCATGGAAAATTGTATAAAACCATATGTCATGGAAAGAGATGTGTATAGTGTACAGAACTGTGCGTAGTGTATGAAACAGTGCATAGTTTAGAAGAACAGTGTATAGTGTATGGAGGTTTGTATAAGACAGTGTATAGTGTAAGGAACAGTGTATAGCGTACGGAACAGTGTATACAGGGTGGGCCATTTATATGGATACACCTTAATAAAATGGGAACGGTTGGTGATATTAACGTCCTGTTTGTGGCACATTAGTATATGTGAGGGGGCAAACTTTTCAAGATGGGTGGTGACCATGGTGGCTATTTGGAAGTCGGCCATCTTGGATCCAACTTTTGTTTTTCTTCAATAGGAAGAGGGTCATGTGACACATCAAACTTATTGGGAATTTCACAGGAAAAACAATGGTGTGCTTGGTTTTAACGTAACTTTATTCTTTCATGAGTTTCATTCTTTGCATAAGTTTCTGACCACTTATAAAATGTGTTCAATGTGCTGCCCATTGTGATGGATTGTCAATGCAACCCTCTTCTCCCACTCTTCGCACACTGATAGCAACACCGCAGGAGAAATGCCAGCACAGGCTTCCGGTATCCGTAGTTTCAGGTGCGGCACATCTCGTATCTTCACACCATAGACAATTGCCTTCAGATGACCCTAAAGATACAAGTCTAAGAGGGTCAGATCGGGAGACCTTGGGGGCCACTCATGAAAGAATAAAGTTACGTTAAAAGCAACCACACCGTTGTTTTTCTTGTGAAATTCCCAATAAGTTTGATGTGTCACATGACCCTCTTCCTATTGAAAAAACAAAAGTTGGATCCAAGATGGCCGACTTCCAAATAGCCACCATGGTCACCACCCATCTTGAAAAGTTTGCCCCCTCACATATACTAATGTGCCACAAACAGGACGTTAATATCACCAACCATTCCCATTTTATTAAGGTGTGTCCACATAAATGGCCCACCCTGTAGTTTAGAGAACAGTGTATAGTGTATGGAGGTTTGTATAAACCAATGTATAGTGTAAGGAACAGTGGATGGTTTAGAGAACAGTGTAAAAAACAGTGTATAGTGTATGGAATGGTGTATAGTGTATGAAACAGTGTATAACGCAGTGTACAGTGTATAGAACAGTGTATAGTTTAGAGCGCAGTGTATAAACCAATACATAGTGAGGAGAACAGTGTATAAAACAGTGTGTAGTGTATGGAACAGTATATAGTTCATCTTACAGTGTGCAGAACAGTGTCTAGGATATGGAACAGTGTATTAAATAGTGTATAATGGATGAAACTGTGTATAAAACAGTGTGTACTCTATGCAAGAGTGTATGGTATACAGAATAGTGTATGATGTATGGATGTATGGTAAGGGTTTAGTGTATGCAGCAGTGTATAGTGTTTAGAAGAGGGTTTAGGTTATAGAACATGTATTAAACACTATTGTGTAAAGTGTATAGTATTTAGAGGATGTAAAAGAGTCTGTAGCATATAAACGAATATGTGGTGTATGGAAGAGTGAACAGAGTATGGAAAAGCCTATGGGACAGTGTAAAGACAGTCAGGCTGTGTTCGCACTAGGCATGATTGCTTTGTACCATGTCTGAGCATGATCGCCCCTCCCTCTCCCAAAAAATAACCCTCCCTGCCGATCTAAGTAATGCTGTTCTGTATCTCGATACACTGCAATACATCAGTCCGCAGCATGTATGCGGCGTGTTGGTGGTGTTGATGATGTCAAATTTAAAACACTGTACGTTTCCACGTTTTTGTGGTGTAATCAGCTTTAAACCTGATTTGAAACATGGCCGAGACCACCTGTTCAAGTGGACGTGAGTGTGTTTCGATGCTCCATGCTCTGGAACAGAGAATTCACACTACTGAAACATACCGGACTCAGGTGTACTCGGGTCCGTACCCGAGTCCGGAGTGTGCGAAGGCAGCATATGAATGTCCTGACACAGGGGAGTGTATAGCAGTGCTGAGTGTAAAGTGCAGTAGAGTTTGTGTGATGTAATCACTCTAAATGTATTCGTCACAGGCTCATCGCTGTGTTTGTGTTTCATTACAGAAAGGTTAACAAGTGTTACAGGGGACGCTCGTGTCCGATAATCATCCACTGCAGGTGAGTACCGTGTGTGTGTGTTTGTGTGTGTGTGTCTCTCTCTCGCTCTCACTCTGTCTCTTTTGAGAAGCCATGTGTGCTGATGGGTGATGATGCAACAACAAACTGCATGCCTGAAACATCATCACACACGCACACACACTCAGCCGTTCTCACTAACAATTTCTATTAAATTTTTTTCTCCGTCTCTTCCTCTGTCTGTCGTTCTCCTGGTGCAGTGATGGATCGGGGAGGAGCGGGACATATATCCTGATTGACATGGTACTGAATAAAATGGCTAAAGGTGCGTGATCAATCTCTATACACACACACACACACACACACACACACAGGAGCAGGTGTCCCATGTGGTTCGTTCCCAGGCTTCTTTAGGTCTTCACAGTCCTCCCTCTTCTCCCTCCTTTATTATCTTGAGACAGAGAGAGAGAGAGAGAGAGAGAGAGAGGCTGGTCTCAGGTTGTTCTCTTCCCGCTTGTTTGATCAAAGCCTCACAAAGTTTAGTCTCACACCTCCTCCTCACACTCAGCCCCTCCCTTCTTCTTCTTCTTCTTCTTCTTCCTTTTATCCCCCTCCACTGTCTTCTCTGCCTTCATCTTCAGTGCTGAATTGAAAATTGCTTGAGAATGCCTTTTCATTTCCAGAGCCTTTTCTCCCCTCTCTATCGCTCTTTTTCAATTCTAAACTCGGGAATCTCAGGATGTCTATGAACGTGAAAGAGTCAGAGGACATTTTGAGCCCTGGGCTGCACCTCTCTCTCTCTCTCTCTCTCTTACAAAAAAAAAGAGGCCTCTCCTTTGATGATGTAATGAACTTTCTCATATTTAGCCAACAAGGAAATGAAGACGATTCCCAGCATATCCTTAAACCCAGGCTATAAGCATGATGGAACGAGAAGCATAATAGCAATAACAAGTAATGCTGCTTCTAGTTACTAGTTTAGCACTGACTAACTGTATGTGTGCATGTGTGTGTGTTACAGGTGCTAAGGAGATTGATATTGCTGCCACTCTGGAACATCTGAGGGATCAGAGAGCAGGCATGGTGCACACCAAGGTATGTCTGTAGTACGTCTCAACGTATGTCTCGTCATACCATCTTTTAATTTTTATCCATCTGTATAAAAGACTGATCTGCTGACTTTGTGTCTGATTTAAAAAATACATGTCTTTCTAAATAGATGGATGGATGGATGGATGGATGGATAGATGAACATACAGACAGACAGGCAGATAAGAGAGGTAGATGGTAGATTGATAAATAGATACATAGGCATAATATAGATGGATGGATGGAGAGATGGACATGCATACATACATACATATATACATTATAGTGCATCTCAAAAAATTGGAATATTGTGAAAGAGTTGATTCATTCTCTCTGGTCATTTCATTTTAAAATGTAACTCTCATATACAGTATATCCAGGATTCATTACCAGCAAAGTGAAGAAACAAATGCCAAGCCTTATTTTGTTTTGCTCTTGATAATTGCAGCTCATGAAAATCCAAAATTCTGTATTTCAAAAGAGAGAACAGGAAATGTCAAACTTCTAAAAACTGATGTAAATGTATGCACTCTTGCTTGGTCCATTAGAATAAATTCCTACATCAGTGTGACAAGGCGTGTTACTGAATACCAGGTTGCCTTGACAATATACACTACAGATTATCATCTCACGGGGGTTCAGGTCAGGTGAGTTGGTGCGATAAACAAGTACAGTAGTATCATGATCAGTAAACCAGTGTTAGTGGTAGTGTTGGCACTGTGGCCAGGCGCTACGTCCTGCTGGAAAAGGAACTCAGCATCTGCGTATCAGAAAACACGAACATGGATTGCTGTCACATCTCCTGGTGGATGACTGCGTTGACCTTGGAGTTGATAAAACCCATTGGACCAACACCAGCAGATGTCATGGCTCCACAAATCTTCACTGGACTTAGATTCGGACTGAAATGCAAAGCTACGTTCATCTGAACCACCGGGCAACTGTCCAGTTTCTTTTCTCCTTAGCCCAGGTAAGACATTCTTTGGTGTCGTCTCTGGTCCAGGAGTGGCTTGATATTAGGAATGGAACAGTTGTAGCCCATGTCCTGTAGACAAATCTGTGCGTGGTGGCTCTTGATGCACTGACTCCAGCCTCATTTCACTTCCCGTTGGAGCTCTCTCAAGTTCTTGAATCAGCTTTGCTTGACAATTTTCTAAAGACTGCCGTCATCCACTGTTGATTTTGTAAATTTTCATCCCACACTTTTCCCTTCCAGAGAAAAGATTCCATGAAAATACTCTGATACAGGACTATCTGTGGGTTACTCTCCATACGAAGGGTGTTGATCCTCATCTTCCGGACAACTGTCACATCAGCAGTGTTCCCCATGTGTGTACTGAACTAGACTGAGAGATACACAGTATTTATGAAGTTTAATGTATGAATTTTTGACCTGAAAAAAAAAAAAACACAGGCATAAACGATTTCAGTTCTCACAAAATAAATCAAGAAATTTGACTTTTTCACAATATTCTAATTTTTTGAGATGCACAGCATATAGGCCACACCCACTTTAGGTTTAGATCGGATTTCGGTTTGAGACACGAGTCAGTGATGTTGAAGTGTGTGTGTTCTCGATGTGTCTCTGCAGGAGCAGCTTGAGTTCGCACTGACCGCCGTGGCCGAGGAGGTGAACGCCATCCTCAAAGCTCTGCCACAGTGAAGAAGAAGCTTCCAACCACACAAACACACACACACACTTCCTCTATCCTCTCTTCCAGTGACTCAATCATCTGTTTGTGTATTAGAAGTCATCAGAGAAGAAGTCTGTGCTTCTGGAATCTCTCTCTCTCTCCTCCTCCCATGTGTGTGTATGTGTGTGTGTGTGTGCTGAAACACACTCATGTGGATGTCACTCTACAGCTCCTGTGTTTCTATCTACAATCGAAACAATCGTCTCTTATTGTGCTGAAATTGATAGAGAGTGTATTTTGTGATGCACTTGGATAGCAGTGTGTATTAAAACTGATAGTAGTGTGTGTGTGTGTGTGTGTGTGTTATATCTGAAATGTGTATCAGATGTATCTATATATTTATTACATTTATATTCACTGTGTGTGCGTGTGTGTGTGCATGTGTGTGTATGGATTGTTGTAACAGTGTAACATCTGATCTGGTCTGATTTGGTCTCTCTCACACACACACACACACACACACACAGACACACACACACACACACATACCCAAGATGATTCAGTGTTTGCAGAGGAACAGGACACACACACATTCAGTGTCTCTATAGCGCGAGTCTGTACATAGATATTTTTGTGTGTAGAAAATAAAATAAACTCTAACAGAGCTGATGGCCCTGCTGTCTCCTTCTACTGCTCCACTCCTACTGAATGTGTGTGTGTGTGTGTGTTGAAGTAGGAGAAAAATGTAAGAAATGGAAAATAAAATAAAAACAAACAATTGACAAAAAGCAAAGAGAGAACTAACGAAAGAAGGAAGGCAAAAAGAAAGAAATGAATGAATGGGGGAAAACAGAACACAGAGAAAAATAATGTAATGAAAGAAAAAGAAAGAAAAAATTACAATCAAGTAAACAGACAAACATGAAGGGACAAAGAATTAAATTTAAAAGAATGAAAAAAGAAAAAAGAGAGAGAAGATAAAGAGAGAATGAAAGGGAGACAAGAAAATGAAAGAAAATGGAAAAAAGAAAGAAAGAAAGAAAGCATAGAAGGAATAAATCGAAAATAGAAAGTAAAACATGAATGAGCAAAAAAAAAAGAAAAGAAGAGAAGAAAAAGCTAAAACCTATAAATTAAATGAAACTGCAAAACAGCAAAAAAAAAAGAAATGTAAAAGAAAACAAGGGAAAAAAATAAATAAATAAACTCAATAAACAAATGTATAAACAACATGAATAAAAAAAGAAGACCGAAAAATAATGTAACTAAGAAAAAAAAAAAAATGAGAGAAACTAAGAAATATTATGAATAAAAAAATAAAAAGAAGAAGAGGAATGCAAATGGAAGCAGTTATGCTTATGGTAAGTATTGTAATAATATAAAAAAAATTAACAACTGTTGTGGGAAAGAATTAATGTAAAGAATTAAGTTTTTAAATTGGAAAGAAAGAAAGAAAGAAAGAAAGAAAGAAAGAAAGAAAGAAAGAACGAGGGGGAAACGTTCTCATGGCTGGAATGAAATGTTGTTGAATGTTGTTTATGAACAAAAGATCAAAGTCTGGAGGTGAGACACAACGGAGCTGTTTGTAGCTGAACTCTTCCTGACTGTCGCCCAACTCTGCAAAAAATCCTGGCACCCCTGCACGAGTACAGCGGTGACACCGGCATGATCAGACATCAGAGCTGTTTCTCTTATCTCTCTGAAACCCGCTCCTCCCTCTGTTGGTCGACACTTTAGTTTTTTTTTGTCCCGGAGACATTTCTACCTCCTGGTCTCACCGTGCGGTGCAGAGCGAAGAGAGACGCGCGGTTTCTCCTCTGCGTGACCCGAACACGGCAAGAATACGCTGCGCTTCGGTGCTGAATGGAGAATAATGATGAGAATAAACAGCATGCAAATTCACCATTAGCAATGCCATCGGTGATGTGGCCTTCCTGCTGCTGTCATGTGTGTGTGTGTGTGTGTGTGTGTGTGTGTGTGTGTGTGTGTGTGTGTGTGTGTGTGTGTGTTTTTACCTGCTCATTTGCATGTCATTTGCATATACAACCTTAGATCTGCTGCTTAACCTACGCCTCATCAGTATGCAGCTAATCTGAATGCAAGGCAGACATGCTAATCAGCTTATGAATAACTATACCGCACCCGTAATTACGCATGTTTAATTGGTTACCGTCTGAAGGAAACAGGTTTATTATGATTTTTTTTTTTTTTTTAAAGGAATAGAAAAATGATGGTAATAATTGCTTCCTGTAGCAGCTAGAGGATTTCTGCGGGAGTGTGATACGTCGTCCTCTCCCATTGGGGAGGATTGTTATTTTCTCTTATCATTCGATACAGTTGACACAATCAATTATCGCTTCAGCTATGACTGGTTTAACGCCAGCTGATTTTTTTTTTAATGAACTTAGTTTCGCCGTCTTTCCTTCTGTAATTTCTCATGCGCTCCACTTTTCCTTGTTGCCCCTTCTCATGACATTGCTCCACTTTGCTGTCTCGTTTAAATCCGAATGCTAATCTCTCTGTTTGCTCTCTGAAAGGAACGGGAGATCCATATAACAGCTGCATTAAGCAAAGTGATTTTTTTTTTAAATCAAATGTCAAGTCATTGGGCACAATGTGTGTGTGTGTGTGTGTGTGTGTGTGTGTGTGTGTGTGTGTGTGTGTGTGTGTGTGTGTTGATTAATAGGTGGATATTTATAAAATCACAAGTAAAACCATATGCTTAATGTTACAATTCAACATGTAGGGAAACAAATGTGAAAACAAATCATGTGGGGGGAAAAAAAAATCACCTGGAAATAAAAGTAGTCATCTGTGAAAGAATCACATAAATCACATAAAAGTGAATAAATCTTCTAAAAGAATCAAATGAAGGTAATTGAATCATTTGAAAGAAACACATGGGAATAAACAAATTCAATGACTGAATAATGTGAAGGCGAATGAATTGTGTTTGGGGAAAAAAAATCATATGAAAAGAAATGAATCACCTGAAAGCATCCTTTAAAATAAATCATGTGAATAAAGAAATTATAGGAAACTGCACGAGTCAAGTCAAATAATCACAGAAAACAATATTAGCATCTGAAACACATCCGTGAATCATGAATCATTTGAATGAATCAAATTGAATCATTTGAAAGAACCACTTGGAAATGAATGAACTGGCTGAATGAATCATGTAAAAAAAAAAAAAAGATAAAATTGTGTGGGGGGAAATTCACATGAAAATGAACAATCATCTAAAATAATGATTACATGTAAATTTAAGCATCTGAAAAAGGTCATACAATTATGTGAAAGATTCCCATGAAAACCAAAGAATCTGAATGAATCACTCACTCTCACTCACTCATCATCTGTACCACATTGTCCTGTACTCAGGGTCACAGGGGGCCTGGAGCCTATCCCAGGAGGCTCAGGGCACGAGGTGGGATACACCCTTGACAGGGTGCCAATCCATCGCAGGGCACACAAACTCACTCACTCATACACTACAGGCAATTTGGAAATGCCAATTAGCTGAATCTGCAGGTCTTTGGGAGGACACCAAAGTACCCAGAGGAAACCCGACCAAGCACGGGGAGAACATGTACACTCCACGCAAACAGAGACGGGAATCGAACCCAGACCCTAGAGGCACTAGGAAAAACTCCCTGAGATGGCAATAAGAAGAAATCTTGAGAGGAACCAGACTCACCATGGGAACCCATTCTCATTTGGGATCTACATCTGTTCCATGTCGACTCGTCACTGGTGCTCCACAAGGTTTGGTACTTGGTCCTCTTCTGTTCTCACTCTACTGTATAGACTCTGTCTCTTGGTAAGGTCATATCCTCATACTGCATTTCATACCATTGTTATGCAGATGACACAATGCATTCTCTCCTTTCCTCCCTCAGACACTCAGGTTTCCACCTGGATCTCAGCATGTCTGACAGACATCTCCTCCTGGATGATGGCTCATCAACAGAAATTTAATCTCAGTACAACTGAACAGATGTTTAACCCAGATGATTCTTCCTCCTATCAGTAGCTGATGATCTCCCTGAACAACACTGAAATCAGTCCCTCAATCACTGGCCACAACCTTAGTCTAACTCTGGACACTCAACTGTGCTTTTTCCCCAAACACTGTCACTTCCTTCTTTATAAAATGAGAAGAATTAGTCCATTTCTTTCCACACACGCCACTCAGGAACTTGTTTCAACTTTGTGCTATTGAAACTCACTTCTGGCAGGTCTGCCCCTGTGCACCTTTCCCTTTGTGCTGACCCGGAATTCAGCTACCGGACTTTGTTTTAAACCCTTCCAAGTTCACTGGCTTCCTATATCTACACTCTTTTCTCTCCTGGCTCCGAGGTGGTGAAATAAACTTACTCTAGGTGTTCATACAGCTGAGTCACTGGCAATCTTTAATCTTCAATCTTAGATATTGGGTTAACTTCAAAGCACTTATGTAAGTTGCTCTGGATAAGTGCATCTGTCAAATACCTAAACGTATCTGTGTTTATATCATAAAGCTGTCTCTTGAATGTAGACTTTAATAATGATACGCCTACCTCCTCAAGAGTGCTCTTGACTTGGCTAGATGTTGCGGAAGAGTTTTTTTCTTTACCATGGACAGGGTTCAGTGGGCATCCCTTTCAGTTGTCTTCTGTGGTCTTCTGTTTGCTGTCGCTGAGCTTGCCAGTTAATCCCGTCTGCTTTAAAAATATTTCAAACTGTTGTATTGGTCAGTTCCAATGTTTTATCTCTGTCTACCAATGTTTTTTTTTTTTTTCAGTGTAATGATGGCCTGCTTCACTTGCACAGACACTTTTTTGAACCTCATATTGAGAGGTTGAGTGAACAGCTACCAAATGCAAATGTACTCACTCAGAATCTCTTCCTGACCTTTTATCTGCTTGATTAGTCATGGAGTAATGAGGGAACAGGCCACACCTGGCCATGCAACCCTTTGTCAGCCATATTTCCATCATTTATGAGGCCTAAAGTGTGTGTGTGTGTGTGTGTGTGTGAAAATGGCTGTACACCCTAAAAAACACCTTAAATTAAACCTGAAAGTCTTGACTCCTCCTACATCTTGACTGTGCTGGTATACAGAGACCAAATGCCAAAAGCAATTGTCTTTATTCCATTTTTTTTTTCCCCAGACTCTAATATGTATGAATGCTTAGTACTGCGCTTTGGTTGAATTTGTCAGTGTTTTCACAAACCTCTGTGAATTAACAATAGACAAAATAACACTTTAATATAATTTGATGAAAGTAACAATCAGTTGTAGGGTGCCCCCTTGTGACATGAAATAAATTACATCAAATTTTACATAACAAAATAATTTTATTCCAATCAGAAGATTGATGTGGATCAGGAAAGACAGTAGCAGTAAATCAGATGCAAAAAAAAAAAAAAAATGGTAAAGATTTGTCAAAACATAACTGTATATATATATATATATATATATATATATATATATATATATATATATATATATATAAAGAGTATGAATAAATAACAAAGCAAAAACCAATAAACACAACCAAATTTTTCGTAAAAAAAAAAACAAACAGCTGAAAAAAAAAATGAGTAAACTTGTCTTTTGCCACCGTTTCTCCACCCCCTCCAAAGTGACCTCTGCTTATAAAAAACGAGCATCTTGTTAAATCTTAGCGATTGCTAAATCGCTATTTTTAAGTCCACCATTCTAGCATCCACCTTTCTGGAAGTGTGTCGGGACTTCACAGTCGCGGCGATGCCAAAACTTGAAGCGCACTATATTTAAACGGCTGCATGGGAAGAAAGCAAAACTCCAGTTCTCAGAAAAAAAAAAAAAGTGTGATTACTACCCTCAAGAGCTTAGCTCAATCATAGCCACGGAAAGAATCTCATCCAGAAACCCAATTATCCTGCGATATTATGCCTGTGTCCCTCACGGTAAGACAAGAGCAGTCTCAATAGCACTTAAAGCTCAGTCCCAGCTCGGTCCGGCTCATAATCACAAAGTTCCGGAATCTCCAGAGGACAGGCCTAACCACGCTCACCCGTTAAAAAAAAAAAAAAAATACAAAGAAAAATCCTGGACTAATGAAAATAAAAGTGCTTCTTTGAAGACATGACTTTTGTTTATCTGAATGTAATTTAGATGAATTGGTGGCTAAAAACACTTAAATAGAAAGGTGGAGCTCTAAATCTTATTTAGAGGTTGATGAAAAATAACTGCAAATGTCCACGAATGTAGCCTTTGTAAAGGTGGTTATTTATACTGTTTAGCCACGAATTCTGTACAAAAAGCTTGTTTGTTTGTTTGTTTGTTTTTTTCACTAGATTTTTACTTTCATTAAAATCTTGAAAGGACATTTTTTGGAAACTATGCTGAAAAAAACTCCAGCTGTCATCGAGTAACCATGACTTTGCTTGGCAGCATTTTTGTTTTAGCTCCTTCAGTTTTGGACCAGGAGTTTCCATGCTAAAGAAGCAAGCGACGGTTTTATTTGCTAGCTACTAGCTTTGGGGATTATTTAGTGTCTTCAAAAGTTTGGCTTTGACACTGTAACTGGACTGGAGAGTTGGTGGGGGAGGGGTCTTACGTTCATTTTGTCAGCTTTGAAGATCAGGGAAAAAAAGAAAAACGTAAAAAAAAAAATCACGACGATTTTGACAATATAAACAAATGGGGGTTTGTTATGCATGGCTAAGGTTGCATAAGATTATGATTCAATTCATAATTTTTTATTTAAACTTCGTGTCAGATTTACATCGGGTTTCACCTTCATCACTATGCTCATCACATAATTAAGCCAAGTGTTTAGAATTGCAAAATAATCTGGATAATCCGTTATTACGCCTTGTTAAATGCAAAAGCCATTTCAGTTTATAGTTGTAGTTAGGTGGTTTATTTATGATAACACTTCAAGTTTACTTCAAGAGTAATGCTATCAAATTTATAAGAATTCATTTGAGCAATGTTATGTCTTCAGACTTGTGGATGTTGATGTGAGTCACATGTGTCTCCACTTCAGCTCAACATGGCTGTACAGTATATGACACTCGCAGAGTGTTTAGATGGATGGAGGAATTTATGAAATCAACATCATCCTGGTCACTGTTCTTGATAACCCTGAGGATTTTTTTTTTTGCATTGCTCTGCTTAACAGAATTTCTTTTTCATAAATCTTATTTCATCTGTAACATCGGACTGAAAGACGTTGTTGAGCTAAAACCAAAAAGTCATACTGTAGTGGCGTCACTTTATTTCTTCGTCCTCATGCCAGGCGGCATTAAACTTGGGTAAGGGGCGTGGTCTAAAGTCAAAAGAAAAATTACTGTAGCTTTTTAGAAACGATATGGATGAAAATCTGATCTGTATATTTATTATTTTGACGTTATTAAATTGAACGTTGGCGGCTTTGCTGTAAAACTAACAAAACAAAGTCTGCCTCTGACACTAAACATATCATAGATGGCGCATGTTGTACTAAATGTGTGTCACTGATCGAAATGTTCAGGTCAGCAGTCCCTAAATTTGGACATATGCTCACGATTGATTTTAAAGATTAGCATGTTTTTTTTTTTTTTTTGGGGGGGGGGGGGGGGGGGGGGTGGTGAATCATCTCACACTAGTGTACAAGTTCACAAAAAAACAGGTGGAAAAGTAAAATAAAATAATACGAACAAGCCTTTGAGCTAAACAGTGTCAGGCGGCGATGTTTATTCCTAACTGCTGAATTGAAAGTCTAAGCGCCGGACCGGCTCGCTCCAGAACCCGTAGGGTGTGAGATCAATACGATGGTGTGGAGGCAGGAGGGAACCAGGGGGAGCAGTGAGGAGTGATGCTGTTTGATTTGGGCGGCATCCAGAGGAGCAGCGTGGGAAGTGTTCCAGAAAAGCACCACGGTGGTGGAGGAGAGGGAGGAGGGCGCGCTTCAGTCCAGGCTTTTTCTTTGCTTCTTCGTGAAAGCGACCGAGGCTGGAATGAGACGGCAACAGATTGCAGCGCAAGCGTCTCATGTCTGGCCAAAACCTCAGCCAGCCAGCTTTGATCTGCTTTAAAATCTCAAATGTTTTTTTTTTTTCTTTCTTTCTTTTTTTTCCTTCAACATGACTCCCAGTGAACAGTCATGAACAGTCTGAAAGAAACGAGGAATCCGAGCAGTCATACTTGAATATCTCTCTGAATAGCTAGCTGCAGGGGCGTTGCTAGACATAAAGCTTTACTGGGGCACAGGCCCCCATTACTCAAATCACACCTTTTTTTTTTTCTTTTTTTTTTACTTTGATGTGTTGCGTGTATGAAATGCTAATGTGCTACTGTATGTGAACCTCCTTCGTTTGGTGCACCATTACTGCCACTGCCAGACTGCTGCTGCTGCAAGTGCAACTATTACATCTTTCTGCATTCCAGAATAATAAAATGTTAATAAAAAGTGTGTGTGTGTGTGTGTGTGTGTGTGTGTGTGTGTGTGTGTGTGTGTGTGTGTGTGTGTGTGTGTGTGTGTGTGTGTGCGTATGTGCTTGTTTGTTTGATTGATTGATTTTCACACCATTCTGTGTAACCTCTAGAGATTGTTGTTGATCAGCACTTTTTGAAATACTTAAACCGGCCCATCTGGCATCAACAGCCATGCTGCAATTAAAGGTATAGAGATCAGACTTTTTCCTCATTCTGATGCTTAATGTTAGCATTAACTCAAGCTCTTAACCAGTATTTCCAGAATTTTATGCATTGTACTGATTCGCTAACTGCATTTAACTGATAACTGAATTCAATTCAACTAAATGGAATTTCATGTATATAGAGCTTAACAGTGGTCATTATCACAAAGCAGCTTTACCAAATTAAAAAAATATGGAAATAAATTAGAGAAATGTATGAAAAAAGTATGAATTATGGCAAGGAAAAACCCCCTGAGATGGCAATAGGAAGGAACCTTGAGAGGAACCAGATTCAACAGGGAACCCGTCCTCATTGCGTGCTAACGGATAGCAGGGATTGATCTGCAGTCATACTGTGTGTTAGGAGGCTAAACGTTCAACATAACAAATGATGTCTTTAAGTTGATATAGAGTCCAGTTCGTTATAAGAAATTCCAGTCTTGAACTATTGAGCGACTGCAGTCACAAGTCCTCAAGAAACACGTGTCTGTCTCAGCTAAGGGCAGGACTGTTCTTCATGGTAAAATGGAACCGGCCCCAGTCAGATAACCACAGGCAGATCTGGAGAACAGTTAGGTGTACTCACAGTCGCATAATGTACACTGTAAAAAATAAATTGTAAATTTTACGGGAAAAAAAAAAACGGCAGCTGTGGTTGCCAGAAGTTTACCATAAAAAAAAAAAGGTAGCAACATTTTTGGTTGTACAGGATTACACTGTATATTCTATGTATTTTAATTGTTTCTTTTTTTTTTCGAGCCTGGCCAGGAACCAAACCCCGACCCTGGTGGTGTAAAGCGATGGTGCTAACCACTACACTACTGTGTTTGCTGTGCAAACATTGTCGTTGTTGGACTTCCTTGGTTTCCCCGCGTCCCCTGCACGACTTGCTCTCCAACAACGACAACATTCATGTAGCAAGCACAGTAGTGTAGTGGTTAGCACTGTCGCCTTGCACCGCCAGGGTTTGGGTTCGATTCCTGGCCAGGCTCGAAAAAAAACCTAACAATTGAAATCCGTAAAATGAGTGCGATTCCGTACAACCTAAAAAACATTGCGACCATATTTTCCACGTAAACTTCTGGCAGCCATAGCCGCCGTATTTTTACCGTAAAATTTACGCTTTATTTTTTTAACAGTGCAATAATGTATTTTTTACGGTAAAATTCTGGCACCCACAGCTGCCAGTTTTTTTACCGTAAAATTTACGTTTATTTTTTACAGTGTATAAGGTAATTGTATATGTTGTGCAAAGTGCAAGCAGGGTCTCTGGAATTACTAAATATTGTATAACTGCATAACTTGAGGACATGAGGGCTCCCTGGGAAGTAAAGCAACCAGTCTCTCCAAATCTGAGAGATCAATGAGTATCAGGAACAGGTTTTCAGCCTAGACATAAACACAGACACTGTGTCTGAGTCCCGAACATTAACTGTGAGACTATTCCATAACTTTGAGCATTAAACTGTACTGTCTATTTTGCTTTTGACAACGAGGTCAATCAGTTGACCTTATAAATGAATCTGATCATCTATAAGCTCTGTAAAGTCATAGAATCGTTCAGGCTTTGACATCTGCCGGGAAATGTGATTATCAAGCCAGCTTGTTCAACACCAACTACAGCCAGGTCTTACTTCTTTCACTCTTATTTCTCATTAATTAATTTCCTAATGATATTCAACTCACTCACTCATCATCTATACCGCTTAATCCTGTATTCAGGGTCACGGGGGCCTGGAGCCTATCCCAGGAGGCTTAGGGCACAAGGCGGGGTACACCCTGGACAGGGGGCCAATCCATCGCAGGCTATTTAACTACAAAGAGAAATAATGTTTCAGTCAAAATAAGTCATTTCATAAATATTTTAGTCATTTCATGTTATCATGCCACAGTACTCAATACAAAGACACATGTCTGCTCCATGAGCTATGGGTCATCCTGCGCTATGCTACAGTAGCTACAAGCAACATGACCCATTTCCCACCATGAAGGACACCAGTGTAAACATTCACAATTAACCTCCAGTGTGTTAGCAATAAAACACTCATAATATGGTTATGGAAACCCAATAGTGTGACGTTACTGACTCGCTGCTCTGTTCAGGTTGGTTCTTTTCCCCCTAACATCACATCTTAAAGTATGATATAGGTTTTATACCACAGCAACCATTACAGGTTTACTCACTCACTCACTCACTCACTCACTCACTCACTCATCATCTATACCGCTTTATCCTGAATTCCTGTATATTTAAAAAATGCTGTATATTAATTGATAGATAAAGTGAATGAATAAAAACACCAAAATTAACCTCTGCTGCAGAGAAGAAGCTCATGTAGGGGTACCAGCCTCAGAAATCCCCAATATATATATATAGACACACACACACACACACACACACACACACACACACGTGGACAAAATTGTTGGTACCCTTCGGTCAATGAAAGAAAAACTCACAATGGTCACAGAAATAACTTTAATCTGACAAAAGTAATAATTAAAAAAAATTCTATGAATGTTAACCAATGAAAGTCAGACATTGCTTTTCAACCATGCTTCAACAGAATTATAAAAAAAAATAAACATGGAACAGGCCTGGACAAAAATGATGGTACCCCTAGAAAATACTGAAAATAATGTGACCAAAGGGACATGTTAATTCAAGGTGTGTCCACTAATTAGCATCACAGGTGTCTACAATCTTGTAATCAGTCAGTGGGCCTATATATAGGGCTCCAGGTAGTCACTGTTTTGTTTGGTGACATGGTATGTACCACACTCAACATGGACCAGAGGAAGCGAAGGAAAGAGTTGTCTCAGGAGATTCGAAAGAAAATTATAGACAAGCATGTTAAAGGTAAAGGCTATAAAACCATTTCCAAGCAGCTAGATGTTCCTGTGACTACAGTTGCACATATTATTCAGAAATGTAAGATCCATGGGACTGTAGCCAACCTCCCTGGACGTGGCCGCAGGAGGAAAATTGATGACAAATCAAAGAGACGGATAATCCGAATGGTAACAAAAGAGCCCAGAAAGACTTCTAAAGAGATCCAAGGTGAACTTCATGCTCAAGGAACATCAGTGTCAGATCGCACCATCCGTCGTTGTTTGAGCCAAAGTGGACTACATGGGAGACGACCAAGGAGGACACCATTGTTGAAAACAAATCATAAAAAAGCCAGACTGGAATATGACAAACTACATGTTGACAAGCCACAAAGCTTCTGGGAGAATGTCCTATGGACAGATGGAACTTTTTGCCAAGGCACATCAGCTCTATGTTCACAGACGGAAAAATGAAGCATATGAAGAAAAGAACACTGTCCCTACTGTGAAACATGGAGGAGGCTCTGTTATGTTCTGGGGCTGCTTTGCTGCATCTGGCACAGGGTGTCTTGAATATGTGCAGGGTACAATGAAATCTCAAGACTATCAAGGGATTCTAGAGAGAAATGTGCTGGCCAGTGTCAGAAAGCTGGGTCTCAGTCGCAGGTCATGGGTCTTGCAACAGGACAATGACCCAAAACACACAGCTAAAAACACCCAAGAATGGCTAAGAGGAAAACATTGGACTATTCTAAAGTGGCCTTCTATGAGCCCTGACCTCAATCCTATTGAGCATCTTTGGAAGGAGCTGAAACATGCTGTCTGGAAAAGGCACCCTTCAAACCGGAAACAACTGGAGCAGCTTGCTCATGAGGACTGGGCCAAAATACCTGCAGAGAGGTGCAGAAGTCTCATTGACAGTTACAGGAATTGTTTGATTGCAGTGATTGCCTCAAAAGGTTGTGCAACAAACTATTAAGTTAGGGGTACCATCATTTTTGTCCAGGCCTGTTCCATGAGTTAAATTTTTTTATAATTCTGTTGAAGCATGGTTGAAAAGCAATGTCTGACATTCATTGGTTAACATTCATAGAATTTTTTTAAATTAACTTTAATCTGACAAAATTTATGTGACCATTGTGAGTTTTTCTTTCATTGACCAAAGGGTACCAACAATTTTGTCCACGTGTGTATATATATATATATATATATATATATATATATATAGATATAGATATAGATATAGATATATAGATATAGATACCCAGTAAAACAATATATTTTTTCTATATATATATATATATATATATATATTTTTTTTTCTCATGGGTTCATGACCGGCAACCCTGCTGCTTTCTGCCTGATTCTCTGGTTTGCTTTCCATTTTGGTGTCACAACTTTTTAAAGATTCTCTTTTATATCAGTCCACTCATCCCCGTGTTAAAGCGGGACACTTCTTGTTTTTTGACCCAGAACCCACAGCGCCACCTTGTCGCTTCCCTCCATGTGGGTGACAGAGGTGCCCCAGCTGCCCCCAATATCTCAATCCGTCAGTCAGCGTGAGCGAGTTTATCAACACAGGTTTAATCACGGCGCTCCTCTCCGCGGGGACGTTCACCATTTGCATGCTGAAATTGGCTCTGGGCCACAAAGGGGGCGGGGCCAACACCTCACCTAAATTACAGCTGATAATGAGGACAGCTAACAAGCGTGTGGCAGGATATTAGTCGGCGTCGCCATGGGTCAGAGGTCACAGGATTGGGAGGGGAGCTTTTAGGGAATGGTAATGATTATGGTGCGGATGCAGGGTCATGTCGAAGAAGCTGATTGGTGGGTGGAACAGGACAGAGAAAATGTGCTCAAATGTCTTCTTTGCAAAATACAACATGATCTAAAATGTTAGCAGACTCACAAATCATGTCCTCATCCGGATCGTTTAAACACAATAGGCAGGGGAAGATGATGTCATCAAAAAGTGCCAGACAGACAAAGTGTCCTAGAGTGATGACTTCATGCTATACAGTACGTAGCATTTGTATTTTCACATATTCTAACTAAAATGTATTGTTTGATCAATCTAGCAATCAATTTTTTTTTTTTTGCACAATTTGCTTATTAGCACGTTGTTGCTTTATTTATTTACACTAGTCAAATATAATTAGACAATAATAAGCATAAATTAAATAAACAAATGTATTGTAAAATGTATGCCTTAATTAATGTATTTGTTTACTTGTTTGATAAACAACCAGGAACGTAAATAAATAAATAAATAAATGAATAGAACATTTCTGATGAAAAATGAACAATTAAACAAAAAACATAAAATAATGCATATGCACACAAATGTCTGTGTGTTAACTGTTTTATTATTTTTTTAAACATAAACAATTGAGTTCTAAATAAATAATCAAATGTTCCATTGTACATGTACACATAAGTTGGTGTTAACTATGTTAATTGTGTTTACTAACAAGCATAAATAAATAAATGAATAAACAAATAAATAAATAAATCTTATGTTTACATACACACAAACATTCGTTAACTGTTTTTTGTTTTGTTTTTTTTCCCGTGCACATTTTTTCCTCTATTATTAAGGGCTGCTTTTGTTTTTCTATTCGGCTCATATGTTATTTCATTTTCACACGCACATGCAAGAAGACGTTCAGAGGAGTTCAGACACCCGGAAGACCTGCGTAGTGCACTGATTTGACGTCTGTAATGTTTTTGTTTGTTTCTTTTATCAATTTCCTCCTCTTTCACATTTTTCTTGGTAGCTTCCTCTAAGATGTGCAGATGAAGAGAACTTTATTTTGTATTATTTAGAATATTAGTGGAATTTCCTTTATGATGTGAAGGATTATTCATCTCAACATCATTCTTCCTGTATGTTTCATCATCCAGTCCCTGTGTGTGTGTGTGTGTGTGTGTGTGTGTGTGCGTGTGTGTGTGTAAGATATGGAGACATCTGCTTGTGGTAATTACACCTTTTATCCCCTTTAAGGATAGTCGTCTCTATGAATAGTTTAAGAGCGTCTCAGGAACAGCTGTATGATTTAAGAAAAGAAAAAAAAATCTTTGCTGCGATCTGTTTTTTTTTTTTTCTATAAAAGATGAAATATCATTCATTCATCACTTATTTGCCAAAGAAAAGCAGAACCCCTGTCCCTGTCTCCATTGTGTGAGAATTCAATAAGGTGTTATTAAAAACGCTCCAAGCGGTTGTAGTGACGGCGTTGCACACGCGGGCCTGATTACGCATTTTAATGAGGCTGTGATTCGAGAAGAGAGAGAGAGAGAGAGAGAGAGACGGAAGAAAAAAGAAAACAACACAGAACAAAAGAATGAATAACAAAAGGCAGCGTGTGGAACAATACGGCGGCACGAACGAATCTGCATCCTGACAAATCAACATGTTTTATTCAACAGCCTGAGGTGTGTGTGTGTGTGTGTGTGTGTGTGTGTGTGTGTGTGTGTGTGTGTGTGTGTGTGTGTGTGTGTGTGTGTGTGTGTGTGTGTGTGTGTGTTTTGCTCAGCCTGCTAAGTGAAGTGCATTATGGGTAGGGTTGAGAAATGAATTGAGCTTTAACCACGATCACAGGATTTATCCCTCTTAATTAATTAAACTCCCAGCACAGCACGGCGCAGCGCTCTGATTGGTCAGGAGCTGTTGATTGATTCCCCATAACAGCAGCTCAGAAACTAGTGCATTATGTTTGTTTGAATGTGCTCGTTTTAATACTTTAGTGTTTCTATAGTAACCGGCTACTCACATGATTTGTTTTTTCAATTAAGAGGTTAAAAGAATGTTAAAATATGAAGATGTTTATTATTAAAGCTGTAAGATGGAAGGAGTCACCCGTGCCAGCGTGCTAAGCATTTCACTGCATATCGTACTGTGTAGGATTGTGTATGTGACAAATAAAATTTGAATTTGAATTTGAAGCAGTGACAAGCACCGTTTTCCTCTTTGTTCGTCTTATTTTGTTACTAAGTTCTAGACAAGACATGAAGAACTGATAAGGCCAACCTGTTTTCTTCGAACATGAGATGTTGCTATAAATGGATAATTAAAAAAAAAAAAAAAAAAAAAAAAAAAGCATTGTCATTGTTAAAAAGATACAAAGTTGTTGTTTTTTGTTTTGTTTTCACTTAGTTTCTTTTGTTGTTGTTTGTTTCTTTTGTGTTTCTTTTAGGTTTTTGATTTATTTCGTTTGGTTTTTGCTTTGTTTTGCATTTTATTTTATTTTTTATTTGATTTATTGTGGTTTTTATTTCCGTTTGGTTTTTGACATATTTTTGTCATGGGCTGACGGTTTCTTCTTTTTCCCACCTTTTTTATTTTCTTTTGTTTTGCATTTTATTTTATTTTTTATTTGATTTATTGTGGTTTTTATTTCCGTTTGGTTTTTGACATATTTTTGTCATGGGCTGACAGTTTCTTCTTTTTCCCACCTTTTTTATTTTCTTTTGTTTTGCATTTTATTTTATTTTTTATTTGATTTATTGTGGTTTTTATTTCCGTTTGGTTTTTGACATATTTTTGTCATGGGCTGACAGTTTCTTCTTTTTCCTACCTTTTTTATTTTCTTTTGTTTTGCATTTTATTTAATTTTTTATTTGATTTATTGTGGTTTTTATTTCCGTTTGGTTTTTGACATATTTTTGTCATGGGCTGACGGTTTCTTCTTTTTCCCACCTTTTTTATTTTCTTTTGTTTTGCATTTTATTTTATTTTTTATTTGATTTATTGTGGTTTTTATTTCCGTTTGGTTTTTGACATATTTTTGTCATGGGCTGACGGTTTCTTCTTTTTCCCACCTTTTTTATTTTCTTTTGTTTTGAATTTTATTTAATTTTTTATTTGATTTATTGTGGTTTTTATTTCCGTTTGGTTTTTGACATATTTTTGTCATGGGCTGACGGTTTCTTCATTTTCCCACCTTTTTTATTTTCTTTTGTTTTGCATTTTATTTTATTTTTTATTTGATTTATTGTGGTTTTTATTTCCGTTGGGTTTTTGACATATTTTTGTCATGGGCTGACAGTTTCTTCTTTTTCCCACCTTTTTTATTTTCTTTTGTTTTGCATTTTATTTAATTTTTTATTTGATTTATTGTGGTTTTTATTTCCATTTGGTTTTTGACATATTTTTGTCATGGGCTGACAGTTTCTTCTTTTTCCCACCTTTTTTATTTTCTTTTGTTTTGCATTTTATTTTATTTTTTATTTGATTTATTGTGGTTTTTATTTCCGTTTGGTTTTTGACATATTTTTGTCATGGGCTGACGGTTTCTTCTTTTTCCCACCTTTTTTATTTTCTTTTGTTTTGCATTTTATTTAATTTTTTATTTGATTTATTGTGGTTTTTATTTCCGTTTGGTTTTTGACATATTTTTGTCATGGGCTGACGGTTTCTTCTTTTTCCCACCTTTTTTATTTTCTTTTGTTTTGCATTTTATTTAATTTTTTATTTGATTTATTGTGGTTTTTATTTCCATTTGGTTTTTGACATATTTTTGTCATGGGCTGACAGTTTCTTCTTTTTCCCACCTTTTTTATTTTCTTTTGTTTTGCATTTTATTTTATTTTTTATTTGATTTATTGTGGTTTTTATTTCCATTTGGTTTTTGACATATTTTTGTCATGGGCTGACGGTTTCTTCTTTTTCCCACCTTTTTTATTTTCTTTTGTTTTGCATTTTATTTAATTTTTTATTTGATTTATTGTGGTTTTTATTTCCATTTGGTTTTTGACATATTTTTGTCATGGGCTGACAGTTTCTTCTTTTTCCCACCTTTTTTATTTTCTTTTGTTTTGCATTTTATTTAATTTTTTATTTGATTTATTGTGGTTTTTATTTCCGTTTGGTTTTTGACATATTTTTGTCATGGGCTGACGGTTTCTTCTTCCCCCCCCCCCCCCCCCCTTTTTTTATTTTCTTTTGATTTGTATTTTATTTAATTTTTTGGTTTTGGTTTTCTTTGCATTTTTCCTTTTTTTTCTTGTATATTTTATCTTTTTGCTTGATTTGCCATGTTTGATTTGCTTGTTTGTTTGTTTTTTTCATTAATATTTGGATGGGTTTGCTTTGTTTTTGCTTTAGCTTGTGGTTTGGTTGTTTGTTTGTTGTTTGTTTTTCTTTATTTTGTATTGTGTTTTGTTTCAGTCTGTGGGTTGGTGTTGCTTAGTTTTTTTTGTTTTGTCTTGTATTGTTTTGATTAGATTTTTGAAAAAATTGTGAAATCCAACCCACTTTGCCCTTGCTTACTTAAATTCATGCATTTTATGTGTATTTTTTATGCATGTAATCTATGATTGTCTCATTCACTTCTTCAAACACATTTCATACAATTGTATATATTAAAGACCTATTGACTGGCACTGAGCTACGGCCTGGCAATGTGGTTTGCAATTTTGCCTTACACCTCCATAGATCAGGTTTGATTCCCTCCTCAGGGTCTGTGTTCATGGAGTTTGCATGTGCTGGGTGGGTTTCTTCTGGGTTCTCCGGTTTCCTCCCACAGTCCAAAGACATGCAGGTTAGGCTAATTGACCTTCCCAAATTGCCTGTAGTGTGTGAATGAGCGTGTGAATGTTTAACGGAAAAATGGGAATAAATACAATGATCACTGTTAGCTTCCACAGTCCCTAGGTAGACTACAAAGGTTCCTAGATGGGTTGATTAGAAGAAGTGCATCATAGAGGCTCTAATAGTGAAACATTTAAACACATAAATGTAAATAAGAGCTAATAGAGCAGCCCACAGAATCACACATTTATGATAAAAACACACTAAAGGGAAAAAATGGGGAGGACGCATGGGGCGCACTAAATTTTGTAAATGTTTAATAATGTGCACGTGGTCTTATAATATGTATGCTGTGTATACAACCCAGTGTTACTGTATAATGATTATATAATGATCATGTGACCCCTACAGGCTCTGCAATAAGAGCCGTGATTGTTGCAATAGTAATGGCACCCCAGCAAGACGCTGTATTGGCGGGAACGGGTAATATTTTCATTTCTCGTTTTCTCATTCTTTCTCCATCACGCCATTCATCAGCAGATAATCTCGA
This sequence comes from Clarias fuscus, assembly GCA_030347435.1. Classification (NCBI taxonomy): domain Eukaryota; kingdom Metazoa; phylum Chordata; class Actinopteri; order Siluriformes; family Clariidae; genus Clarias; species Clarias fuscus. The sequence goes on from CM059205.1 coordinate 39,185,669, forward strand.
ATGTCAGCCGAGGTCACGCCAGGGTCAAGGGGTCAGATCCCCAGTGCATCTGCTCAACAAATGACACGGAGTAACCTTTGACTCCTGGCTCAGGATGAGAATGAGAGTCAGGACTCTGCATCTGCTCATCACTTTCTCCTGTTTATGTTTCATCTTCCTGCATCACAGATCAGACCTGTCTCTTTCTCTCTCGCTGTCTCTCGCCGTCTTTCTTTCTCTAAAAATTGCCCATCCATAATTCATCACGTGTCCCCCCTATCAGCACTGAGCCGTCCTAGCAACAGGATCCTAGCAACAGCGGCGACTCTCTCCTCCGCACTCAGCCTATAGGGACCAGTCATGTCTCAGTAAATTCAGCCAATCGCTACAGAGAGCAAGAGAGAGAGGGAGAGAGAAATGGGTGAAATGAGAGTAGGGGAGAGAGACAGAAAATGAAAGAGGGAGAGACTGTGTGAGAGAGAAACTGACAAATAAACAGAGAGAGAGAGAGAGAGAGAGAGAGACTAAAGTGAGTCTATGAGTGTGAAAGTAAGTCTTTCTCTCAGCCAGGACCACTGTAGGAAAGACGTCAAGAAAAATACACGGACAGAAAGAGAAAATGAACACAGAGTGAAGGAAGCAGAGAAACATTTTGCTCCAGTTGTTGTCCTTTTTTTTTTTTTTTTTTTTTTACTTTTACTTGACACTATGATGTTAGCGTACTAGCCAAGTTAACTCATTCTGCTAAACAAGTGTCCTAAACCTGTTGCTAAGGCGATATGTGAGACACCTAAATGCTCCACTTTCTGCTTTTCCAGATAAATAAGTAGCTAGTAAACAAAATAAGTTGTTTATTTCTGTTTTGTACAAATCTCTCTCTCTCTCTCTCTCTCTCTCTATGAATCTCTCTATGAATCTATCTTTGCCTTCTATGAACTTCTTGTCAATGATGTTGGATGCTGCTGGCTCTAAAAGTGTATTGCTTATGTTGAGAAGAAGAAAATTTAAAGATATACTTGAAGCCTAGGTAAATTTCCATTTTCAGAATATTTACTTCCATGAGTTTAATACCGACAGCAGGGTGATGTAGTGGTTAGCACCGTCGCCTTGAACCTCCAGGGTCTGGGCCCAATTCCTGCCTCGGGGTCTGTGTGCATGGACTTTGCATGTTCTCTCTCCGTGCTTGGTGGGTTTCCTCCGGGTACTCCGGTTTCCTCCCACAGTCCAAAGACATGCAGATTAGCGTAATTAGTCCAGGGTGTACCCATCATGCCCTAAGTCTCCCCCAAATAAAGAAACTGTGATATAAGAAGTTGAATAGTTTATATTTTAAACACTGACCTTTATTTCTAACTCATATCCCTCGTGATGTGGTTTCCCGCCAGGATCACGTGCGTTTAAATAAGGCCCTGAGAGCAGACCTGAACGTCTCTGCAGCCCGACCACTCATCTGGGGAACTGGAATAAACAAGTCGGGACCTGTGCGTAATAGAGATATGCTAATGAGATGGTAATAACGATATGCTAATGATGTTTTTCCAGCCCACCTGACCCGCACACAGCCACTGATCCATATGATGAGGAGATCAGGAATGATGCGCAGCAATAATTATCTTCTCCAATGATGGCAAATTAGAAAGACTGCGCCTTTCAGCCGCGCGCTAACTAACCGAGCGGGAAGAGCCGAGGCATCAGGGAGAGGGGAGGGTGAGGGGGGTAAGGCGGGGTTTGGGGGGGGGGGTGAGAGAGAGGAGAGGGATGTCTGGAATATTGGAATCAGGGTCAACGTTTCAATTTCACATCAGACCCGGGGATGAAAACCCCCAAGTAGCCAAGTGAAAGGATGGTGTTTTGTAAACGTATGCAAATAGACGTGAGAATAATTGTGTACGAGAGCCAGCAAAATGCCACTTGTGAGATTGTTGCCTCAATAGCACATCTCTGTGTTAACACACACACACACACACACACACACACACACATACACACACACACACACACACACTTCCGCTGTTGTTTTAACCTGCTAGAATTTCTAGATTTGGAATGAGATCAGTTCATATTTGCATACTGAAAGCTGATTGGCTCTTATGTTTTATGATGCAATAAGATCTCAATGTGAAAAGAAAACTGACAAACTTCCTATATGACATCATGGTCTCTAAAACTACACGAGTGGAATTTTTCAAACTCAACAAAAACGTTTTTTTTGTCCTGTTTTTCCTGTTTTGTTTTCGAAGCATTATCTGAAATGTAGCAACTTTCAGGAGGGAGTTAAGCTCCGCCCAACTTCCTAATTAGAGAAATTTCCTACAAACCTTGATCAGTGTTGGATTTATTATAGACTTTATGCTGAAAAATTATATAAAGTTGTTTTCTGTAACTGTTAGATTTTTACTTTGCTTTTACTGCTATATTATTATTATTATTATTATTATTATTATTATTATTATTATTATTATTATTAATGTATGTATTTATTTTTCATAACTGAAGAGCTGAAGGCATATGGTGTTTAGTTGCATGATGGACGCTAGTGTGTGTGTGTGTGTGTGTGTGTGTGTGTGTGCGGAACACATGGTTTGTGCTGCTGAACCAGGTGTCAGTGCAATTTAAATGACATTAGCGTGTGTCGTACAGCACAGGAGAGTGAAATCTCTCTGATCTCTAAAGACCCCGAGGAGTCCGTGAGGAACATACAGAACATGTGATCACACACACACACACACACACACACACACACACACACACACAGGTTTTGTTTCCTCACACAGCATGCACTTTATGACATTAATTAGCACAAACAGGAAATAAAATGAATCCCTGTAGCGGCGGTTTTGGAGTTAGCGCTAGAGCTTGTGCACGATCAGATTCCTGACAAACTGTAAACTATCTACGGAAATACATTTTCTAAAAATACATTTCTGATTTCAGACGTCTACCCCTGAAAAATCACTGACTGAATGCTAAGACTAGCGACAGGTTTGTCATGCTGTAACATATACACGCTACGTGATACGTATGTCAGGGCAACGCCAGTTTCTTTTCCTTCTTTAAATCCATAAGCGGTACTAACGTCAATCAGCGATAATTAGCGGCTTGCGATAGGACGCTATTGAAATCACCGACACCCTCACGAGTCTGGTGTGAAGATGGTTTCTGTGAGGAGCTTTCATAAAGAGCTTCTGCTAATTCTCACGCGTATGCATTTATTTATTAAAGGCCGAGTGATCTCACATCGCAGCGCTCACTACATTACTTGCTAACACAAACTCTGATAACTCCATTACGGCGCCGGGAGAAGGCGACAGCGTCTCTTTCATTTCCTTCCTGTTTAATTATTGCCTAATGAATATGCTCCTGCTGAGAGTCAATGCCGTGTGCATCCTGAATGCCCGGTGACGGGGACGCGCTGGACGCTTTTAGGAAATAGTTCGCGAGGGAAAATTACCCATCAGGCGTAATTATCTGACATCCATTCTGCTTTTTTTTTTTTTTTTTTTTTTTTATGTACTACTTTTAATAGGCTTTAGGCTTTTAACATGCGACAGATGAGTAGTGATATTCTGATTATTTTAACACTACTGAATTCGCAGATGCAGGAGTAGCATGGGTACACCACATCCTTATCTTAAGAAGGAAATAATATAGCATGAATAAATAAATCCATTCATGAATATGGAAATAAATGAAACATATTTACAAAAATAAAATACAATCTTCAAAAAAAAAAAGGATATAATTTCACATGATATTAATACCATAAACTTTCCACATCCAAATTGAGTATAACATTATTTGCACTATATGTATTTCATCCAGTGCAAAGAAAATACAATATTTTTATTTTATCTCTATCTCATCTTATTATCTCATCTCAACTTACATCATCTGAACTTATTTCATCTTATCTCATCTCATCTTATATTAACTTTATTTAATCTCACACTGTCTCATGGTATCTTATTTCATCTCATTTAATATGTATATCTGTAATATCTCATCTTATCTCAGCTTCTCATCTTATCTTATTTCATCTAACCTTTTCTTATTTTCTTTTATTTTATTTTATCTTATTTCATCGTATTGTATCTTATCCCGTCTTATTTCATCATCTTGTCTTAATTCTACACATCTCATATTATTTAATCTCCTTTTGCCGCATTAATCTTACCATGTAGAACCTTCTCTCATCTTTTCTATTTGACCGTAACCTATTTATCTTATCTCATTTTATCTCATCATATTATCTCATCTTATTTCATCTCAATTAATGTTATTTGATCATTTTATTTCATCTGATCTTTTAATATTATTTAATCATGTATTTAATCTTATCTCATATCATCCCATCTTACCCTAACTTATAACCTTTTTAATTGTATTCATTTTATTGCATTACTCCATTTATTGTAGTGTTAGGATTCTTAAGACTTACAAACTGAGTTGTTGCCACTGGTTAAGGGTATAATTTTATTTCTTAATTTCTTAATTAATCTTGAATTTTTCTTCAACAATTTCTTTAAATATTTTACAGAAATTCACGTGATCTACAATTGTGGTTCAGGCCACGCCCACCAGGTGTGTATTTGCTAAATTCAAATACAGATAGTATAACTGTTATTTATAGCATAAAACCAGATACAGATATTAATATGGTCATTTGCTAGTAAAAAAAATACAGTAGATGAAAAGCATGTAAAGGCAAGTAGTAATCATAAGTCTGGTCAAAGAGTTTGAGTTTGGTCAAAGCATAACAAAAGACAGTATAAACTTGATGTTTTCAGACAAACACTCAGAGAATTTATTTTACATTTATTTATGTATTTCATGTAGTATAGTGGAACTCTACTGGAAAAATGAAATATATTTAGAATGTTTTTTTGTTTTTGACAAAAAAATGTCAGAAAAATAAATTATGCAGTTTTTCTGCAGTTAAACACCATGAACAACAAAAACAGATAAATCCTCACAACACCACACTGTCACATTTAATCCGCAGGAACAATTAGCAGATAAGTAAATTATATTCGGAGGTGAAGCTCACAGAAATAATTAAAATCCCCAAAATGAAGCACTCTCAGCTCAGAACTAAGTGATGTTGTGTGATTGAGCTCAGAGTGGCATAAAATGTGTAAAAAAATAAAAAATAAAATAAAAAATGTTAGGAGCTTAAAAAGGTGCACATTATTTAAAGTATGCTTTTTAAAATTCAACTTCAGAATTATTGGAACCCTTCAAGAGAACAATTTGTACTGTAGTGTGTGTGTGTGTGTGTGTGTGTGTGTGTGTGTGTGTGTGTGTGTGTGTGTGTGTGTGTGTGTGTGTGTGTGTTGTTCATTTCAGCACTTTTAGCACTACTGTGAAAAATAAAACAGAAATAAATTTTGGTTTAATTGGAAAAAAAAAAAAAAAACACATACTGTAAACATTAGCAAGACTATCCCTGCATAAAAATACTGTATTGACATGTTTAGTGTTGATTACTTAATTCCAACTTTTGCTCTGTACTGACACTGGAGACTCCTTCCATCAATATCATATAACCTTTCCTTACTTTAACAATTACACACATTTCCATATGGACGCAGACATGCCAGGAGTGAACAGAACCCCATAGGTTTATGAATTTTACACACATATTTAAGCGAGTAAAATTTACCTATTAAGACTTGACAATGAAAATTCATTGAAAGTGTCATTTATAGATATAACATATTACATTAGAACATATCAGATTTTCAGCGGGTCGGACATTTCCGTACACATTACTGTATTGGTGTTTGATGCTGTTGCCTTGTAACCCATTGGACTTGAGTCAAACTCTTGTTGAAGTCTTCCACGAGCTTCTCACAATACTCTGCTGGAATGTGCCGTCTTTCCTCCTGACACAGCTGGCGTACCTCAAACAGGTTTGTGAGCCTACTTTTCAGTTCATTCCAGTCATTTTCTCAGAGCTTTGTGCTGACCACTCCAATGCTTTCACACTGATATTTTTAGCCTTTCTAAGACACTTTGACCGATTGTTCAGGATTGTCGTCCTGCTGAACCATCAGTTACGATCAGGTTGTAATTTTCCAGCTGATGTCTGGAGGTGCTGAGTGATGAGTTCTACCTAATCCTCCTTCCTCCTGATGCCATCTGATTTCTGAAGTGCACCAGCCCCTATTACAGACAAACATGATGCTGTCCATTCTATACTACCAAGTTAGGATGGTGTGCTTTATAGTAAACCCTCAGTACAGTGTTGATCATTATATACAGGGCTGAACAGGTTCAAAATGAAGGAAAGGCAGACCACAACATACTGATAATAATAATAGAAATATTTATTGGAGGGGGGGGGGGGGGGGGGGGAGAGTTTTACATTTAAGCTGAAATTAATTTTTGAAAAACAGCATGAAAGGAATAAACATAGCTAAGGTTTATTAAACACAATTAAGAACATAGAAACAATGAAGGATGGTATGGAAGATGTTTAACATTAGCCACTATTCAAAAAAGCTGAACAATCCATCACGCATTTCAATGAGAAATAAAACGTTGAATCATATAATTTTACCCCTGCTTTAGCCTCTACATTAGTGGTACCCAAATGCCATTTCATCCATTATCCCTTAATTTAACTAACATTAGCGTTGTTCACACCTTGTTGAATCAGTGGCCTGAGTCAAACTGTTCTCACTAAAAACTAAGCAACACTTAACAGGAAGAATCAGTTAGACTTACAAAAAAGACTATCAATTTATTATTATTATTATTATTATTATTATTATTATTATTATTATTGTATATCCATATCCATTCATCATACATCCATGCTGTCAAACGTTAACCGATTAATTGGCTGACACAAGAGATGATGTGACTGGTCACAGCAGACATTTGAAATACCTGAAATGCTGAATAAGCAGCACAATAGAGGATACAGTACAGGTGGATCTGGTAAAACAGCATGAATAACGCGAGCTGCTGAAAAGCCATTTAAAAGAAATAACCTTTAAACCTTAAAAAAATAATAATAATTAACTACAATAATGCTAGTCAGAGGTGGGTAAACACATCTGAGGCAGATAAATGCTAGTCAGAGGTGAGTAAATGCTAGTCCGAAGTGGGTAAACATTAGTCAAAATTGGGTAAACTCTGGTCAGAGGTGTATAAATGCTAAGGTGTGTAAACGCTAGTCAGACGTGAATAAACGCTAGTCAGAGGCGTGTAACTGCTTGTACAATGTGGGTAAATGCTCGTTAGAGGGGGTAAATGCTAGTCAAAAGTGAGTAGACTCTAGTCAGAGGTGAGTAAATGCTACTTAGAGGTGAGTAAACACTAATCACAAGGATGTAAATTTTAGTCAAAGGTGAGTAAACACTAATCAAATGTAAAAAAAAAAAATGCTAGTCAGAGGTGGGTAAACAATAGTTAGAGGGGGGTAAATGCTAGTCAGAGGCACATAAACACAAGTCAAATATAGGCAAACTATAATCAGAAGCGAGAGAAGGCTAGTCAAATGTAAATAAACTCTAGTCAGTGGTCAGTAAATGCTAAGCAGAGGTGAGTGAATGCTAATCAGGGTTAGGTAAGTGCTAGGCTGGGGTAGGTAAACATTAATTAAAGATGAGTAAACGCTAGTCAGAGGTGTCTAAATGCTAATCAGTGGCAGATAAACACTTGGACGTGGTCGGTAAATGCTAGTTAGAGGGGGTAAATGCTAGTCACAAGCAAGTAAACTCTAGTCAGAGGTGAGAAAGGGCTAGTCAGACACGGGTAAATGCTTGTCAAAGGTGAGGAAATGCTAATCTGAGATGAGTAAATGCTAATCTGAGGTGAGTAAATGCTAATCAGACGTGAGTAAATGCTAGTCGGTGGCGAGTAAACTCTAGTCAGATGCGGGTAAACGCTAGTTAGTGGTGAGTAAATGCTAGTCAGAGATGGGTAAATGCTTGTATTTGTTGTTGTTGTTGTTGTTGTTGTTGTTAGTCTTTTGGTCGCTTCTAGCAAGTGGTCGCCACAGTGGACCATCCGGTCTGCACCTACAAGGTTGGCATGGGTTTTACACCAGATGCCCTTCCTGAAGCAACCCTCCCATTTTATCCGGGCTTGGGACTGGCACTGCATCCAGTGGCTGGGGTTTGTGCACTAGCTGGGAATCTGCATGGCAGGTGAAACACCTACCACTGAGCCGCTTGTATGATGTGGGTAAATGTTAGTTAAAGGGGGTAAACTCTAGTCATAAGCGGATAAATGTTAGAGGCAAGTAAACACGCTTCACAAGAAAGCAAACTCTAGTCAGAGGTGAGTAAACACTGTTGGCATGAATTTAGCCGCCACTACGGCCCCTTGTAATGGCCAATCAGACAGAAAGCTCTTCTGAAGGCCATGTCATAGTCCTAGTGGAGTAGAGCTTCCTTTCAAGCACCTTTTAGATCATGGGGATGTAGAACTGGTACTCTGATGCCTTCAACTCCTTCACCTTTTGCTTTGGTGCTGTCTTGGGGTTCAGTTTAAACCTTTAAGATGGAGGTTTATTCGATCCTGAGAGCTGATTTGGGTCTCTTTATTAATCGATGCAGTGTGTGTGTGTGTGTGTGTGTGTGTGTGTATCCACCCGGGATATTTATATTCATATGCAATTTAGTGATGCTCGGCTGTTTGTAAATTGCTCCTTACAGCCACGGGCGGACGCCTATTTAGCTCCTAATTGTGATAACTGGCCAATCAGAAGCTTCGAAAAAGTCATTACATAAACGTCTGGACCTTTCCAGACTGTGTGTTATGGGTATGAACTTTGGGTCTCATCTGCACCTGCTGGAAGTTAAATCTAACTCGAGCTATTGTTGCCTACTCCAACCCCTCAGTGTCAGCAGGATAACCATGCTCCTGCTAGCGTTTAAAGTCTCAAACACAAACACACCACTCTGATACAAATAGTGTGTGTGGGGCTGAAATGTAGGCTGGCCAAAAATATGAGCCCCCTGGCAGCGGTGTTGTTGAGGAGAGGTGAAGTTTTGAAGTGTGTGAAAAGCAGGACGTGTGTGTGTGTGTGTGTCTATAAGTGAGTCATATTGCCGAGACAGAACAGAGCGTATCGGCGTCTCCGTGCCTTCCGGTCTCCCGAATCGAGAGCGAAAGCAGGCTGACCTCTCCCCGCCCACACACTGACCTGTCTCAGGTACACAACTCTGTTCTAACACATTACTGTCTGCTGAGAGCTTTGCTATTCTCGCTCTCTCCCTCTCTCGCTCTCTCTTCCCTGCCAGTGGTTTGGGATTTTGTTCTGTCTCTTTGAGCTCATTTTCTGCATATTTCTTATTTTTTTAAAAATAAAAAAATAGGTGGATGTGCTTTCTTCCACTAGAAAGAAGGTGTAAAAGGTCACAGTGTTCCTCTCTTCTTCCTCATCATCTTCCTCATCCTCTTCACATTTTGTACTCTCTCTCACTTTTCCCTTGACAATTTATCTCCACACCTTTGCTGTCTCCTGTTCTGCTGTGCTGTCCTCTCTCTCTCTCTCTCTCTCTCTCACACACACACACACACACCACACACACATATTCATTTTTGTAAGTTGGAATTAAAAGGTTTTAAAATAAATTACACTTAAACATTTATACTTTATTTATTTAAGTACATTTTGGTTACAAGAGGAAAAAAAATCCCTGACAAACTTCAAGCATGGTTAGACCTGAAACAAATTGCAGATTTATAATACATTAATTTCAGATAAAAGAGTAAATAAGAAAGAAAGAAAGAAAGAAAGAAAGAAAAGGAGGGAGAATCTAAAGAAGGAAGGAAGGAAGGAATTGGAAATTAAAGAATAGATGAAGGAAGATGGATGAATTGATGGATGCAAAGAAGGAAGCAAGAAACATGTATGTTTGTGTGCAGAGGGAGAGAAGAGTTACGTTAATACTCAGCAGTCAAAAGTTTGTACACCCCTTCTAACTCCATTGTCGTTCCTGATGTTTATTTCTTTCTACACTGTAAATCAACACTGAAGGCGTTTATCCAAAACACACAATAATCTCCTCTGAACAGTTGATATTGAGATGTACATCTGCTACTTCTGCTCTGTGAAGCTTCATAACGGCTCTAATCTGAGGTGCTGGTTGAGGTTAATTGGTGATTTCTGAGGCTGGTGACTCTAAATGAAACTTCTCCTCTGCAGCAGTAAGTTTTGCTCTCGCTTTCCTGGGAAGGTCTTCATGAGAGACAGTTTCATCACGGAGCTCGATGGGCTTCACAAACGCACTCGACACAATACTGTCCTTGAAAGAACTGTTCCAGAACAGCTGACCTTCATGTCTTTCAATAGCAACTGACTGTTACTGTTGTTGTTTTTGTTTAATTACCTGATGCCATAACCTTGTTGAATTCTGAAACCAACAGAAACTAAAATTCTAGCTATTGTTAGACCAAAATGCATTTTAGCCATCACAGGCTAAGCCATGAATAAGGAGTTATTTAACTTCTGCTCCTGAAGCTACACAGCTAATGTGGCTAACAAACACCTGAAAGCTTATGGGCTCCAGATCACACACATGCCTCGGGGTGTAACAGCTTCACTCTGCACCAAGAAAAGCCGTGAGCATTTCCTAGCTTCTAGCTTTAGCCACTAGTCACTTATTATTGGTGCGTTTTGCTAAAGTAAAAATAATCAATGACGTGGTGGTGTAATAGTGTAAAGCCACGATTTAAAAAGAACTCTGAAGTTCATTCATTTCCAATATTTTTTTTTTCTTTAAGCAATAAACATCATACTATTGTTTTTTCACAGTTAGATGTAATGAAGATGGGAAAGTTAAACGCTGGTGTTAAAGTCGCAACAAATGGAAGTTGTGCATGGTGAGGCTATTAGCTAGGTGTTGTGAGTAACCTACAAAGTGTAAACTCCTGTATCTCCTGAAGACTTCAGGAAAGTTACAGCTTTCCCTCTGACCTTCTTCACCAGGAGTTCTCTCAAGGTAAAGCAAGTGCCTGCTTAAGTTATCTAGCTAGCAACTTCCATTCTGTCTCGACTAGCTCCTTCTAGCCGTATTATTGTTTTCCTGGCATCATTCTGAGTAATCAGTACCTAGCAAACACACATGCTAACTACGGTGCGTTTGTTTTTATTTCTGTCTTTTTCTCAATCTGGATCAATTTCAGGTGCAGTTTTCTGATTAAGTTAAGTTCCACTCCTATTCTTCTTATTCTTCTTTTCTTTCTTTCTTTTTTTTAAACCCTGAAACTTAAAATTAATTAGTCAGGGAATCGGCATTGGCTATAAGCCTAAGACGTTCCAGTGTTCCGTTGATTTTTTTCCCCCTATAATACTCTGCTCAGATTGAAGATCTACAGACATGATATGAATCTATGAATCTGCTGGATTTCTATACAGCATTATTAACTCTGAGATTTGAGACATAGATGACGCTTTTTATTCTTTACTGCACGGGAGCTGTAATCACTCATAAAGTAAAACCTTCCTCCCTGCACATCAGTGACTTCGCATCATCCTCAGTGTTCGCACTCACCGACCTGATCAACAGCGCCTCCTAGTGTCCACCCTGCATGTCACGGCACAACAAGAAAAGCAGAGAACGCCTCATCAAACCTGTCATTAGGCTAATTATACCCAATTTATTTATATATTTATAGCGGCCATTAACCCGAATGACCTTAAATACGAAAAACGTCAGGAATACAAAACACAGAGACAGGAACTTTGTCTAGAGCTTCATCAACGGCTGCAAAAATCATAAGTCCTGGTGTTATTTCCTGTCTTCTGAACAATAAAGATACCATTTAAAATCTGTTAATCTATTTGTTGATGGATAAAAAGGAAGTGTAATGGCTGACCCTGCTGTCTGCGGAGCTCCTCAGGGGGCAAATCACTCGTCCATCACCATCCACGATACAGAACAGAACAGAAATCTGCCAGGCAGAAATGATGCTTTTACATCTTTTGACATTATGTTGGGTTTCTGATCTGTTGTGGAGTTGCAATGGCCGAGTAACTTTGAAGAACAAAGATATTACAGCTCATGAGTGGAGAAGACGAGCTAATCAGATGACAAGAACTTCTTCAATACACTACAAATGTCTTGACACCCCCCCCCCCCCCCCCCCCCCCTTATCTAATCATAGTATCCTGCGGATGCTGAATGCTGAGTGGTTGGAACAGACGAGAGGGGAAATGAGGTCGCTGCTGAAGAAGTTTTTACATAAAATAGTTTTAAATTGTATCCTTAGGCATTTTGCAGCCTCTCACTGTGAAACATTTCTTTTCATTTATTATGTTTGATCTACTTCATTTATTTGTTAATTAGTTAGTTAGTTAAATTTTATTAGTAGTTTGGTTGTTTATTTTCTTTGCTATTTTTTTTTTTTATTCGGCTTGTTTGTGCTATTTAATTACTTGTTCTGTTCATTTTTATTCAATACTATTATAAATTTATAGTGCTTGATATAACTAAAATGGATTTAAAGCTCTAACAATAAACTATGAGAGACATACGATTTTAATAAATAGTAGTATTTATTAAAATAGTTTTTTAGAAAAACTTTTAGACAAAACCAAAAAATTGAAACTGTATATTACTGTATATATTTTGAGAGTTGCAGTAATATCTGTTGTTCAGATTAAAAGCAGCTTTTAGAATCAGTTTACCTGGCGTGTAATCTCAGGTCTTTTTTTTTTTTTTTTCTTTTTTTTTACTCCGGTAATATTTACTCTTTTCAAATTTGTAATCTCAGCTTTAATCTCAGCTTTGTCTTTATCTCATCTTAAATTTGTGCTTAATCAAATCAGGTTTGGGTTTATTTATCTCATGTCCGATTTCCGTTTCCGATTTGTGTTCATTCTTAAGTATCCTCAAGTTGAATTTTCATTTCAGGTTGGTGTTTAAATTCAGGTCAGTATTTAATCTCAGCTGTGTCTATAATTTCAGGCATATATTTAATTTCAAGCAACATGTTTAATCGCATGCCTGTGTTTAATCTCACATATGTCTTCAATTTTAGGTTGGTGTTTAATTTCAGATCATCATATACTGTCATCTCAGGTCTGTGTTTACTCCCAGGTTTGTCTTTAGTCTCAGGAAAATATTTAATCTCAATATCCGTTGAATTTTGTTCGATTGAGATTCATCTAGTTCAATCTTGAGTATATGATTAATCACAGATTTGTTAACCGAGCAGCTGATAAAGCACATCCTTGCATGTCAGTGGATAAATAATGCAGGACTTTCTCTCAGTTTATCTTTTAGCCATCATTTCACTTTAGCACTTGGGCAGCCTTTAACCACCGTCCTCGATACAGTCACATTATGTGATACCCTTGTATGTGAGTGCACGTTCAGTTGTCCATTTCGGCAATCAAACACTTGAGGGCATTCTCTTATAGACAGAACAGTGACGGTAACTCAGCTTTATTGCAGCGCCACTAGAGCAGCAAAGCACAGTGGCTTATTCTTTATTTCATCCTGTCTGAATAAAGGTTCTGATTTATCGCCTCGTACATCATCCATGATTATAGGGATTACACATTTCATGAAGAAGAATGCTTAATCACACTCGTATTGCTCTCATAAGGCTTTCTCTGAACATTCATCGTGGTTGAGAAGACACTTAAAGACTTCATTAAATGTCTTTGAACAGTGGCGGCAATACAGAGGCGCCAATAATGGACCTCATCAATCATTCTTTTAGTGAAGTGATGTGTCAGTGTTTGTGTAACCCAAACCAAACTGAAACATTCTGCCGAAAGAAAAAGTTCAGGGAGGCTGATTTTCTTTGTGCTCGTGCACGTACAGTAGGTCGATCACCTGACGCAGCTCATTTGCATTTAATGAACTCTAGTGGGCGGTTTCCAGGACAGGCATTAAATCTAATCCTAAATCCTACCTAAACTGATTTTCTGAAGATCCAGGGCTAAACTGAGGCTTAAACTAAACCTCCCAGGAGACTCCAGATCAATGTCATTTGGCAAAGAAAATGCATGGATTACCTGGACTATGTTAATGAACATCGACGAGTATCACCAGCTAGGCACAAGTCCTTGCTGACAGAAGTGACCCATTGGGCAATTTCGATGAAATTGGTTTTAGAGATTATTTTTGAATGCGTATTAATCGCATGCTGTGGAGATTATTTCCCTTTTGTAACCCGGGTAAGATGACCCTGTATGCACAGCCATCTGTAAATGAAGAGGAAATTCCATAATGCTAGATCCCAGGCTGACTCTAGCAAACTATTCCATGAAGATGGGAACTTCCCAGGAGCCATTTTCTGCATAGATGGAACCCATAATCCCATAAAATGTTCCTCCACTCCAGATGCTGAGAAATAGAGGAACCTCAAAAACTGATTTTCCATAAACACCAAACATGTATGCAGTCTCTCAACTGTTGCACATCTGAAAGGTGAACATCAATATTCCTGGAATATCCTGAACGCATCTCTGTTTTGTTTATGCTGACGCTCAGAGGATTTATTTATTTTTTTATTTTTTTTTGCTTACTTCATACTTGCACCCAAGAGCAGCTGAGCAACGGCACTACAACCAGGTGCACAAGGAGTCTAGTCAGTGTTTGGAAGAGTCATTTTCAGAAAACACATCTGTTCAAACCAAGAAGATGCTGCATTGTCATCATTGCAACAGCTGTTATTTTTACAACTACCTGAAACAGCAGGGATGAGCAGATCCTCCATTAGAAGCGGATGACGACCCAGATGTACCATTATTTAAAGCACATAGAAGGACTAACCTATTTGAGAGATGCGTTTTTGATACTTTAACATCATTTACCTTTTCATCTTGAGGATCCGATCAGATATACTGTATTTTCACATAGAATGTTCACATAGAATATACAGTATTCTACCAGAAATATGTTTTTACAGAAACACACATAGCATCCAACACGATTTAAGATACATTTACTCACGCGTATAAAATTTATTTGTGAGTCGTTGTTTCTGGTGAACAGACTGGCCGAGGGATGTGTGCAGTACTGTACACTGCCGTGCAACTGCTCACTTCTATCCATACTACTTTCTCCTTCAAAACAAGAACAGTTCATAGGTTTATTGAGATAATTGGAGATAAAATGAGACAATGTTTCATATCAGATAACACAGTAACAAAGGGAAATGGAGTGAAAGAAACTGTAAAGGGAAATGTACTCATACTTTCTGTGTGTGTGTGTGTTTGAGATCCATCATCTGAACTGATTAGATGGTCATCATCTGGTATGTCCTCCAAAGCTTGCTGGCTTCCTGTAAGTAACTCATCCAGCTGTTCTTGCAATTAATTTGTCTTCAGCTGTTTTTTTTATGTTAATTTTAATATTCTTCCACAACACCTGCATAGGAAAACACTTTAATGTCAACACAGTGATTTAAAAAAAAAAAAAAAAAAAAAAAACCGGTAAGATAATAAAGCTGACGATTCTTACCTGAAGTTGCTGAATTGTTCTTGCAGCTGCGTGTCAATTTGCATTCAGTTCATTACACATAGACTTCCAGACTCCTTCCTTCTGTGTGATTCCACAGCTGGGGTGTGTTGTTTATCTTTAAAAGAGTTTTCAACTTTTTTTGATCCCACTCTCTTTGCAACTGCCGTTGTTTTCCTCGCATTTGCAGCTCCAATTCCATACAATTTAAGGCTTTTCTCGGTCTGTTCTCTGTTTTGTAAGGCAATCTCAGGCTTGCTCATTTATCATAGCACAGGTTGTTGTCATTCGTTACTCTTGTTTACTTTAGTTCAGATTTTAGTAATCAGAAACTCATCTGTCTTTCAGAAAGCCAATGTTCAGGCCAAAAGTAACCATTATTATATTAGGGCCTACCGCTGGATTGATTTAAGCCTTGTCTGGGAAACCATCTACTAAAATGCAAATCTACAGTACATTCACAGATTTAGCTAGAAAAAGGAGAAAATCTCAGCAATAAGCAATCAAAACAAGTGTTTTGTTTTTATATGGTGTATCATTTAAAACTAAAATTTTTAAATGTGTTTTAACAATGAGGGAGATGTCGGTCTACTGTTAAAGCCATGTGGGAGAAGGAAAGAGGGAAGAAGAAGAGTGTCTCATGTTTAATTCCACTTAAAATGTTTGGTGCTTTATGATTTTAAACTGCTTTTGAAAGCTTTTGATACGTTTCTATGCTTATATAATGTTTGTATATTAGATTAATTTGTGTTTGTATTGTGAATTACTGAACAATATCACAAGAAAGCATTAAGCGACTAGAGTTTCATAACAATAATAACAATCTAGCCGGTTTAGTGTTCAATTTTTGTTCAAACCTTCAAAATAGGGAAAAAGGGTTAAGATTTAAGAGGTGAAGAATAAATTTAATTTGACATTTTCCTTCTTTTTCTCAGTGTTACATGGTTTAACATAAAACATCAATGTTATTATTAATTCCAAAACTACTGTTTTACTTCACTGTTTTGGAAATGTCTTGAGACTTTCTCCCAGATCAAAAATCTTTTTAATAAACTAAAGATTAAGATTTTAAAGCTCGAGCATGTATAAACATCAGAAGAAAAGAAAGAAGGAAAACTATTTAAATAAGTATCTCTCTTTTAAGCTAAACAAGTTTATTTTTCCATTTTTTCATGGTTTGAAATTATTTGAAATTGGAAGAATAAATTAGTTATGAAACAAATCAGTCATTGAACAAACAATGATTTAATGTCAATAATTTTAATGTAAAATTCTAAAAGCATTGTTATTGCTCAAAATCAGTTTAGCATATTATCTCTATAGGAGGCTTAAATATGAAGCTGAACATATTCACAAAACTCTGTATAGATGAAATAGAGAACATTACTAGTCTTAGAAAAAAAATCTATAAGTAAAGGTACCATAACTAAACAATCGAGACAGTATACAGCGCAGCACATAGACATTCAGAGACAGGAATCAGATTATAATCTGAATATTTAGATTAAAACACTGATAAAAACTTTAGAAATGTCCACACAAGTTACACTTTTAATGTTCATACAGCTTTATAATAAGATTTCTCTATGATGTAAAACTAAGACATTCATTACAGACACGAACTGTGTGTTAAATACACTCTTAAAACCATCACTACTTTTATGGATTCTTTTTTTATGGATCTGATTGTGGGTGAGTCTTTAAGGAATATGTGTAGAAATGAATTAAATTATTAAAATCAAAATTCGATTTCTAATTTTATACAAAGTGTTTCCATATAAAAAAAATAGTTATCATTACTATTTTTGGATATTACGAACACATTTTTTAATTCAAAGACGAAAAAAAAAACAACCTCTTAGAGTATTACTAGGAGATATAAGTGTTGCTCCACTGGCTTGATGGTCCTGTATCAGATGTGTGTACTGTTGAATGTTTTAGCATTTTAAGCAATCTCCTTGTCTCTGTTTTGTCAATTAAAGTGCATTCAGAATGTGGATTTCAACACTAAGTCCCATATTTCATCTTGGACAATGCTACGCTTCCCCCTTTGTGGTAACAGTTTGTTGAAGGCCCTTTTCTATTACAACATGACTGAGCCCCAGTGCACAAAGCAAGGACCATAAAGCCATGGTTTGATGAGTTCAATGTGGAGGAACTTGACTGCCCTGACCTCAACCCCATCAAGCACCTTTCTGATGAGCTGGAACTGTGATTGCAAACAAGGCCTTCGCGTCCAACATCTAAATGAATGGGCAGGAATTCCAATAAAAACACTCCAAAATGTTCCACTCCAAGAAGAGTGCAAGATGTTTTTGCTGCAAAAGGGGGACCAACTCCATATTGAAGTATATGTATATGGATACAATGTCATCACAGGTTTCACCCAAATACTTTTGTGAGCATAGTGTACTTTAGGACATCTGATGAATTTGCTTATATATATATATATATATATATATATATATATATATATATATATATATATATATATATATATATATGTGTGTGTGTGTGTGTTAGATAAAGTTATAATATTAACTCTCCTGTTGAAAAATATTGTTTTTTTTTGTGTGTGTGTGTGTGTGTGTGTGTGTGTGTGTGTGTGTGTGTGTGTGTGTGTGTGTGTGTGTGTGTGTGTGTGTGTGTGTTTGTATTTAAATGACAGCAACAGCCTGCAAAGGCATTAACTGCAATTATAAGCAATTCTATTCTTAGATTACAATGTTGTTTCTGAAGCTATTTTTCAAGTTGTGGCCAATGACAAGAAAGCTGACTAATTAAATTATTCGTGATAACCTGCACAGCAAATAGAAATTCATAAAGGTAATAATAAAACAGCTTTTAGGCTTATATACTGTATATGGTTGTATATTAAACTGGTTTATGTTTGAAAATATGCAATGGATTTTTTTGTTTTATAACATTTATTTTATCATGTTATTTTATAACAAGCTATAATTGAAGTAGCAGTTTTAGTATGAAATTTTGTTCAAACTCTCAAAATACGTAACTGTTAAAATTTAAGAGGTGAAACAGAAATTTAATTTGACATTTTACAAGATAAAACATTTACACTTTTTCTAAGTGTAATATGATTCAACATAAAGCGTACGTTTTATTATTACATTTAATACTTGACTGCATGTTTTGGAAATGTTTTGGCGAAATGTGATTAGAATATTTTTTGTCATATTGCCCATATCTAAAAACACAACATTTAACAAATATTCATTCCGTTTAATAGTGATAATTGTTTCCTTTTTTTTTTTTTTAGAACAATTGAACAAGGTAGTTAGTTTTCAGATTCTCACTTCAATTAGAAAAAAAAAATACTAATACAAAATAAAATCTACATTGTCAATAAAAATATCACAATGACTAAAACTCTTATACATGGACTCAAAGTCCCCAGTAGCAAAGATAACTAGATCCAAGAATGAAAAGTTTTCATTTTTAAAGCAGAACTATAATATGATACAATACACACTGTACTACCCTTCTCTCTGTGTACTTTATCGATCTTTAAAAGTGCCTTCAGTGAGTTTAGAACCAGGAGCCGATCCTCGGTGCCAGACGTGTATTTGGCTTCTTTTTAGACTCTGTGTCGGTTCGCCAATGTTTCTTTCTTCTGTTTTCGTAAAATCCTGAAAAAAAAAAAATACTTTTATTTATTTTATTAATGTATTATTTAATAAGAAATATAACAAAAAAAGTGTGTATACTTCTAATTGGTTAATATTTTGACACTATAATCAGACCTCTGCTGCTTCCTCTTTCCCCATCAGCCTCGTCTGTGGCATTTCTAAGGTAACGTGAATGAGAGGCAGGGCCAGGAAGGGCATTCGGAGTGCTGATATCTGTGTGGTAAATGAACAGAAGCAGCTCTGTAATAAATAATGTCATATGTAATATATATGTAAATATACTGTACACCAGTACAAATGCACTGTATAGGAAAAAAAAAAAGTCAAATTCTCCCTGGAAATCCCAAACACTACACATTCAGCTAAGTTCACATGAAATCTGTTGATCTTTTTAAAATTTGTATGTAGTGTGGATTTTTTTTTTTTTAACTCAAGACCAGTCCTTTGTGTAAATATATATTGAAATTAAAATAAAACACTAAATTAAAAATGAAACACTGAAGATAAAAGCAGAGTCAGGAGCTTCAGATTTAATTCAAAGGCTTTTACAAAAGTGTCTCGTTAAATATTTAGGAATTTCAGCCATTTCCACACACACACACACACACACACACACACACACACACACACACACATATCCATTTTAGGAGTTCATAAATAATGGAACAAGTTCCTGACAAGCAGCTGTATGGCCAGTTGTGTATCTCATTACTCCATGAATTATCAAGCAGATAAAAGGCCTGAAGGTGGTTCTGAGTGTTACATGTGCACTTGGTAGCTGTTCACTCAAACTCATGAAATCCAAAGAGATGGCTATGCAAGTGAAGGAGGCCATCATTAGGCTGATAAAACTAAATAAATCCATTATGAGAGAGCAAAAGCATTGGAAGTGGCAAAGACAACATTTTTAGAGCCATCTAGCCAAGTCATGAACACTCTTGAGAAGGTGGGCGTGTCATTGCCATTATTATGGCTTTATGAAGTCACTTCAAGGAGCAAACCCACTGCTAATGCTCAAGAACAGAAAGGCCAGATTAGACTTTACCAGAAAACTTTGCCAGGTTGTTTGGACTGATGAAACCAAAATTAAAAAGAGAAAACTATGGAGAAAGAAAGGAACAGCTCATTATCCATATCATCACATCATCTGTCAATCATGGTGCAGGCAGCGTTATGGCATAAGCATGCATGGCCACCAATGGAAGCGGGTCACTGGTGTTTATTGATGAAGTCACTGCTGATAAAAGTAGCAGGATGAATTCTGAAGTGTATAGGATGATACTCTCTCTGCTCAGATTGAATTAAAGGAACATTAATAGGAAGAGTAAAAGTAAGAGTAAAAGTAAGAGTAAGAGTAAAAGTACTGAGATTTAAGATGTATGGTTTACACAGGCATAGTTTAAACACAGCACTTCTCTCTTCTTCCATCTCTGTTATCACATAATCGTGATGTGTGTCACATTTATATTTCACTCAGCGCACGTTTATTGAGATTAGATGTGTAAACAGATCGCGGTTTCTTTTTTTCTCTCGGCACGGTCATTTACATTTATATTGAATTAGCTTGACTGAGTGAAGGGGCTCGTCTCCTCCGCTATTGTGCTGCTTAATTACACGGGGGAGAAGAAAGAAGGCAGATACTGCTTCAACCATTCCTCTTTTATCTGTCAGACTCTCTCTCTCTCACGCACACACACACACACACACACACACACACTGAATCAAGAAAAAATAAAATAAAGATGATGTTTAATAGATTAATGTTTAACAAATCCCTCGTTAAGCTCCGTGCTCAGGCATGAAACAGCGCCGCGCCGAGAAATGAACCACAACGCTCTCAGAAATGACCTTTGACCCTTGCACCTGTGCACCGGACCGTGCGTAGCGTAACGTTTATGATCTGTTTCCTCAGAAGTTGTTTCTGAGACGGTCACGTCACCTATTTTTTAGCACCGCTGCTTCGTTAATTTCATTAATCAGGGAGATAAACACGGGCTTCGCGCGCGGCACAGCAGGTTCTACTCAGATTAAATGAGAAATCCGTAGAAATCTGTTTCTGTATCATTATTGGAGAAATAATGAAATTAATCATCCTAAATGAATAAAAAAACATTTCGAACAAAATTCTGTCTTCACGACTTAATAAAATGAATAAATAAATCTAATTCAAACTGACTGTTTGAATGTGTTAAAGTACTGCACCATTTCACTAAGTATTACAGGCTTTTCTTGATTAATAAACAGCATGTTATAGATTTTTTTATTCATTAATAGTAACATTTGATGCTCAGAGAAACAAGGTTTAAATTATAGAGGCTAAAACACTCTCTGTCTCACCGGTGTCTCAACACTGAGAAAAAGCACTGAGGAAAGTGTAAATTGTCCTGAAATGTCAGATGAATTGATAGAACAGAGAGAGAGAACAAATATTATTGTTGTTAATATTTATATTATATATTGTTATTATTATTATTATTATTATTATTATTACTTTTTTTTGGGGGGGGGGGGGGTGTTTGTGTGTAACTAATATGATATTCCTTTCATATCTATTATGTTTATAATGTTTATATAGTTTTATAAATTCAGATTGATGTCATTTATAATGTAATTAATATTTTATACTTGCTTTGGCAACAATGTAATATTTTTGTTAACATTCTGCCAATAAAGCTCTTCTGAACTAAACTGAACTGAGAAGGAGAGACAAACAGACAGACAGAGAGAGAGACAGAGTCAAAGAGAGAGGCAGACAGATAGAAAGACAAAGAGAGAGAGAGAGACTGAGTTGGAGACAGAGGGAGACAGACAGATAGAGAGACAGACAAACAGAGACAGAGAGAGACAGACAGATGGAGAGAGAGAGAGATAGAGAGAGAGAGAGAGACTGAGAGAGACAGATGGAGAGAGAGACAGAGAGAGTCAAAGAGACAAAGAGAAAGGCAGACAGATAGAAAGACAACAAGAGAGAGACAGATGGAGAGAGACAGAGAGAGAGAGAGAGAGAGAGAGAGAGAGAGAGGGAGGGACAGATGGAGAGAGACAGAGAGAGAGAGAGAGAGAGAGAGAGGGAGGGACAGATGGAGAGAGACAGAGAGAGAGAGAGAGAGGGAGAGAGAGAGAGAGAGAGAGAGGGAGGGACAGATGGAGAGAGACAGAGATACAGACAGACAGAGAGGGAGGTGGATAGAGAGACAGAGAGAAAGAGAAAGACAGTCAGACAGAGAGAGAGAGACAAATGAAGAGAGAGACAGAGAGAGAGAGAGAGAGAGAGAGGGAGGGACAGATGGAGAGAGAGAGAGAGAGAGAGAGAGAGAGAGGGAGAGAGAGAGAGAGAGAGAGAGGGAGGGACAGATGGAGAGAGACAGAGATACAGACAGACAGAGAGGGAGGTGGATAGAGAGACAGAGAGAAAGAGAAAGACAGTCAGACAGAGAGAGAGAGACAAATGAAGAGAGAGACAGAGAGAGAGACAGATGGAGAGAGAGAGAGACAGAGATAGAAAGAAAAAGACACAGATAAATAGGCAATGATGAGAAGTGAGAATATAAAAAACTGACAGAGAGAGACAGACAGATAAAGATAATAAGGGAAGACCAGACACAGAGAGAGTGAGACAGAGCAAGGGGGAGACAAAGAGAGAGAAAGTGATAAAGAAAAAAAGAAGACAGGCAGCAGTCCAAAACTGTGTGTGTGTGTGTGTGTGTGTGTGTGTGTGTGTGTGTGTGTGTGTGTGTGTGTGTGTGTGTGTGTGTGTGTGTGTGTGTGTGTGTGTGTGTGTGAGAGAGAGAGAGAGAGAGAGAGAGAGAGAGAGAGAGAGAGAGAGAGAGATTAAAAAAGTAGAGAGACAGGGACTAGGACAAGGATGGAGATAGACAGACAGAAAGGCACTGAAAAGTGGAGGAGCAGAAAGAATAATAAAGAAATGGAAGGAGACAGATAGAGAGGGATGGATTGTGTGTTTCCTTTTTTCGTCTGGGAAACACAGACAGATCGTATCACTCTTTCAATTTGAAGGAAAACAGATAAAAAAGAAAAGCACAAAAAAAAATCGTGAAAACCTCAAGGTTGAAGCTCATCACGTTCCCCTCATATTAATACCTGCTTTATTTCACCTGCACGATAAAAGGAACAAACACTGCAAGAGCTCTGTGTGTGTGTGTGTGTGTGTGTGTGTGTGTGTGTGTGTGTGTGTGTGTGTGTGTGTGTGTGTGTGTGTGTGTGTGTGTGTGTGTGTGCCATCACGCATAATCCATTTTCATTTAATTACGTTTAGAGGAGAAATAAATAATGAAAACCGCTAATGTAATAAAATGTAATCCTTTAATACTAATAAGGCTTTTCTTCTCCTGCTGCTTTCTTCTGTGTGTGTGTGTGTGTGTGTGTGTGTGTGTGTGTAATTAGCAATGCTAATATTTTGTATTTAAAGCTGTGATTATTTCTGAAGCCGTCGTACGTTTCGGAAAATGTAGGGTTTTTGCCTTTTGGAAGAGATTTCTCTCGCTGGTTATTTCTTTGTCAGTGTGTGTGTGTGTGTGTGTGTTTGGTCTCACACAGCCATCTGTTTGAGTTTAAGATTAGATTTTAAAGTTTTATATTTTCTCATCTTACAGACCACCATGCTCCCTGATCAGAATAAAACCCCCCACACGCGGTCTCCACGTGTTTCTCACACGTTACTCACGTTACATCACACGTGAGATGTCTGGGACTGATTCCTTCAAATGCAGACGAATCCTAGTTATTCCATAAAAAAACAGAGTCAACACGGGACATGCAGCAGAATATATGTCTGATCAGAGTTTTCTATACTTTTATTCTGATATTTCCAGGGGGGAGGGGGATGACTTTTAACATCTGATGTCCTACATACAGTTTGTCCACTTCGAATGGCATCTGAACTCAGCTACATTATTCTGATTGGACTATTATTATGATTATGATTATGATTATTATTATTTAATACATGGATTTATTTATTCATATCATTGAGAGGTGAAGTATGAGAGAGTTGTGCCATTTTAAAGAACAGCTTGCCATTCTTGCTTGTTGAAAAAAAAAAGTTAAATGAAACAAGTTTAATAGTAAAGTAGTAACCTTACATAATAATGATAAGAAGAAGAAGAAGAAGAAGAAGAAGAAGAAGAAGAGCAGGCCAAGCACCTTGCATCATCACTTGGCACTTTGGCAGCAGATTCCAACTTGTCTGACAATTTTCAATAGTTTTTAAAGCACACGAGGGCCCACACACACTATAACGTATATCAATAGGGCTGATGTCATAATGCTTGGGCCCGCTCATCACTGCTTGGAACTATATTAAGTATTATTATTATTATTATTATTATTATTTCTACTACAAACATGAGCCATCAACTGTAAAAGTAAAATTATGAAGCAGCTATACCAAAACTTCAAAACTGTGAAACAACACATATGGAATTAGACTATCATTCAAAAGTTTGTAACTCCATGGTCGTTCCTCACTGTTATTTCTTTCATACATGCTCTCAATGCTGAAGGCGTTTATCCAAAATCCACAATAATCTCCTCTGAACAGTTGATATTGAGATGTATATCTGCTCCTTCTGCTCTGTAAAGGTTCATAACGGCTCTAATCTGAGGTGCTGGTTGAGGTTAATTGGTGATTTCTGAGGCTGGTGACTCTAAATGAAGTTCTCCTCTGCATCAGAGCTCAGTTTTGGTCTTGATCTTCTGGGAAGGTCTTCATGCTTGATGGCTTTTGAAAATCTAAGTTAAGTGAAGCCTTTCTTTGTCAAATATACATTACCGAACAGTGAAATTCTTTCTTCGCATATCCCAGCGTAACTGCAATCAGAGCACCCCTGGAGCAGATAGAATTAAGGGCCTCGCTTAAGGGCCCAACAGTGGCAACCTGGTTGAACTGGGGCTTGAACCGCAGACCTTCTGATCAGTAACGCAGTGCCCCTAAGGCACCGCCCCTAATGACTTAACAACTGCTAATCTTCATGCCTTAAAATAATAACTGACTGCCGTTGTTGTTACTTAGTTTCTTAGTGTCATATGTGTTATTTCATAGAAAGATTCCAGTATGGTTCTAGAATATAGAAAACTGAATTAGAAGGCGTGTCCAAACATTTGACTGCTACTCTATTTTTGCCGCCCTCGAGTCCTCATCCTCATAAAAGTGCACTACTTAGATGATGAAACAGTGACTTCTACACCTCAGCACTGAGCCGGTGAAGTTCCAGACGCATGAATCTGTCAGTGTAACTGCATTAAGTGTAATAAAGAGCAACATGCGATAGAAGATAGTCTCATGGTCGTGGTCACTGAGTCCTTCACACCACCATCAACAGAGTCTGTTTTTAATATCTGAGATTAGAGCTCAGGTCAGGATTTTTGGCTCAGGTTACCGGATATTTTTTCCCTCCGCCACCTTTATCGCTTCGATCTTTCATTAAAACGGAGATGACAAAAACACCTGCAGCTTTCTTCAAAAGAAAACAAAAAACAAACAACAACAACCAAGAACAGCAGTGATGACAAAAGAAACGGTGTTCTCAAGAGCGGTGGACTCGGTGTGTCTTATCATACAGAATCCAAAGAAAATAAAACACACAATTATGTGCAGCACCTACTGAAAGCAAGCGAGCGTAATCAGCGTCATCAAATTTAAAACCAAATCACATATAAATCGCTGTTCTCCCTGTGTGCCTCTGATCGTTCAGAAGGTGTCGAGTCATTTTCTAACAACATGAATATATTAACACGCTCATTCTAATCCTTTATCATTTCCACTGTGACAGATCATTTACATGTATGGAAGACGTATGGAAGGAGTCTCCAGTGTCAGTCTCCGGTTGTAGCAACCAGAGATACTGTAAACTTTCTTTAATAAATACGTTAATGTAATCACGGGTGTAACAGGTATAAAGCGCTTTACTAATGCGTGTTTTTATTGTTTTCATCATTTTTAATCTTTCATCCCTACAAATCCACACTTTGATCATCTTGCAGTATAAACTTTGGAGTTCATCAACTGTGCAAGTTTCTAGTACACTTGATGGGGTAAATACATTTTTCATGTAATTTTGACCATTGATTTCTTACAGTGCATGATCAGCTCAGGATTCTTGAACTCTACCTGTTAGCAGATTAAAACTAAACATAAAGATTGTTTTTGTTTTTCATATACCATTTTATTTAAGTTACAGCATCTTTTATCTATTTTTTATTCAATCTTACTCATAACTTCTAATATTTTAGATGTATGACCAATTTCCAACAATCAAATGTCCCAGTTTGACTTGAACGCCCCTTTGTATATCATTATAGAAATAAGAAAAAAAAATGGGATTATGTTTTCAGAATTTTATTTAATCTAAACATTTTTCTTTCTAAAATTTTCTCCAGCATTTCCAATTTTATGATTTAAATATTAGGTGATTTAAAGTATTTTTAAGCATTTTGATTAATTTTAAGACCTGGAAGAAAATATTTCTATTATCTATATTTTTATATAAATGTCTATTTGTACATATTTCTAGATAAAAGCATAAAACAGTCTGCTGATAATAAGATGTGAAAAATTTTAATATGTGAAAAAATTCTCAAACATACTACATTTTCATATTACCTGTTTACCAGTTTCCTAAAAATCTTAAGATCGATTACATTCAAAAGATTTTCATGTTCTGTCATTTTTCTTCAGTGTTTCTCTAGATTTCATATATTTTCTCCATTGAATTGATAAATTGTAAATAGATTTCATTTTTTTCCATCTATTATTAAAGGTGCTGTACAGATCGGACTGTACTGAACTGCGAAGCTTTCGCAGTTCTAATAATAAACAGCAGACAGATCGCTTCTTTAACGAAGCTGAATATTTCTCACAGGAAGAAGGAGAGAATAAATTCGTCACCTGTGCGCGCACAGGGAAGGAGGGAGCGGACGAGCGAGCGAGCTGAAACCCTGTATTTAAGCTAAATAAAGGTTTGAAGATCGCACCACGGGAAGCCTGACCTTTTCCCAACGAGCCGAGGCTCAGGAAAAAGTGGGTGAAGGAGCGTGCGCTTTAGTCGACCGGGAGCTCATCAATAATGCACAGAGCTCGGCTTTTAATTAGACACGAGTGAGCGTTTAGACTCAGGATGTGAACTTTAACAGTGGCTCTGTGTGAGAATGAGTCTATAAACAGCATCGCTATTTCAACACCAGGGAAGTGTGTGTGTGCGCGCGAGTCTTTAAAAAGGGATTGGGGGTGTTTATAATGATTGCCTACAGCAAACACTGTGTATGTTTTGCCAGAGCACTGAGCAGTTAGGAACGAATAACTACAGGTGTAAACATGATTTACTGTAATAAAAAGCGCTAAAGCGTACCCTCACAGAGCAATGCGTCAGCGGCAAAGGAGCAAAAGGCTTCCTCGAGGCTTCTCGGTTCCCTAACAGGGTTTAGCTCTGATTAGAAAGCATTGTAGAGTCAGGATTTAACCAGAGACACAAACCCAGAACCTTGTACAGTGATACAGCGCCAGGAGAATACATTACTACATAGACCTAAAACACATTAAACAACACATAATGCCTTCATACATGATGACAAATTCACCAAATAAAGTAAACATATGAGCGCAACTGTAAATACATAATAAACCAAATTTAATACTAAAATATAGTTGCACAGCAACAATGTTTGGGCCCAAGCACCTGCGCGATCACCACCTGAGCGCACCAGAAAGACAGTGGACACAGTAGGGCACATGCGTTTAACGGGGAAAGACCAAAAGGACGAAAGTGACAGCTTGGGTCTAATAAAACAGATCACAGCAATGTACTGTACATCAGTGTCAGAAGGGACACTGACTTTCCTTCTGTTAAAATGACAAGAGGAGCCACATTATCTGGGACATGAAGGCTTTAAAATGAAAAAAAAAAGGTGACACACTTCTTTCTGCCAGTAGGTGGCGCCATGACTGAGACTCACATTAGTCATATCAATGTATACATTTCCATGTGTTTCTTCTCTTAACGTAAAGATGAGGTTTGATGTACATTACTTAATGTATAAGGAAGTTATTAGCCACATCCTGTTTCCTTTTATTCACCATATGGAATTTTCGCAATTTTGCATCCTCAGTTCCTTGAGATCACATCAGTTTGGTGGCGATCGTATGAATCTCCTTGGAACCAAAATAGCTGAGTTCCTGTTGAGCAGAGGCCATGATGCGCAGCGCTAAGATTGGAAATCTAAACGTGTACAAGGTTTTTCATGTATACAGTACATGCGATTGTGTACTGTATGAGCCATGCAGCAAGATTTTCCAGGGGGCGCTGTGAAGGGCTATGGTGTATTCCCAGGGCCCAGCAACTCTGGCGTCATCTTGACCACAGATTACAACCGGTGTGCTGATTTTCATGAGTTTTAAAAAGCCCAGAGTAAAAGCCCAGAGTTACTCCAGAGTAAAAAAAATAATAATAATAATAATAATAAATACAAAAAACTAATAATAATAAATGTAAAATAATAATAATAATCCTTCGAAGAAACAAGACGGCCCTTCTCACTTTTAATGATTGGGCCCTAAACATGAGAAACATAACCTGGATACGTGACATATGTGTATATAAAATAATAGGTGAATGTTATTTAATAATATACCGATGCATTGAATCATTTGATTTGATTATTTTTAAACGCAAAACTAAATATGCGTTGATGCATTTTTTATGAATATTAATAAATTCCGTACTGATAATTTGCATAATATTGTACATTATGAATCTGTAGTCTTACTATTTTTTAAAGAAACATTAAAGTATGCTTAATTATGCACTATATACAGTATATTCTAAATATTATGTGTTCCTCATAGAAAAACAGCTTCTACATCCGGTGTACAGGAGCACAGGGACAGTCATGATGGTAAAGTGATGATCTACGTTGCTGTAAATTATTGACTGTTTTATTTCCTCTGAATATGTGAAGAGAATAGATCGATAGCTCTAGAATTTCAACCAGAGCAGGAAAGCTGCTGTAGAAGATACAAAGGGATAGTCTATGTGTGTGAGATGCGTCTGACCTGCAGGTGGCGCCAAACCACAAGAAATATTAAATTTATAAAAGTGCTTTATGACTGAAACTATACTGTAACTAATATAACAAACTAAATTCATACTATTTGACTTGGGTACTATTTACACAAGAGATTCAAATCAATAACCTTACTTAGATAGATTAAAAAAAACGTAGATTAATAGATTTAAATGTATTTACAGAATGTTTAAAATATCACTCACTCTCGTCTCGTCAGGGGGGCTGGAGCCTATCCCAGGAGACTTAGGCCATGAGGCGGGGTACACCCTGGACAGGGTGCCAATCCATTGCAAGACACACACTACACGCTCACACAAACACTACAGACAATTTGAGAACGCTAATTAGCCTAATCTGCATGTCTTTGGACTATTAGAGGAAACCGGAGTACCCGGAGGAAACCCACCAAGCATGGGAAGAACATGCACACAGAGGCGGGAATCGAGCCTGGCGCTGATCCTGGAGGCGCAAGAGGTACTACACCAGCATGCCACCTGATTGAAATATAACATATAAAATGCATATACACATTTCCATATGCTGGATTTCCTCCTGATGGGGCTCTACCACTTCTTTACTGCAGCTGTCTTCGCTTCTTGCGTGTTGTGCTGTTCAGAGGGAGTCAGGTCAGGTGATCGACTTGGCCATTACTAAACATTCCACTTCTTTCCCATAATAAGTCTTGGGTTGCTTTCAAACTATACTCCAGGTCACATCTCTCAATGGCATGTTTGATGTTTCTGGAACTCTAATATGGCCTACAGGTTACATTGTGTAATAACCTCTCTGTCTTTACTCTGGCGAGGTTTCCTCTTGAGTGTTGCCTTTGACACAGATACGCCTCATGCCTGCAGGAGGTGCTCCACCTAGCCAGCTGCTCTTTAGCAGGGAAAGAGTCCTCGTCATTCATACCAAATGTCTTAAGTGGTCTTCTGGGTCTTTTGGTGTTTCTAAGCTCAGCAGAGTAAAAGATACTAAAGATGTGATGTGACCAGACCTAACGTTTTTTGCTACCTCCCTGATGAAAGCTCAAATGAACTTCACATTGAGAGTTAGCAACTACCATTACAAGTCAACTCTAATATATTAATAACGAGGGAGTGATTTACACCCGAGCAGCCCACTGTCCGATTACTTTTTTGGTCCATATATTGTATGTACCTACATACGCAAGGGTGAGTCAAAAATTATCCGCATTCTTGCTATAGAATTTATTTTAATTACATTTTTAGAAAAGACACAAACATAATTTTTGGACATAACCTCCTCACTTTTCAATATACTTTGTCCATCTGTCCACAGGTTTTCATATTCCCTCACTAAAATTCAGTCATCTTATTCTGAGCTGCAAGCCAGAAGTGATTCCTTTTCCTCGTTTTCAGGAGACCAAACAGGTGAAAGTCAGGTGAAGTAAGGTCAACACTATAGGGAGGATGCTTTAACACCTCAAAACCACGTTTCTGCAGAGTGTTGACAGTGTGTGGACGTGTGAGATCACCACGCCCTCGGATAACAGCCCTCCGTGTTTAATCCAAAGATTAGGCTTCAGCTCTTCAATAAGAGTCCCACTGTAACGAGCACTGTTGATTTTTGAACCTTTTTCCTGATAATGTTCCAATACTTCTGGCCCCAAATGAACTGATGTAACACGTTCACACCTGCACAGCACTGAATGGAAAGCGCTGATTAGACAGTGTGGCCAACGGAAGCTTTCATTTTAATATAACCGGAGTGTGGATAGTTTTTGACTCACCCTTGTGTATGCATATAAAAACCCAAATTATAAAGAAAACATTCTGGTAAATAAGGATAACTTTAAGAGTGTCCAAACATTTTTGGACCTGACTGTGGATAGATGGATAGATGGAATTCAACACTTGTACAATATCAGCTCTCACACACAGCAGAAATGTGCCAGAACTTGAATAGATAAACAGAGTGATATTTCCTGCATTCCTCAGAGCAGCTGTGTGAGTTAGTCAGAGTTCAGTGTAAATCTCACTCAAAGAAGGACTTCATCGGCAGGATGATGGGATCTGAACAGACACGTCTAACATCAATGCGGTGATGAGGTGAGGTAGAACATTCTGCTAGCTTAAGCTTTCTGTTAAAGCACTTGTATACACTTGCACCTAAT
Source organism: Clarias fuscus (assembly GCA_030347435.1). Classification (NCBI taxonomy): domain Eukaryota; kingdom Metazoa; phylum Chordata; class Actinopteri; order Siluriformes; family Clariidae; genus Clarias; species Clarias fuscus. Next base: position 39,216,946 of record CM059205.1, read on the forward strand.
GCTAGCTTACTAGCTTCCGACATCTACTGTATGCTAACTTTCGCCTGCTAGTTAAGATTCGGCTTGTTCAAGTACATTCCTAAACTCAACAATGGTTAGCTTCCACAGGCTAACTTATCATTCAAACACTAGGCTAAGATGTTAGCAGTCAGGTTAGCTTTCACTCATTACAATATAGAGATCAGAATCTCCAGGGGTCACCTGATACGATATTATCACAATTCCTAGGTGCTGATTCAATTTGTATTGGGGTTCTGTTACAAATACAGTTTTTTTATTTTACATTTACAGCATTAAGCAGATGCCAACCCCAAGAGCAACTTGCATTTAATCTCATTATACATCAGAGCAGGTGAGGGTTAAGGGTGGCAACAGCGGCGACTTTGTGGTCCAGTGGTTAGTTACTGGAACTTCCAACCAGTGGCATCTGAAATGCCTTAACCACTGAGCTACCATTGTGCTGGCTGTCTGTGTGAATAGTTTAGAGCACAAGATTATATTACATTTATTGGGAAACTCTATTGTTAATTTACTTGTACACTCTAGTGCAATTAATTTCATCAGAGAGAAATCTTGTTAATCTTGTCATATAAGCTTTTCATGTACACAACAAAAATATTTTAGCACTCAAGCTTAGGCTTTTACACTGTAGTTTGTCTTCCACTCACTACACTAGCTGATGTTCCCTCAGTTATATTTCACACACAAGGTTTGCATTCTCTCACTCGCGAGGCTAGCTGTCAGTCATTACATCAGCTTTCTTTCACACACAGCAGGGTTAGGGATTGCTTTCACTCACCAGATCACTTTCACACACTGGGTTTGTGCTCGTTCATGAGGTCAAGTGTTCTCTTATTTACACGCCTAACATTTTGATGAGACTGAAGCATGCTTTATCCAAGATTAACTCCGCCCACTTTACAATGAAATAGGTGTCGATTTTGGTGCATTTTATGTAAAAGATGTTTTAAATAGTTACTCTGAAATCTAGAGATTGTAGTTGTGTGATATTATCAAACTAATTCAGCAGAAATCACTGAACTACATACAACTATAACTGTGATGTCATGAATCCTGAGGACACCACGTTACCATCATGAGTGCACACACACACACACACACACACACCATGATGGATTAATGGATTGATGTTCTCCTGCTAGGTCCAGTACACTGCTCTAGCATTTCTGCTTTGGAGTGAATTTTGAGCTTTAAAGAGCGGAGTGTGATTCCCGCTTGGCCTGAGCGTCTCATCCAAGAACCCGCGGTGTGTCGTAACACACCACATACCACAGCACAAACGCGCACACACTCGCCTCACTCAAAGGGTGAACATTCAGATATAACATTTAAAAATAAATATATATACAGACTGTGTTTGTCTCCATGGTACCAACTGTCAGAGCTGCTGTTATGGAAAGTTAAGCAACACCTTCTGACCAATCAGAATCCAGAACTGGTGTAATTTATGAAGTTGAGGAACGTGTGAGGATATACAAGGACATTAGTCACTGGTTGCGTACTAACTTCCTTCCACGTAATTCTGACAGGACAGAACGACAGGTTACTGCGTGATCAGTGACTCTGGATGGCTTCTTCGTTTCATCATGTGAAGCAGTAAAAGACCTCGGTGTGGTTATAGATTTCAGTCTTTCATTTGAAGCTCATGTAGATAATATCACCAGGATAGCATCGTTTCACTTCAGAAATATTGCCAAGATAAGGAATATATTGTCACTAAACAATGCAGGAAAACTAGTTCATGCTTTTATCACCTCGAGGTTGGAAGATTGTAACGCCTTACTGTCTGGTTGTTCAGCAGCAAGAGTCCTCACTAGAACAAGAAGATAAGAGCACATCAACCCTATCGTATCCACACTGTATTGGCTCCTTGTAAAATTTCGCGTAGATTATGCTGGTGAACTGGTATGTTTAGATGCTGTCCTCCCCACTCTCACTGATCACTCAGGTTTGTTGACGGCGAGGTGATTGGTTGCTTTACATCTCAGTTCCCCCTCATGTCTGTTTCTCCTTCTGGCTCTCCCTTTTAGTTATGATGTCTCTCCTCTGGACCCGTCTGACTCGTCCTGCTGTCCCGCTTCTGGTTGGAGATCTCGTCACATAGATGCCCAATGTGGTCCGTTTTGTGGACGGTTCCACTTTACCACGAAGACGGTCCTGTCTTTGGCTGATGCAGACAGCTGTTCTCCGAGGACTTGTGATTTCAGTTGCTTGATAGTTAAGGATTGGAGTTTCCTACAGTCTACCTGAGCCTAGAAAACGGAAAACTGGAATCTATATTAAACACGTCTCCGGTTATACCGAACTTCCACCTCCTAACACACAGTATGAGTGCAGATCAATCCCTGCTCTCCGTTATCACCCAGATGGGGATGGGTTCCCTGGTGAGTCTGGTTCCTCTCAAGGTTTCTTCCTGTTGCCATCTCAGGGAGTTTTTCCCCTCTGCTTGTTCATCAGGGACAAACTGATCATTATGATTTGATTTTCTCACATCTTTCAAAATCACTTCCATAGCTTTTGATTCTGTAAAGCTGCTATGCGACAAAGACCATTGTTAAAAGCGCTATACAAATAACATTTAATTGAATTAATTCCATACACTCCTTCATATCATATTATGGAACTGATTTTATAAGCTATTTACACTCTCTATAGTTTATTTGATATTTTGTGTTTTCCACAACTTTTTTGGAGAGCTGTAGCAGGCATCAAAGTTGATGAAATGAGCTCATTTGGTGGATTCAAGTGTAAAATTTCTCAGTTTAAACATTTATGTTCTTTGTTCTAATGCTTTTAGAGTCTTTTAATTTCTTTTTTTTTTTCCAAATTAAAAAAAAAAAAGCTTTTCTAGAATTCAAGTTGTAAATAAAACAGAATTTAACTAATTTGGTAAATCTATCACATCATATTTAACTGATTTTATAAACTGTCTTTAATTCTTGTTAAACAAATATGATGTATTTGATCATACGTGTTTAAAACGTTTGGTGAAGTTGGGTTTGATGAGCCGAAGTGTAAATTCGCAAGTCAGTGTGATTAGTCAGTGTTAAAGATGTGCAGAAAAAAAACATAAATAATAGAAATAAACAATGAGTGAGTAATTAGTGCAGTGTTGTTTAATCTATTGTGAGCGTTCAGGTGAAACACACGTCAGGCCAAGTTAAAAAGTAAAATAAATAAATAAATAAATTCACACACACTTGTCATTAGCATCTCATTATTGGTGAAATCAAAATACACACACACAAAGCGTAAGTGCAACATCCCCAAAGCGAGGCTGAAAACATTTTATTGAACCAGAATTTTTATTATTATTTATTATAATTATTATTTACAAACAAAAAAAAAATCCTATGCACATATTTCTGTTAATGATGTACTGATATTAATAATTAGTAACAGTGTGAGAGGTGGAGGCTGTGTAACAATCACATGGACAGCTACGTGAGAAGCCGCATCGCATCGCTGGAGAACCGTGCAGGAGTGATCGCCGAGAGAGAACAGCTGATAACAATAATAATAATAATAATAATAATAATAATGCACATTAGACAGAGGATAAAGGAATGCACATGGTGGATTGGTGAAAGCATTCAGTGATTCATCAGGGTAGGAATGAAATGTTTAGGGGAAAAGCGTGATGAGTTTGGTCTTATTTATAAAAGAAAAAAATAAATAAATAAAACAAACATTCCCTGGATAAAGGTTGTGTTTAAACATGTTGTGTGGAATGTTAAATAGAGAGAAAGGAAAACAAAAAAACAAAAACAGCTGCCCTCCTGAACACGAGTTGTTTAGGTGTTTTTTGTTGTTGTTTGGTCTAATTTATTTATGAATTGATTTTAATCATCCTGGAATGGTCACATGTTGTTGATTCGCAGGAGCTGCTCCCTACCGTTGACCGTGACAGACTTGAGCTGGCCGTCTTCCTCGACCTCCACTCGTTCTTGACCGTTCTCTACAATTCTACACACACACACACACACACACACACACACACACACACACACACACACACACACACACACACACACACCATGAACACACACTGTTAATAAATGAATATCCGTACTTTACACACATCAGGCCTGACTGGATGAGGCGTTCGGTACCGTTTAGTGGTGACCCTTCTGCCGTTGATGAATTTCGTGGAGGTGGAGACCGAGCGGAAGTTACCCATCCCTCCTCCCCCTCCTCCCCCTCCGCTCCCTCCGAACGACGACGAGGAGAAGGAGGTGTAGTTTCCTCCGCCCATCGGGCCGATGGAAGCGAAACCTGGACGACGAAAACAAACTTGACACTGTTACAACTGCATGGATCACATTCATTAATCTGGAGGAACTGATCCAAAGTGCAGACAAACGCATCATACTACAGCATTTCTAAATGTTCCTCCAATACAGACTCTGTATCACGATATATGGAGTACGGAGGTCTGAAAACAGGCAGAAAAGTGTACTTTCAGACATCAGAATATCATTTCCTCGTATTGCTCACCTATTAAAGAGAACCTTGAAAATGAAAATCAAGTGCACAGACTGTAAAAAGAAAAAGAAAATCAAAACCTGAGTCAAAGCCGGAGAAGCCGCCGCCGAAAGGAGGGAATCCGCCAAAGCCGGGGAAGAAGGAGCCGCCGGTTCGGGGCCTCACGCCCCTCTGTCTCCGGCCTCCGCCGAACCCAAAGAAATCCTCGAATGGGTCGAAGGGATCGTCTCCTGAAACATCAGAGGAAAAACATTATGAAAACTCTCTCACCACTCACATACTTAACCAAGTCCACGACTGTAGACTTTTAGTGCAGGTTTACATCAATGAACTGGTTCTAATGTGCTACGGTTAGGTCCTGAGGTGGACATTTCTACCTATTCTTTTAGTGAATGAGTCTCTGGTGTCCTGCAGAGGGAGTTAACGTGGACAAAAAAATCTGGACCAAAAAAATAAATAAAAAAAGGTCAGAATTGGATGTTTTTTTTTCCCTGATTTTTTTTTTTTTACTGTTTTAATGAACATCTCCATGAAGCTCCTAGTGATCTACCCATCAGTGGTGGTCAGGATCATCTTCTATACTGTAGTGTGCTGATGAGGGAACCTCATGAGGGAAAAAACAGTCACCATACGATTGAACAAGGTGGTCAGGAACGAGGAAACTGTGGTTGGGCTTTTTATGCTGGACTTGCTGAGGCTGGTGCCGAGACCTTGAACACAGTGCCGTCCATCCATCATATCCAACACCAGAAGAGCATGTCCAGAGGTAGACGTCAACCCTGGGGCGTCCCTCAGACACGACTCCTACCGCTCATACAACACCAGAATCTACATGGACCTTCATTATCTCACTCACTTTCTGCACCGCGGTCACATTTAATCACCATGTTTTTCTTTGTACATTATATTTTGTTCTTCTTTTAGTCATTTCAGCTGAAGCACGTCAGGTTTGACAACCTCACTCGTGCGAATACACGTCTATTGTTTGTGATTTCCTTCGAGATCAATGAAATATCTTCAGTCTCAGTATGGTACTCGCAATACCTTGGTGTCGATTCAATTAATACTGCGATTCTATAGACGTCACAATTTTTGTAACTATTCTGATTCGATATTACATTTTTCTGCGATTTTGTTACAGACCATTAAAAAACGTTTAGTGAGTAATTAAATGCAGCCAGTTCCTTAGAACATCGATTTTCTCACTTAAAAACCCAAGCGCAGCGTTTTAACACTACAATCCAACGTCACATACAAGAGTTTAACATTTTAACTTCAAATGAAATTAAACACAAAGCTACATTGCGTTTAATAACTCACTCTGACCAGACGCGATGAAAATGTGTGAATAGTTCAGAGTGCGCCACCTGTAGGAATCTAAAGAAACAAAGTATTACTGCGTCAAATTCCACTAAAAAGTCTCAAAGCACGATTTAAGAGCGAGCGCTCGGGTTGTGTGTGCTGCGAGCACGTGCGTCTTCTAATGCACTAAACCAATTAAACTGACGAATTGCAAGTCACTGAATTTGTCGCTCATTGTGTCAGGTTATTCTTCATTTCTTTAACTGTTATTCTGTGCAGCATTAATACCGCACTGAGAGTGATTACCATTAAAGCCGCCTCTTGGACACATTTACACGCAAGACACATTTGGAAGCTGCTTGTGCTAAACCTCGTCTGGACCGTTAGAGAAGGCGGTCCTCTCTCTCGGTGTGTTTAACGCGCTCAGACGCTCTAAATATGGCAAGGCCACTTCCACACGGCCCGAGAAGAGACTCTGCATCAGACGACAGGAATGCTCTCTCAAATAGCTCCTGTATAAAACACAAGCCAGGGAGAGGCAGAGTGTGTGTGTGTTTCAGTGCTGTGTGCTCCACTGAAGTATATATACATTTCCTGAAAGTAGGAGTTGTGGAGCGAGGAGGGAGCGTTTACTTCTGTGTGCTGTGAAAGTTTCATGGAGTAAACTGAGGATTGTTTACTCTATCTGTAACAGTTACAATTTTATTGTCCTTCTCTCTCTCTTTCTGTCACACACACACACTTTGTTGTTTATTGGAATGAACTGAGCTCTGCTCTGCCCCTCTCAACACTCCACATTTTTTGTCCTCCTCCTCTGACCTTCCTGCCGTAAGTTTACCCAAAAATGGTCAGATTTTCAGGATCCAGATTTTGCTAATACGTATTAAAAGCATGTGATTATTAACAGCTCGTTCTTGAAGCACTTTCTCACTAAAACACTCACATCACACACACACACAGACACACACAGACACAGCTTTCCACAGCGGTCACCTTTAAGCCTTTGAAAATCGGCTCTTTGTACAGAGACTGCGTTCTGAACTCAGAATTATTGGCACCCTTAGTTATCATGGGTTCAAAACTGTCTTTCTGGTTATTTAAAACTCTTACTGAAGAAATCTGCGAATGGATCTCTGCCTCCGAAGAATTCCCTGAAAACATCTTCAGGATTACGGAATGTGAATACGCCACCAAAATGGTTGTCGTAATGTCCTCCTGAACAAGAAAAAAACACAAACACAAACATTAACTTATCAAAATCTGGGGGGGGGGGGGGGAGGAAAAAACACTATAGAGGTAATAAATGTTTTACACTGGGCTGGTGAAGAGTAACATTACCTCGTCCTCCACCTCCGGACAGGGCGTCTTTGCCGTATCTGTCGTATATACTACGCTTGTCCTCTGAAAACAGAAAGAGACGACGACTTTAAATAAGAGTCATGAGTAGCACTAGTGTTTACTGTCTGATTTGTCTTAGAAATTTAATAGAAATAACTGACGGTCATTGAGACGCTGCGTAACCTATTTTGTAGAAATGTTTAAATGTCATTTCTCATATAAAGTGGTCACTTTTGCCCCCACACCCCAGTGGACACACTCCAGTCCAGCAGGGGCTGGTATCGCACCAACCGAGCATGCATTCAAAAGAAGAAGAGCCAAGGACCAAGCAATCAATTGATCTCGCAAAATACTGAGGCTGCGTTCCAATTCCCAAGTGTACTTCACCTGGTGCTCCCTACTCCCTGCTGAAGGGAACGACAAAACTGCACCATGTGACTACCATCACTTCCTCTGTGCGTTACCATGGTAACATAAGCAGCTCAGATACCGGTTGCTGCAGCTGTGGAAATTTCACACTACGGACACTAAATATTTATCGAAACACAAGTATGCTATTGAAACGGGTATACATTGTAAATAAATGATTGATTAATAATGATATTTAAACATTTTGCTCATCTTGCAAAGCGCCTGCAGGCCGAGTTACTCGCAATCCCCTTTCAGAAAGAACAAAGGACTCATTATGCAATGGGCAGCTCAAATGCTTTCTAGGTCTGATCCCAAAGTAGACTTCAGAACAGGGACGTCCGTAAAAGTCTCATGTCGCTCTGCAACACCACACATGACCTTCAGTCAACTCATCGGAGGGTAAATATCCCGATCCTCTGTCCCTAGTGATAAACACCACTCTACACGACTCTGAATACTCTGACAAACCACTACAGCTGTTTAAAAACATGACTCATGGCTTGAAGGTCCAAGTCTGGACCACACAGGAGGCTTGATCTCTCAACCGACCTGAAAACTTTACACAAACTCTGAGACACGACACTTCATTTGAGTCGATATCGTCATGAATTTACTTGGTGTCCAAGGCAGAGGCAATGACATCGGTAAAAGCATGCGACTCGTACGCTGTAAAGATCCTCGTGCTGAACATGCATAGTGAAAACGACTCAAACTCCGTCTTTATCGCGCATTCCAGGAGCTAATCTCTCTTTTTAAAAAATAGCACACATCCAGTGTTTATTTTCTTAGTGCAAATCTCGAGAACACATCTCTGCAGCGCTACAACTCCGTTCTTTGGCTCCGATTAGCAGCTCGCCAAGCAAAACAAAATCACAACACACACACAGGACACTGTCTGATGCACTTCCTGTTCACCGACTGATTCAGAGAGCGATTACATCACTTTCTCTCCGCTCTAGAGCCGCTGCTCAGAAATTATTACAGCACGATTCCTCGAGTCATGTCCTGAACATCACGCCAACACCGCGATCAGGACAGTCTGACCTGAGACGGGAGATCAGAATGACTTTTCAGAGGGAATGTGTCGAGGGAAATATGTCATTGTGTGTTTATTGAGCTTTTAAAAAGGAAGAAAAAGTAAATTTTTTTAATTTTTTTTTTACATTTTTACTTTCAATACTGGACTTGATTTATTCACTGTTTTTCAAGAATAAAACAAATCAATGTAGAAGAAGAAGACAGCTTCTTTTATAATACCACTAGCTGGAAAAAATGTGTCTTGGGCAGTTGAGCTACAGTACGAGATCCATCCATTACTGATATTACTTTTTTTTTTTCTCTCAGATTGTGAAGGGTTTCTTCCTTTTAGGGGCAGGACTAAGGCACTGAGTTACTGATCAGAAGGTTGGCGGTTCGAGTCCCAGCTCCACTAGGTTGCCACTGTTGGGCCCTTGAGTTTTGTTTTGATGATTGTAAGGGCTTTCACCAGTGTGCATCCAGTACTGATATTAAACAATTAGTTTTTATCAGTTTGTAAATGGTTTCATTAAAAAAAATGCCCATCCAGTCGCTATATTAAAAAAAAAATTGAATGTGATTGTGAACGATTTTACCATTATCTGTCCATCCAGTACTGCTGATATTACACATGTTGGTTTTTATCAGATTGTAAAGATTGCTTCGTCATTACCTGGCAACCAAGGCCCATCCAGTAGCAACATTACATTTGAAATTTTACGTGATTGTAAACGGTTTAACCATTAGCTGGCAACCAATGAATGCCTTTCCAATACTGATAGTACATGAGCTTTTATCTTTTTAATCATCGCGTGTTAAAAGGCGCAGAGCAGAATTTTGAGATAATACAACTCACTGGATGACGACCGCCTTAAAAGAAGAAGAATCGGATTGTGAGGGGTTTCACTGTTATTTGGCAACAAATGCCCATCCAGTAGCAATATAAAAAAAATTATTTAATGTGATTGTGAACGGTTTCACCATTATCTGTCCAGCCAGTACTGACATTACACAATTTGTTTTTAGGAGATTGAGAGGGCTTTCGGCATTATCTGGCAAGCAAATTCCAACCCAGTACCGATATTACACAAGTTGGTTTATCAGATTATAAGGGGCTTCGCCATTACCTGGCAACCAAGGCCCATCCAGTAGCAACATTACATTTGAATTTTTACGTGATTGTAAACGGTTTTACCATTATCTGGCAACCAATGAATGCCTTTCCAATACTGATAGTACATGAGCTTTTTTCTTTTTAATCATCGCGTGTTAAAGGCGCAGAGCAGAATTTTGAGATAATACAACTCACTGGATGACGACCGCCTTAATAGAACAAGAATCGGATTGTGAGGGGTTTCCTTGTTATCTGGCAACCAAGGCCAATCCAGTATCCTCTACCAAGCCCTAGTGAGCACAGAGCAATGCAGAAAACAAAACTGTGCACATGTGACGGAGTGCTATAGTATGGGCTTGGGACAGGGTCAGTAATGGGGTCCAAACATCTATTTTCCCTTTAATGGATAAAATATAAATAGATTTGCAGTTCACGCGCATGTGGAGCGAGCTCGGTACCCATCACAGGTCTGTCAGAACTAGCTTTTAGTGAGGGACAAAATGTTGAAGATTTATAACACACACAACCAGACCTTATTCACGAGACAGCCAGGGAAACACAATGATGATTTCATCTCGATTACTTTAATTTCATAATAATTGGAAGACGAGATTGTAACTGAATGTGGATTCTGATTAATTAACCGTTTCATACGCGGTAAACGATTTAACCAATCAGCAGAAGCGCTCTTAATCAGCGGTTGAGCTGGGATCTCTAATCAGACTGCTGGATTTAAGAATGTGTATGTATGAACACTATCACTATGGATTTTTTATTGATATCTAAATATATGAGACGCCACTTTCAAGCCCTAGGTTCCTTAGTCCAGGAGCAGAAGAACCAGAACCATCACTGGACAAACAGACACAAGTTTAAAAATAATAAATAAAGAGAAAAGCACAATTAGACTTTTCTTTTCATGTCTTTAACTTCCGCCATTTCTGGAAATTATTTCTCAGGAACTGAAACAGGGAGTCACACTCACGCTGTCAGATGAATAAACCGCAGATGTTCATCTGCTTTCCTTCTCCCTGACACTGAAACCTGCTCTACAGAGCGTTTAGACCAAAAGCGGTATATTAATAAAGACTCCCTGCCCTCCAGGGTTTACCTACAAATCAGGAAGTGTTAATAAACCAGGAGGCACACACACACGTTACACAAGCAGGAAAGAGAGAGCACTGTGCGTGTGTGTGTGTTTGTGTTTGAACAGAATGTACCGTCTCTCACAGTGTCTCAAAAGAAAACCTGATCCAACAGGAGACCGGACCGAGAGCGAGGGAGGCTATTTCTGTTGAAGGTCTCGGGGTGAACGTGTCGGCACTAGAATGACTCACGGACGCATTTAAAACCAGGAAACTGGGAGCAAACTAAAAGCTGAGTATTTAATAGTTCGAAAGAAAAAAAATCCATAAGTAGTAATTAGCTAAAGAATAGAACACATTGAGAGTGTTTCATTCCTTTTGTAGCATGGCAAATTCGCCAACAATTATGTAGCGATCATTAATTCATAGCTACGTTTATCGTCTCTGGTTATTTCCTGTTATCACTTACGTTATAGCAGCCTGAAGCACTCAATCCCTCATTCTCTCTCTGTCATAAAAAAGAAGCGGCCTGCTAATGGTGTTGGCGAGAAACCTCCACATCCGCCCAGAAGTTACAGAATTTCCTCCGACTCCTTTCCTTAAGACTGCTTCCTTAAAAGAAAAACGTTACCACACTGTTGGGTTCCTTCACGTATGCAGCCATAGATACCACTGAGGATGAGGTGTTACTATGGAAACAAATCAAAGCAAACTTTTCCACCAAAGTGAACCAGGTGCTCTAGTGGTGGTTCAATAGTGAACTCCATAAAAACTGCTTGCTTTGTTTTTTTTTTTTCATGGCCTAAAGAGTCCACGTCATTACATCACTGTATACGTCTAAACTTTCCCAGCATCGCTAACGGCAATGCCAGGGGCGAGCAGTTTTAGTAATTTTATTATTACTAGAAAGCATTTGAGCTGCCCATTGCATATTGAGTCCATTTTCTTCCAAACACACTTTTCGTTGTTTCTGATAATCCAGCCCCCTCCACCAATCCCTTGCGTAAATATTTCTTCGTTCTACCACAGAAATGTGTTGCTTTGCAACTGTTTTTTTGTTTTCTATCTGAGGGCTGAATTATTCTACTTTCCCGGTGATGTTAGCGGCAATGCTAGCAGCAAACACGACAATGGTGACTTCGACATGGCTTTGTGAGCACTTCCTCCTGCTTCATCATTCCTAGAAAACGCAATGCATGCCGAGTCACACACTTTCAGTTGTCCCTGATAATCCCGCCCCTTCCAGCCACTGATGTAAGCGGTTCTTTGTTGTAGCCCAGAAGCGTGTCGGTGCGACCATGGAACCATTTGTTTTTTTTTTCTGTTTGATGGTCGGTGATCAGTTTCAACTCCCAGATCAGAACAAGGATACTAATATAACCCTGCACTAGCATCAGAGCCGTCATTACAGAAAACTAATCAACACCACCTGACTAACCTGAAAAACAAACCAAAGAAATCAACCTAAAACCGAAAAGTAAGCAGGCCTCGTTGAATTCCACATTGTTATTCAAATTCTATTCAAATTCTAACGCCCTTGAACTATTTACACTGCCGGTGCGGCGCTTTAATCCCTAACCATCATCTCTTGAGAAACCTGAGAGAGACACCTGATATTACTAGCCATTTTTATTAGAAGCTACACTTTAACACTTTAAGAATCTTGAATTAGACTAATAACCTGCGTGAACGGGTGGACTCTTTCTTTAGCGGTATAACCTTCACGCATCTCTCCAGGAGAAAGAGATTCTGAAGTTACCACAACCACGCCGACATGGGGGCTGGAAATCCACAAAGAGCTGCACGCACTCTCCTTCGGACTCTTTGGTTTTATTTTAGTTTCTCGTGTGAGTCAGAGTGACCGTACGTGGGGGCGCCTGCGAGCCGTGTGTGGAGACGGGGGCGGAGCCGAGTGCTGTGCTGCACTGTGACTCAGGATGATGTGGTTCTGTATCTGAGAGGAAGCACATGCTCGCACGGAGCGGTTACGTGATAAGGGGACGATTAGCCGAGGGACGGGGAACGAGCGGACTGAACAAACTGGGAGGGACATGGCGGATAATAAAAAAAAAATCATAACTATAATAATAACTCCTAGTTATCTCTCAACTACAATGAGATAAGAAACAACCAGTTGACTGTTTTTCCCCATAAAATCGTGAGCATGAAATTGTCCAAAATGTCTCGGTACGCTGAAGCATTAAGGGCTCCTTTTCTTGTAGTTGAGGGTCCGAACCAAACTCCAGAGAAACAACAGTTCCAACATGACTGCGCAGAAGTGCACAAAGCATAAACACACTCCTGAATCTTGAGGAAAGCCTTCCCAGAAGAGTCGAAGCTGTTACATCTGCAGAAGGGGGCGGGGCCAACATCATATTAAACCCTATAGAATTTAAAGAATTGGATGAGAGCCAATACGTTTGGCGATATAGTGTACAAAAATTTAATTTCTGATTTTTTTCCCTCTATGCTTAACCATTAACGATTTGCCTTCATCTGTAAATAAAACATCAACCAGGAGCATCAAATCGCTGTCACTCTACACTTGATGAGAGGCACACTTCCTGAAATCCCCTCTTTTCAAACAACCTGTGTCACCTGGTCCTTAATCAGACCAGAGAGGCAAAACATGTACAGTACGTATAAATACTCTGCACACTGGCTCTGAGCTGATCTCAGTAGTCTCGCAGCCAGTCTCACGTTTCAGGATCTGCTCCATGATAAATAATTCACATAAACTTGCACTCTGTAATCGGATAAGCCTCATTAAAAATGTTCGGCTACGTAGCGTGCAGCTAAACTGTGCTTAAGACGAGCAGAACTCGGTAGCGAGTGTCACCTCCTTCAGAATTCACTTTAAACATGGAGCTAGTGAAGAGGATGGATTTCAGACCACGCTGCGACATCGCTCGCGTTCGGATTCATTGGCGATTTTATATAAATACTGCGGACAACTGCTGACTCTGGAGATACTATACCACGCTAAAGAGGTGACTAATGGCGCTCTAATGCAGGATTTGTATGACAAACTCTGATTTATTGAATGTGCCAGATGAACACACACAGGCTGCAAAATGCCTAAAAAGTGCCAGTTTAAAAACGTGTTTGTCTCTGTAACAACCTCTTCAGCAGCGACCTCGTTTCCCTGATCTGTTCCAGCCAATCAGCATTCAGCATCAGCAGTATACTAATCACCAGACTGATCATCTGTCATCATCTCTGAACCTGATTCTCACTGGATCATGCCTTAAATTAGATGTTTAGATGTTGTTGGTTTTTTTTTATGCTTGAATGAATGTGTGGCTTAACAAACAAAAACTATTTAGATATTTACTACAGAGACTGGACTGAGCTTAACGAGAGACACACCAAAAAAAAAAAAAAAAAAAAAGGCCTTCAGGAAAGTCTTGAGAACTATTCCCCAAGACTACATTAAAAAAAAAAAAGAATACAAGAAAGTCTGGAGCTTTTGGAAACGAAATATGAAAAATATATACAAGATTTTATCAATAACTACGGTGAAAATACCAAATCAGTGTGTGACAGAAGGAGCAAAGAAATTATCAGAAAAAAAAAAATCAGTGTAAAAATGGGCTAAATCTGACCAAACTCATCTCAAGACTCTGGTGAGATCCATCTGTCCAGCCACCAAAAAAAAAATAAGGGACATCATTGGTCCCTTTGGAGAAACTGCACCGTTACATCAGCTAAAAAAATAAACTAAAATGATAAACTAAAATGTGATGAATGAAAGAATTTATTTACTAAGGCAATCGTGCCAAACCTGATGGAGAAATAAAGTGCAGCGCTACAGGAAGAGGGCGTGTTTGGACAATGTTTGGACTGTACACTTGTCTATAAATGTTTGATTAAGCTAACATTTAACAAACACAGGACATTTAACGTGTGGCAATAATAATAAATAATGAAACAATAATAAAACTCCAGCCAGACCCGTATTTACTAATGTGAAAGAAAAAGGTGGGGGGGGGGGGGGGGCGGTTTAAAAAAACAAAACAAACAAACAAACAAACAAACTGTCTTTTAAGCAGATCAGATAATAAATGACGAGCTGGTGTTTACCGTCTGACAGGACTTCATAAGCTTCAGAGATCTCCTTAAACCTCCTCTCGGCCTCCTCTTTGTTGTCTGGGTTTTTATCTGGATGCCATTTTAAGGCCAATTTTCTGTACCTGTGAAGAGAGAGAGAGAGAGAGAGAGACCCACACACAGTATTAGCTATTAAATACTTGTACAGGTGTGTCCCCGAATTACACACGTCCGTAAGTCGGATTTGTTCTTACATCAGACAAAGTGAGTCTTGTACGCCTTTGACACAAATATACAATCTAGAGCATACTGTACCAATCCACTCGACTAAATCTCTGTCCCCTTCTCCCCACACTGCCACCATGTGGACAAAAACCAAGAAAATTAACCTCACACAGCATTGTCTCTGCACCTTTAAATCCCGGACACCATTATTGTCTTTGATTTGAGCTGTTTTCCCGTGGAGGATTTTAGGATTATTCACCATCAGGACAGATTTACAGGACACATACGCATACTTATTTTATGTACAAAATAGACATTTTATACATTCACTAACACACTGAAAATACTGTATATAATTTCAAATATCGGTATCTGGTACACTACAGTGTCTATACACGTGAGAACTACTTCCACGATTTGTCAGAGGAAATCCGTAACTGGAATGTTTAGTTAAGATCACAAAGAAAGCATGATGCATTGGACTCAGCACCTCTATGGCACTCTGCGTGTGTGTGTGTGTGTGTGTGTGTGTGTGTGTGTGTGTGTGTGTGTGTGTGTGTGTGTGTGTACAAAAAGAGCAGAGTCAGCAACGTGAATTCAACACCACAGCAAAGCGTCCACACATCCCATAATAGCAGAGGGATTTGCTTATACACACCTCAAAAAGGAAGGACAACAAAAGAAGCGTGTGGACGGACCTCTCCTAGGGTTTGAACTCTACAAACAAACCTTCTCGAACAACACAGCACTTTGTCCACAAAAAAAAAAAAGGCCGGACACTGCGGCAAAGTGAAGCGTCATTTCAGTCACACGTGACCTCCGGTAATCTGCTATTAGTAAGATGTTACAGCCGACAGAATCACACTGACGATAAACCACGTGATAAGACCATCAGGAACATCAACATTTATCTCACACTGAACCCACAACGGCCCAAGAGTGAGAGGAAAACTGTTCTACACAACTTAAGCATCCACCGATCCTGAAATCTGTCGGTAATCGGTTAGTTTGTACAGACGGGATGTCGATGTTACCCGTAACGACACGAGTGGACAGCAACATCGACGCGTCATCGCCAGTCTGGGAATTTTACCTTCAAGTCTCTTTAAATCTCTTTAAATAATAGCTAAAGCTTTTAAATTATTATTATTCTTTTTTAAACAAAAGCAAAACCACACGAGGGAAGGTCTGTCCAAAAGCTTTTACACTACAAATGAACTTTTAGAGTGAAAAATCAGTGAGCAAAAAGGTCTGAAAAAAAAAAAAAAGGCAGCAGCTAACTTCTGTAAGTCGACTCTCATTCACTCACCCAAAAGGCTTGAGCCATAAACCGTTACCATAGAAACAGCAACAATGCAGAGAGAAACATAAAGAGCTGCACACACTCTGAATGATGAGAGATATAGAACTCAGACTTACAAACACAGAAATGTTGATATTCATAAATAAACGCCCCCGCCCTCGCACTGACTGATGTGTGTGTGTGTGTGTGTATGTGTGTGTGTGTGTGTGTGTGTGTGTGTGTGTGTGTGTTCATTTAAAAAGCGTTCAGTGCAGAGTTTTGATTTGTTATTAGTTGACGCAGCCCTGTTCCATGTGCTGCACGTTATAACGAGTATAGTGTATAAGAAGAGTAAAGAGACACGAGTGTGTTCTCTGGTCGAGCGTCAGCTACTCTACTGGTTTTAGTTTATGTATAATCTAGATAAAGTAATACGAGAATGGTTATCTCCCAATACAATATTATTTATTAAAACTGGCATTCTATAAGTATCACGATTTTATTAAAATTCTGACTCTATATTACTTTTTTTTTTCTCCTTTTTGGTTTCATTTTGTTTAATGAGTAATTAAATGTACTCTGTTTCTTAGAACATTAGTTTTCTTATTTTAAAACCCAACTGCAGCATTTAAACACTACAAACTAACTTCAAATACAAGAGTTAAGCATTTAAACTCAGCAGCGCGCAGCATCTCTGTCCTCCGCTATGATTAGTAGTTTTATTTCTAAACAAACTAACGGAAATAATTCACTCCAAACACACGGGATGGAAATGTGTGAATAGTTCAGAGTGCGCCGCCTCACAAAGACACGGTGATGTTTAACCTCCTCAAACACCTCTGAAGTTTAAAATCAACGGCGAGCGCGCGGGTTGAGCGAGCGGCGAGCATGCGTGGCTTGTAACGAACGCAATTAATTGGCGCTTGCCGTGCTTTGGGACTGTGTGTGTCTCACAGTGATTGGCGAAAAAAGCAAATCGTAGGATTTTAACGTAAAATTATATAAATAAAAATAGATTTTGGCGTCAGTGTGGCGATGCACAACAAATCATGTTTCATAACTGAATAACGTTTTTCTTAATTCATGATCCTTTTTACACGTTAATTATATTTGTGCACTGCTGTTTGGAACAGTTATAAACAAACAAACAAACAAACAAACAGATAAACAATACTACAAAATAAATAGAACTCTTTCCCCACACACACACACACACACACACCAGTGATCAGAGATGTGTATTGGTGTCGGTGCTGTCTGATTCTGATTTCTGTGACTGGTCCTGAAACCCCTTCTAGCTGTAATTACTAAGTGAAGATTAAACCTAATTTCATAATAAAACCCGGCTCTAGTTCTCCCTCGTCCTGATTTAGGAATCTGAGAGTTAATCCTGTAGCTCAGTGAGTTAATCCCCCCCCCCCGACGTCTCTCGGCGTGTTAGAGCGGAAAAACGTTCTGTAGCGGACGCGCGGTGTCCTGTGATCGAGTGGAAATTCTGCTCTGGGAGTTATAATTAGTCCACGAGAGCCGTTACAACAAGCACGGTGTGTAGAAATGTCGGATCGGTGGTGTGTGTGAGGAGAACAGAAGTAATGATGATAATAATAAAGTACTCACGCTTTCTTTATGTCGTCCTGAGAGGCGTCTTTGCGTACGCCTAGCGTCTGGTAGTACTCCATCACGGAGCTTTTGCTCTAGGTCTGACTCTCAGTATGTCTGGATAAGAGAGAGAGAGAGAGAGAGAGAGAGAGAGAGAGAGAGAGAGGACATGAGGAGGAGGAGGACAAGGAGGGACAGAGAGAGAGAGAGAGAGGTGTAAATCATTTCTCTAACAGTAAAACACGTATAAACCGATCTGTCATGTCAGTTTTATTCCAGTTTATAATGTGAGAACGTAATCGAAACAATGTCGTTAAACGTCCTAACAGTAGATGATTAACTTCCAGAGTAACTCACACTTCACACAGTCTAAACAGACTTCTCAGGCATCATGAGATCATGCCGGGTGTGTAGTAGTAGACGCTTGCGGACACTTTCCCTGTCCTAGTTAGTTAGAGCCTGTAATGTTTTTAGTCTAAAATTAGCCAGTTTCTCTCTCCCCCCCCAGAGGCAGTTCCTCTCGTCCTATTTTAAACACCGACCGGATTCTCGTCCTCCCCTGACTAACTCGATTGATCGACTTACAAAGTTCAGGGTCGCTCAAGGTTGGATTATTCCGTACTGCTCCTTCTGCTGTTAATAAAATAATAATAAAAGACCTCTGTATCTGGGTTTGTAGGTTAGGCCCGATCAGAAGCGCACAGAACCCTCGAAAGCGTCTCGGATATTTAAAGGAGTCGTCAGAGCGACGCAGGAGATAGAAAAGATCATCACTGAAACCTAAAGATGAATAAATACACTGCGTTCTTTCAGTGCTCTTTCACAAGCCCCGCCCCTTAAATTAATGAGCGTGCATTGCCAAAGCGGCTCAATTTCATCAAGCATGAACACGCCCCCCTGGGGCTGACTGGCTGAAACACTGTCACGCGGTGTGGTCTACTTTTTATTCTTCTTATTATTACTAGTATTCATTTTATTTTATTTTTTATTTTTACTTTTTTTCCCCCTTTAAGGAGACAGAGTGTGTAAAAGCAAGTTTTTTTTATTATTATTATTTATTTATTTTATTTCCATTTACAAAGCTGGGATGTGTACAATCACTAAAGTTTTATAAAATTGTTATTTATTATGATTATGATTATTATTATTATTATTATTATTATTATATTACATTATTTTTTATCGGTATTTAATTTTATTATTATTAACTTTTACATAATTAATGAATTTATTTATTTCCTTTTTTTTTCACCCTTTACGGAGCGGGGTGTGTAGGAACAACATTCTTTTTCATTATTATTATTTTACACACACACACACACACACACACACACACACACACACACACACACACACATTTATTTTCCCTTTACAGAGCCAGGGTGTGTACAAACATTTTTTTTATTATTGTTATTTTATTATTATTATTAGTGGTAGTATTAAATTTTATTTTACTTTTTATTTTATTTAAATTTTGAAACTTATTTTTTTATTTCCCTTTACAGGAACCTCCCTTTTTAAACCGTTTTTATTAATATTTTTTATTATATATTTGTATTATAGTATATTAATAATTAATATATTAAAATATATTTTTCTTTCTTTCAT
This sequence comes from Clarias fuscus, assembly GCA_030347435.1. Taxonomy (NCBI): domain Eukaryota; kingdom Metazoa; phylum Chordata; class Actinopteri; order Siluriformes; family Clariidae; genus Clarias; species Clarias fuscus. The sequence goes on from CM059205.1 coordinate 39,236,483, forward strand.
TTTTTATTTTATTTACCTTTACAGAACTGGGGCATGTACAAAACACTAAAGTCGACTGACAGAACAGATGGCTAGGGCACCGTGAGAAGATATTCACTCAATGTTACAAAACAGAAGGAATAAAATGCCCCAGGAAAAAGAAGACAAAAATGCTTCTCATCTTAAAAGTTCATATAAATAAAAAAGCTACAGAGACAAACGAGACACTGAAACACCAAGAGAAACGCCGCTAAGCTCGAATATCAAGACAGAGAGAGAGATGCGCTGCAATGCTGGTTTGTTTCCTTTTGTACTTACTGATACTTTTAATTCAGTATTTTCCTAGCTTTTAAGATTTAAAAAAAAAAAAAAACAGAAAAAGATCTGTTTGGTCACATGACCTCCCACAAGCTCCTCAGTAACACAATGTACACAAAGTCATTAAGGTGCCGAGTTACAAAGCAAAGTGTCTTGTTCTCCGGCTCTATATATACTGTATATAATTATCCCGTGCCCTTTAGAGCGATAGGTTTAGCCGACACTTTTGGCAACACTGGGGTTTCCCTTCAAAAACACTTCACACACTCAGTGTACTGTGAATAAAATAAAAGTAGTAGAACTGGAACTGCAGTGAGGCTGGAGTAAAGCGAGTAAAGCGAGTTTCCCTGGAAGCTGAAGACGGCCTGAGGCGCTGGGTTTTGGGTCTAATGATTATAATGATAATAAAGGTGAGATACACAGGACTGGGTCGGGCCATCACATGCATGGTGGAGGGAAGTGAAACCAGGAAAGCAGTATCCATGGGGCGGTGAGAAACCGTGTCCAGCTATCTAGTTATAGCAAACGATCAGATGAAGAATCTCCGTTACTCAGAGTTAGCTTTGTCCAAGGAGTAGGATTAAAAAAATAAATAAATAAAAACATGCTTGGGACGACCAGGGATGTTCACCAGGACGCCTCCGGGACGAGAACCACTTCTGTACAAGTCTCTGGAAACAGTGTTATGATCTGGGGTTGCTTCAGTCGCTCAGGTCTAGACTCAGCAACGTTAAGTGGAAATAAAATGAAGGCAGCTGATGACCTGAATGTACTGAATCACCAGTACATCACATCTATGGAGTTTTTTTTTCTTCCCTGAAGGTGTTTGAATATTCCCCAAAAAATGTTGACGATGCCAGGATCCATCAGGCTCAAGTTTTGAAAGAGTGTTTCAGGTGTTTCATGAGACATCACTTCCACACATGGATTTTGGTCCAGTCCAGACCTTAATGCCCCACTGAGAGTCTATGGGACGTGCTGGAGAAGACTTTACTCATCCGCAACAAAAACAAAAAAGTTCTGCTGTCGCCGTGCTGTCACATGACCTCCCATAACACAGTCTAACGTAGACAAACTTCAGTGACCCGAAGGTGCCGAGTTACAACCCGGTTCAGCTGCTATTTATATCCACTGTGCCCTTTACAGCAGGGATACACAATCACAGAGTTACAAAAGAACCACAACCTCCCTTATCACCAACTCTCACACACACAAAACCACACACGCGCACACACACTCTCTCTCTCTCTCTCTCTCTCCAGTCATCAAGGTAAACTTCATTAAGTACGGTCTACAACTCTCATCAGTGAGAACAGGGCGTCTCAGGGTTCACGTCTCGGGGACTCACTGGGTTCTCCTAAAATACACCTAGTCCAGGTCATCAGCTCACACTCAGGCCTATCATCAGGTGTGTGTTAGGGGAGTTTTCACATTAGGATCATATCAGGATCACTTCTGAGAACACTTAACAGACCTCAAAGTCTGGTTCATCTTGATCAGTGTGAACCACAATCGTTCTGTGTGTCTTGACGTCACATCCACACTTTTTCACATCACGTTTTAATCTAGATGCTAAAGTTACTGTGGGGTATTTGAGGCTTGAGAAGAGGATAATGATACAGCGTTACCTCAGCATACGGATGATCCAGGTTAGGAATTTCAGCCTTGTGACATGAAATATTACAAGTAATTTTCCTCTGCATACGAACCATTTTCGAACCCCGGCTAAGCCGCGCGCACGTCCGGGAGCTGCTCAAATCATGGCATCAGTGCTAAAAGGTGTGAACCTTCAGATAGGATCATATGACAGCATTTGTCATAACACTCAACTCTTCCTCTCCCGATCCATGTTTTTTGTAAACATGCTTACACATTTATATTTTTATCAGATAAAAAAGAAACATTTGCTAAATACAGTTTCACGCCCTTTTATGTCCGTTAGCGTCCGTTACTTTTTTGAATTCAAATCTTTCAACGATCTTAACTGTCATTCAGATGGAACTCGGACAATTTAGATTTCACATGAAAAGACTTAAAGCTGAAAAAGTGTAATATTCTAAAATACAAAACTGAATTTGACATGGTTGCAGACCCTACAGATTTTTTTTTTGTTGTTGCAGAAAATAAAAACAATCCTTAATTTTGCATGACAATCTTTAATTTAAGCCAGAATTTTTACAGGCCATTTGCTTCTAGTAGCTTACATCAGTTTGAGTTTCAATACTCAAAGAAATATGAATAATCTGAGTTTTAAATGATTATTGTTTAAAGTCAGACAGTATTAACGCTGAAAAATGGCCATTTTTGGGGCACATATAAAATCATCTCTCCTAAAGTTAGCAACATAATTTTTTACATAAATGTCAGAAGTAGCTTCTTCAGCCTCACACATTTTCTGTACAACATAGAAAAGGTAAATAATAAAATCAGCACCAATACCGTGTTTTGGCCGTGTGGGGAAATACAAGATTCCGCCTTAAGAACTTCGCCTTGATATCGATTTAATTATCGAGCCGTGATGACTGGTGATGAAATTCCTGCTGAGTGAAGGCGTAAAAACAGACGACTGGCGTTTACAGAAGACTTTGAGCGCCTTATGGTGATGAGACTCTTGTCCGCGGTAACACATGTGAACGGTGCGATACGTTTTAAAGAAGAATGACGATCCTTGGAAATGGACGGATAACTTGTCTCTAACTTGGGGAAGAGACGTGTCTGTGGGAACGGTACACACACACACACACACACACACACCGCTTGCACATTTTTAAGTGGGGGTTATTGCCACGACCTCGCTCCAGAGCATTTCCACATGTTCAAGGAGTTCCTGGGAGGCCGGCGTTTCGGGCAACTCTCTACCCCGATGGTGTGTCCAAGCACTAGCGCGACGGAGCCACACATACTGTATACCAGGGGAGTCCAAATCCAGTCCTGGAGGGCCAGTGACCAGCACAGTCTGTAATTCACCAACAACTAAACACACCCACTGAACCTAGTAATTAAGTTTGTAATTCACCAACACCTAAACACACCCACTGAACCTAGTAATTAACAGATTAGTAAAATCAGCTGTGTTTGAGAAGAAGAAGCACCAAACTGTGTTGGACACCGGCCCTCCAGGACTGGATTTGGACACCCCTGCTGTATACTACATGTTAGGCAGAACAGCTTCAGGGGCATTGCTGTTACCATGGCAACACTTCCGCCTTGGTAGCAGTAATGCTAAACCCTGAACTAGAGCTCATTCGCACATGTAACAGCTTCACGGCTTGATTAAACACACGTGACTGCCACATATACATTTATACAAAAACTCATTTCCACGCCTGACATCCTAAAGTCTACACGTTTGTAAAGGATAAATGAATACATGCATGTTTAACCTGCTCAGTGCGCGTGCCGCTGTCTCTGACCTCTGTCCAGTAAACTCCTTCAGTAATGATGATGAAGTCAATTCAGTTTTATTTTTATTTTTTTATTAAATTATTATTAAACTACACACGGCTTGTGCCTGCTTGCTCTTCGCGTCGTACCGAGAAACAAACGGAGAAAACCTGAGGAGCGAACTTACAAACAGCCCGGGCGACAGTTTATTCCAGAAACTTCGACGCAACAGCCGCCGCGCATGCGCCGTGAGGGAACATACGCGTTTTACAATCGCCCGCGCATGCGCGCTCATGGACAACGCTGTCACCAGGGTTGCCATGTCATAGATTTTCCACACTCTAAGCTGGGTTGGTTTCCAGTAAAATATTTTTTTTCCCCATGTTTTATTTTTCACATTCTCAAAACAAAAAAACAGTCATCTTAAATTTAAAAAATCTATATGCTTTACCTGCTTTCTAACTGTTGAAAAGATGATGAAAAATGTTACTTCAATTAAAAAGTCTATAATATAGTAAGCGTTTTTTCATGAATTCATTTATTCGTCTTCGGCAGAGTTATGGGAAAAGTTATGAGCCTAAGTTTGTGTGAGCTTGTACCCTGTGACGTAAAGGTGCAAGGATCCCACCTTGTGTTTCCTGGTATAGAGGATGAATGGATTTCTTTTACTTTTATGGCATTTGGTAGGCATCTCTATCCAGAGCAACTTCAATTTGTCTAATTATACGTCTAAGCAGTTGAGAGTTAATGGACTTGCTCAAGGTTTCGACAGCCTGGTGGTGGTGTGATTTGAACCTGTGACCTTCTGATACACAGTCCAACATCTTAACCACTGAGTGTCTCTTCCCAATTCTTGGGAACCTGCATTGTCACCATTAGGTAATTAAGTAACAACAACGGCAGCAGCAACAGTCAGTTGTTATACTGTTTAGACACCAAGATCAGCTAGTCTGGAACAGTTTTCACAAGAACAGTATTGTCAAGTTAATTTTTAATCAGATTAGAGCCGAGATTATCTCAGTATCAACTGTTCAAAGATGATTATTGCATATTTTGACCACCTTCAGCATTGTAGAAAAAAATTAAGGCCATAGAATGAAATACCATGGAATCAGAATGTGTGTCCAATCTCCCACTATTAAAAAAAAAAAAACTACATCCCCTTACCAACTGTGTTTGTCTGCTGGCACTTGGTTGGTAAACTAATAACCAAGTGTGAGTATCTACCCAATGACGGAAACCTCATAGCACTTTTTGTAAGTCGCTCTAGATAAGAGCATCTGCCAAATGCCTAAATGTTAATTAATAAGCTTTATCTTTAGTTTTCAATTAGTTATGATGTTTTATTTATAGTTAGTATGCCCCTCTTAGAACACTTTCTGAATTTCTGTGAATGCAGTAGGATTCACAAAACCCCTTTATATATAAATCAGGAAGCCTCTCATAGTAAATGAAATGTGACTGACAGGTGGTCAGTAGGGCAATGCGGCAAGCGAGAGCACCAGAAAATCAGGCCATTGTTTTTATTGACAATGTATCTCGTGGCTGTGGGCTGTCCATCGTTTTAGTCAACTAAAAAGGGTAAAAGCTCAAATTAATTTGAAGGACATATTAAGTGCAAGGCGCTGTACCAAGTTTTTGCAGACTGGCAAAACAAGTTTACTGTACTACCTATGTAAATTCACTGATGTTCGTAATAATTCTTTTACATACGAACACTGACATTTTATCTTCATTATCTTCACCTCTAAACAAATTTAATGAGAAGATTTATATGACATGATGATAATTGAAGCTATGCAGAATTTGATGAGGAGCCACTGGTGTTGTTGAATGGTGGAGGTGATATGATGCATTACAGGTATACGGGCAGAGGAGTTCTGGGTAGGTTTAAGTTTATGAAGGAGTTCTAAACCAGAACTGTACTAAACCAGATAATACAGTAATCAATGTCGACAATGGCAGCATTGTGTGGGGTGAGGAATCGGCAAAGACAATATATGTTTAAGAGCTGAAGGTAACATGATCTGCGGGTATTCTTAACATGGAACTCAAAGAACAGTGTTAAAGATGACCCCCAGGTTTTTAGCTGAGGAGAGGGAAAAACTGAGAAACCATTGATGCTGAATTAGAGTAGTTGGGGAGGGGAAGAGCCAAAACAGAATGTTTTGTATCAGCTGCACAACATTGAAAATGTTATGGTGTTGTACGTTGTTTTTACTCCCCAGTAAAAACAACAGGGATTTTATATGTTCTATATATACATTAAAATAAAAATTTCTAAGAGGGAGAAGACTGATGAATAACATATGGGGACCAAGGACAGAGCCTTGGGGAACACCACAGCTGTAGAATATATATATATAGTTGAACAAAACTATGAATAAAAATACCATGGCAACTATGGTACAACCATTTTGAATTTTAACATGAAACTTTATTTAAATTAAAATGTAATCAAAATTATTCCCAGACAAAAACAACAGAAATCCTGTAGATATTAATACAGTACACTGTAGGTTTATTTTTAAGATAGTAAATTAGGATGACATACGAATAACAGAACAAATGATTAGCGGAAATTCATCTTCATCTTCCTCTGTAGTTCCAAGGTCAGGGCAAAATAATGGATAGAGTTTCTCAGTGAAAGTTTGACCAGTGAAGGAGTAGATATGTGACTTGGCATCAACATCATAGAAGGAGATCAGACCCTCCTCATAATCCACAAACACCCCCACCTTGTCAGGAGAATGTTTCAAGGTGAGGGAGACAGAGTCCCTAGCCTCACACCAAATCCCATTTAACAAAGAAATACACCAGCATCCTTTATTAGGACGGAATTTAATAGTTCCTTTCCTCTCCATGGACTCTCTGGCCACTCCTAACAGCCACTCAGACTTCCCTCTGACCTGCACCTCATAGTAAAGTCTCCCTGAGGAGAATCCCTCCTTTCCCAGTACAAAGGCATATGTTTCAAACCTATCTGGGTTATCAGGGAGATTCTGTTGTGTCTCCCCATTTCTAATTCGTTTCCCATCATCAGACAGGATAAGAGAAGAGTGAGCTGTATGAGGATCCACCATCACATTCACTAGGAGACAGAGTACAACAGTTGAACAGTGTGTAATAGTGATAACATTACATACTCATGCGATCAATAAGAAATCACAAACCTGCATATTTTCGAATCCTCTTCAATTCTGTTTGAAAGATAAATTAGGACAACATTATTCCTGGTCAAATTAAATGTTTGATTATAATAACATGATGTAATAATATAGCCCAAAGACAAAGAAGGAGTTATTAAATTGTGTATTTTTGTTATAAAATCTTTTACAACAAATAATTTTTTTCCCTAATGAATCGTCTAAGAAGTTAAATACTGACCAGCTGTATTTAGCTTCTCCATTTCCTTATTGAGAGTTTCCTGAATCTGAAACAGTGGTCTCCTCACAGTCTCCACACTCAGACGAGATTTTATTGTGACGTCAGTCCAGTCCTGGGTGTGTGGAGGGCTGCACAGTGACGGGTAAATCTACAGTACAGCAGGAGAGAGGGGAAATCCCTCAGCATGGGGACTGCTGTCCTGTCATGTGCTGCATTGTTATTGAGAAACTCTGACCTGTAGGAGGTGGAGGGGATCCTCAGTGTGTGAGAGCTGCTCCAGCTCAGTGTTTCTCCTCTTCAGCTCAGTGATTTCCTGCTCCAGATCTTTAATGAACTCTTCAGCCTGCCTCTCTGCTGCTTTCTGCTTCTCCTCCATCACCTTAAGCAGCCCAGCCTGTCTTCTCTCAATACAGTGCATCAGAGCACTGAACATCTCCAGAGCATCTGCTTTCTCCTTCTCTGTCTTTTTCTAACAGACAAATCAAGCTACGTTTTTGTATTTCATATGAGGATATGATTCTCGTTATGGGTCTTATAAAGGAGCCATTTTGTAGGTTAGTAAAAAGACTCACGTTATTGAGTAGTACAGAATGCTTGATTTCCTTGATCTTCTTCAGTCGCTCCTGGATCATCTGCTGAACTTCTACTCGTGTCTTTTCTATGTCAGTCTGCGGAAATTGAACACAACAGATAACCCCCCAGGAAAACAACAGTGATTTTATATGTACTATATATACATTAATGTTAAGTATACATAAATGTCCCGTCTCTCACCTTCTTCTCTGCACTTGCCTCTTCTATAGAAACAGTGTTGTGAGTTCTGTGGTCTCCCTCAATGCAGAATTGACACACACACGTCTGGTCGTCTCTACAGAACAGCTCCAGGGGTCTCTCATGTTTTTGGCAGGTGTAGTCCTCCAGGTTCTCCACAGGATCAATCAGTTTGTGTTTTTTAAATGAAAAAACCCTCTTATGAGGTTCCAGGTGAGTCTCGCAGTAAGATGTCATACAAATCAGGCAGGACTTCACAGCTGCACATTTCTTTTCATAGCAGATCTCACAGAGAACCGGAGATTGGGTGAGTTTTGAAGCGTTGCTGGATTTCACATGAACTGATTTATTAAATGGAGCAGCCAGTCCAGAGATTAAAGTATTCACACGTAATTCAGGACATTTAGGGAATTCCTCCTTACACAGTGGACACTGACAGTGTGAACTGCTGTCCCAGAACTTTTTGAGACATATCATACAGTAGTTGTGTCCACATGGAGTAGAGACTGGATCGGTGAACACATCCAGACAGATGGAGCACTGGAGCTGATCTTCAAACAGGACACTACTGGGGAAAGCCATGTCTGACACAGGAGAGACAAGGGGTATAGACTTAAAGCACAGAAAACATTATGTACCTTGATGCTGGTTTACTTGGTCACTGAATAAGAGTAGGGTCAGTCAACAACTCTGCTGGGAAGGTTTTTTTTTTTTAGTTTGTAAACCTAATTACAAAGGAGATGGTAGGTGTTCTGACATTTTTTCAAGTCTGTCAGTGACTCAGTAGTTTAAACATCAAGATGAAGTTCATACACCTAGGTTCCAGAACAGACAAGCTTCTTGATGCATATATTCATTGTACACCAAGAGATGTTGGGACCAGCTAAACAGTGGTAGAGGATCAGAGAGAGTGTGTGGGGAAGTGCAGTTTGTGTTGCTTTGAAGTAAGTGGCTGCTGACCCATTTTTTTGGCTTTGCCAATCATGAGATTTTGAGATTTAATGTGGGCAGCTACAGGAAGCCAATGGAGAAAGCAAAGTAATAGGGTAAGAGAACACCTTAAAAGCATCAGTTTTACTTGAATAACTTAAGAGCAGTAGAACTGAAACAATAGTGAGATTTGACATGCAAAGTAGAACGAGTTGCTTTCCAAGCTGAAGATTACCTAAGGCACATGCAGGTGCTTGGTTTTATAACTAATATAAATTTATATAAATTAATTTTATTAATTTAAAGCACAAGCCTTAGTCTTGTTACTGACCTCCTGTTCACTGCGAAATTGATTTTAGGGTATTATTGTTTTAAAGTCACTTACTTGTCTTACCCATCTTTTAAATCATCATCACATACCCTCAATGACAGTTAGGACCTCTGACCAGATCAGATGTTTGCAAATGAACATCTAAACCAGCTTGAACCTAAATTTTGGAAACATGTCCTATGGACTGATAAAGTTCAAATAGAACTTTCTGATAATAAAAAGCAAAGGGGACAAAAAGATGCAGATTTATGTGAAAGTAGAATTTCACCAATAGTTAATGACATGAATCTTACAGATTTAGAAAATATGCAATAATCTTCTTTGAACAGTTGATATTGAGATGTATATCTGCTACTTATGATCTGTAAAGCTTCATAACGGCTTTAATCTGAGGTGCTGGTTGTTAATTTGTGATTTCTGAGGCTGGTGACTCGAAATAAACTTCTCCTCTGCAGCAGAGGTTTTGATAGGTTTTGACCTTGCTTTCCTGGTAAGGTCTTCATGAGAGACAGCTTCATCATGGTGCTTGATGGGAACTTGACACAATACCGTTCTTGTACTGTACTCTTCCAGAAGAGTCTTCAAGAAACAACTTGGTTATTTACCCAATTCCATTTGTGCCATTTCATAGTTTTGAAATGACCATTACTACTCTAGATTCAATCCCAAAACCCAAAATGAAATTGGGCAAAAACCCAATGAATTGGAAGTTGTGTCCAAATTTTTGATTGAGACTGTATATAAAATGGGAATGATGTTTGTCAGATGTTTGCCAGGTCATACACAAGCCACTACAGCCAATCACTTGTAACTGACAAAAAAAAAAAAAAAAAAAAAAGAAATGCCACAAATGTAACACAAGAACATGCAAACAGACCCCAAGGAATTGAACCCTCCATCCTTGAGGTTCACGGCAACAGTACTAACCACTATAAGCCACTGTGCCTACAAGAGAAGAATCCTCAATTGTATTTCAGCATACGAACGTCCCACCTTAAGAACGGAAATGTTTGCGAGACCGGTTTCTGCTCTAATTATGAAACATTTACGTTGTTTTCGTTTCAAATCTCCGTCGAAATCTTCCACAGCAGAGACAAACACGCGTATGTCGCTTAACAATCTCTGCGCATGCGCCAAGAGGCAGAACACGCGTGTACGTCACGGCGACGTCACGTCTGTGATCAGCGTTGCCATGTCCGCGTATTTCACCCCTGAACTTGTACTAATATATTTCATTCACGTGTATATTTTGCGTTGTTAGAACTTACCTCAGCAAATGTTAAATTCTGTTAATGGCTGAATGTTTTTATGCTGCGAGACTCCACAAGTCTATCTGTTGCCCACACACACCCTAACAATGACCAGTGATAACACTGTGTGTTCTAGGCCGCTTACGTCACAACCAGCGTTAACCTTTTCACCAATTAGAGCTTCAGTGGCTCTTACATTAGCTCAGAGCACATGGACCAGCGAACCCTGGCTGCCCATGACCCTCTCGCCGGTTCACCAGTTTTAATTCCTTGCACCACTCATGGTCGGTTGTTAACAATCGTCTCACCATTTCTGGTTATTGCAGACCAGGAACATCCTACACAACCATCACTTTTGAAGTTTTGCTCTGACTCACTCCTCTAGCCATCACAATCTGGCCCACGTCAAAGTCACTCAAATCCTTACGTTTGGCCATTCTTCCTGTTTCCAACACATCAAAGTCAGGGAATGAAATGTAATTTTATTTTATATATTTTTTTATATTAGATATATAGCTAAACTAGCCTAGTTACAGATTTAAGATCTAAGGTTTCTAAAGATAAAATTTGTATCGGTATTATAGAAAATACAAAAGTTTTTGTATGGCAAATGAAACAGTTCAGAAAAATCAGTAGAAACAGCGCAATGAAGAATAAGTAATTTAACATATTTACAGAGCTTGGTGCATTGGTGTGATGTTGTGGGAAAGAAATTGTTCCTTTGTCTATTTGTGTGGGATCTAATTGTCCACCACTGTTTACATAATGGTGCAGTGCTGTCAGTGGTGGTCTTGTAGAAATCTGCTAATAATATTTGCTTTAGGTTTCTTTGCTGTTTTTTTTTTTTTATACTAGAGTCAATCTAACGTCCATGTCTGTTTTTTGACCCATATTTCAACCATATTGAAACCTTTCTGCTACCCACTCTATCCCCTCCCTTACCACTGATATGCATGGGGTAGGTCTGTCTCCTTTGTTGTAGGGTCATATTGTTGTCCTTACTCAGCAAGGTGTTCAAACCTCACACTTACAGTATGGGATATCAACTCATTGTCTGAAACGTGTCTGTCGTCAGTGAATTTAACTATGGAGGTATGAATGGGGTGCAAACATGGGTAACAAGTGTGAAATGCATGAGGCTCAATCACAGGCTAAGTTTGATATTTGTGTTAGCGGGAGGCAAATATTTTTGAATGATGTTGGCGGACAGTCTGATTACTGCATCCTGTGGTATGAATCTACAGTACATACAAACATAGAGTAGTAGAAGATAACGCAGACAACCATGCTGTAAAAAAATAAAATAAAATACATTTCTGATCACTGTCCTGCATAACATATATATATATATATATATATATATATATATATATATATATATATATATAATCAATATTATAGCAAGTTATAAATATGTTTAATGTCTCTGTGTACTGATCGGTGCTACATTGGCACAGTGAAATGAATTTTGTGTTTTTTTATAGTTCGTAGCTTATTAGTTTTGTTAATGTATGTTGTATGTAGCACCCTGAGGAGCGTTGTTTCGTTTCACTGTGTACTGAACTGTAAATGGTTGGAATAAAAATAAAAGTCTACTTGACTTGAATTACTAACCCTAGGTGTATTTTCCATGTACTCTTTTAAAACAGACACATTCATCCATTTTATTAAATGCCTTCTTTTTTAATATAATATAATATAGCATAGCATAGCATAGCATAGCATAGCATAGCATAATATAATATAATATAATATAATATAAGATAAGATAAGATAAGATAAGATAAGATAAGATAAGATAAGATAAGATAAGATAATAATCTTAGTACTTGTAGGGCTGCTTTCAGGGGACCAAGCACGTAAAAGTCCAATGATCCTCTTAAAGAAACTTTCAAAATTCATCGTTCTGAATCTTGTGTATTGCGTTTCTGTTTATGCTGTTCCGTGAGTTGTGGACCCTCAGACCACAAAATAAGAATCACTGCACGCTGCTCTCCTGATGGAACACTTGTAACCGTCTATGTATAAGATGACTATGTGTAACTCCACATGTAGCCAGCAGATGTCAGAAAAGATGATGTGTTTCGCCAATGTGTCCTACATTTTTATAAAGATCTGTCTTGTGCATAGTTCTTTTTATCTTAAGACTTTGAGGCATGCTGATCTATTATTTTTGTCTTAAAATGTGAAGATTTAAATGTTTTGACAAAGGCAGAGACAGAAAGACACTAATACAATTAGGAGTATTCTTTTGGAAAAGGAAGCGGGTTTGTTAAATAATTACTTAGATTTGAATAATAAATACTGATATTATATTTGAAAAGGTTATCCGTGCTTTTATTTCAAGTTGGCTCAGCTGTCGTAATGCCCTCTGTTAGTGTTTGCCAGGCCCCTGTTGCCTCTGTGTAAGATATTTTTATATGGTTTGGCATTTAATTCAGTGTGAGGACTAGGTGACTATACTCTTTCCTCTATACTCTTTTATTTTCTCTTAATCATATAGGGTTTTTTTTTAAATTGTTTTATTTCTATTTTATTTTAGCTATGTTTTCATAGTCAGCACTTAGGTTTGGCTAAATGTGTCTTTTTTTTATTATATACATTTTCAGTTTTTCACAGAAACATAACCAACAAGTAACTTTCAAAATCTGTACAATCAAAGAAGTTGGAACACATAACATTCACTGAAGAAATTAGTAAGACATTTCTATACCATTCAAGTAATAATCGATCATACTGTATAATTATAAAAACATACTGCACATACATTTGAAAGATTTCAGATTTCATCCATGAGACACAAAGACGGCATGAATGCTAACATTAATTTAAAACTAAGATTAGATTTGACTAACAGGGCAGATGATCAGTGGTGCTGAGTTTTCGCCTCCATCGTTATTGCAGGGACAAAAGTATGGAAAAAGTTTCTCAGTAAACGTCTGACCAGTGTAAGTATAGATATGAGACTTTGCATCAACATCATAGAAGGTGATTAAACCCTGCTCATAGTCCACAAACACCGCAACATTCTGAGGAGCCTGTTTCAAGAAGAGAGGGACAGCAGGGGAGTCACAGGCAGAATATTCAGTCCTGTTTCTCAGCCACACACACCAGAATCCATTCTTAGGACTGAGTGTAATCTTCCCTTTCCTGTTAATGGACTCTCTGGCCACTCCTAAATCCCACTCAGTCTTCCCTCTGACCTGCACCTCATAGTAAAATCTCCCTGAGGAGAATCCCTCCTTTCCCAGCACACAGGGACAATAATCAAACTTCTTTGCATAATCTGGGAGCTTCTGTCTCTTGTCTCCATGGGCTACTTGTTTTCTATCACTAGAGAGGATAAGATAAGGATTCGCTGTATCAGGATCCAGCGTCACATCCACTGAGAGACAGAAACACAAGTGTACATCAGTTTTATAAGAAAATACTATCGTTCACATACATGAAAAATACAAGAGATCACAAACCTGTATAGTGCTGAATACTCTTTAGTTCTGTTGAGAAAATAAGTTTGAACAATGTTACATTCCGGAAAAAAATGTATTAGATGACATTAAGTGCTTCATAATTAGGAATTACAATAAAAAACTGGAAGAATAAAATCAAAACACAAACCAGTCTCATCAAGCTTCTCCATTTCCTCACTGATAGTTTCCTGAATCTGAGACAGAACTCTCCTCACAGTCTCCACACTCAGATGAGAGTTAATAGTGACGTCAGTCCAGTCCTGGGTGTGTGGAGGGCTGCACAGTGACGGGTAAATCTACAGTACAGCAGGAGAGAGGAGAAATCCCTCAGCATGGGGACTGCTGTCCTGTCATGTGCTGCATTGCTATTGAGAAACAGAGGGACTCTGACCTGTAGGAGGTGGAGGTGATCCTCAGTGTGTGAGAGCTGCTCCAGCTCAGTGTTTCTCCTCTTCAGCTCAGTGATTTCCTGCTCCAGATCTTTAATGAACTCTTCAGCCTGCCTCTCTGCTGCTTTCTGCTTCTCCTCCATCACCTGAAGCACCTCAGCCTGGTTTCTCTCAATGCAGCGCATCAGAGCACTGAAGATCTCAACAACATCTGCTTTCTCCTTCTCTGTGTTTGTCTAACAGTGGACAAATCAAGCTAAATAACTTTATTTCATTTGATTGTATCAGGACTCCACTAATGTGTTTGTTATGAAGGAGTTATTTTGTAGTTTATTAAGAGACTCACATTATTGAGTTCTACAGTGTGTTTGATTTCCTCAATCTTCTTCAGTCGCTCCTGGATCATCTGCTGAACTTCTGCTCGTGTCTTTTCCATCACAGTCTGAAAAAAAATTGTGTATGAATCTTGGTCATTCTAAATGTAATTTGTTTGCAGATTTTTACTATGCATTAAGTTCCAGTCTCTCACCTTCTTCTCTGCACTCGCCTCCTCTATAGGAACAGTGTTGTGAGTTCTGTGGTCTCCCTCAGTACAGAACTGACACACACATGTCTGGTCGTCTCTACAGAACAGCTCCAGGGGTCTCTCATGTTTCTGGCAGATGTAGTCCTCCAGGTTCTCCACAGGCTCCATTAGTTTGTGCTTCATTAATGAAGACACCTTCCGATGAGGTTCCAGGTGAGTCTTGCAGTAAGAGGTCATACAGGTCAGGCAGGACTTCACAGCTGCACATTTCTTTTCACAGCAGATCTCACAGAGCACCAGAGATTGGGTGGGTTTTTCTGCAGCGCTGATGGATTTCACCTGAACTGACTTCTTAAATGGAGCAGCCAGTACAGAGATGAATGTATTCACACATAACTCAGGTCTTTTTGCAAAATGAGTTTTACACACAGGACACTGGCACTGTGAACTGCTGTCCCAGAATTCTTTGAGACAGATCATACAGTAGTTGTGTCCACATGGAGTAGAGACTGGATCAGTGAACACATCCAGACAGATGGCGCACTGGAGCTGATCTTCACACAGGACACTGCTGCAGGAAGCCATGACTGACACAGGAGACAACAAGACACCATGTTCCACCATTCTTGCCCTCCAAAGTTTAATGTTTTGTCACCTTCCAGTAAAGCTGATTAATCTAAATAGCCATCTTTTCTTAATTGAAGTGGACGTAATACATCAGGAAATAAAAAAATATGCAGGGCAGCTGGTAGTCCAGGACCAGGGTTAAAAACCACAGAATATATATATATATATAAATAATTCCAACATTCATTAAGTTTGAACATGCTTGAAACAATCAAAACTATTACATTCAATTATATCAGAGTTTTCTTTTAAAAGACCTGCTTGGAATTTCACTGCCTAAGGTTAATAAACTCTGAATGATCTATCCCTAAATAAATTGTGTTTATAGTGAATGTAAAAAGTATTCATTAACAGAGAGCTGTTACGAACACTGATTCACAATGGATGAGCATGAAAAATGTGTAATAAAGTATTTATCTGAAATGAGGTCAGTGTATGCAGACTTTGGCCACTGACTCTGACTATATTTACAGCCAATAGGAAGATAGCTGAGACCTGTAAAAAGAATAGGACACCACAACAACCATACTCATGCAACAAGGGAAGTTTTTCTTTCTTTTACCCAATGGTATTGAGACGCATATGGCAAAATTCACACATTTACATTAGAGGATGACAATACTTACAGTGTGGTGCTACTGCTCTAGAAAGGGATGATATTTATGGCCAACTGAAATGAAGAAAAGCTTATTCATGCATCAAAACTTAAGAAAGACTTGCTTACATAATAATAATAATAATAATAATAATAATAATAATAATAATAATAGATTAGTGGTGTTGCTAAAAATTTTAATGTTAGATAAAAATTACAGTGTCTTTTTACATATTTACAGTATATTTGACTCCTCCTATTTCCATTCTTTTCCCTCTTATTTCTGTTGTCTAAGTGTTTACCTGCAGTAGTTTAAAACACTTGAAGGCAGAAAGAGAAGCATCAACTTGGAGATCGTGTCCTGCTGAAAGAATCTGCTTTAATGTATGAAATTACTTTTACGCTTGGGTTTTATATCACCTGAAGCAAGTCATGTGAGCCACACCCACTACTGCCTTATTCCTTCATGGTCTGGCCACTAGATGGTGAAATCTACCAGGTAAAATATAGTATCCATATAATGTACTGTATGTTTTATGCTCTTTCAGTCTTTCACTTTCATGTATTAAACTTTTACCGAGCATTTAATGGATCATATTTGTTTTTTAGTTTAGGGGAAAATGCTCTTTGAGGGTGAGTTGAGAACACCAGAAATAGCAGAAGATGGTCTTGGGCAGTCAACAGGCTGGGCAAGAGATGCAGGCTAAGACACAGTCACCTTCTCAACTAGTTGTCCAAGGTTGTAGTCTTCCTTGGCTCTGTAACAGAGAGTGCATCCAATATGTCCTACTCATTCAATTAAATTCTATTTTATTTGTATGGCGCGTCTAACAATTGTCATTGTCGCAAAGCAGCTTTACACAATCAGAATTATGGGCGTTTGTATGAAACGTGAATGTTAATGAATCACAATGATAAAATTGTCCCTGATGAGTAAGCCGAGGGCGACAGTGGCAAGGAAAAACTCATTGTGATGGCAATAGGAAGAAACCTTGAGAGGAACCAGACTCAACAGGAACCCACAGGAACGTCCTTATTTGGCTGATAAAAGATAGCAGGGATTCATCTGTAGCCATACTGTGTACGACTGAAAATTCAGTATAACAGGAGATGTGTTTAAGTTAATATGGATTCCAGTTTGTTAATGGAGGCCCAGGTAGAGTGTAGGAAACTCCAGTCCAGAATTATCGAGTGACTGCAGTGATACTGTATATCCTTAGAGAACAGCTAGCAGCATCGGTAGAGGCCAGCATCTAAACATACCAGTTCACAATAGTACTCTATGTTCATGAGTCCCCCAGATTCGCTCCTTTACCTAAGGCAAATCTATTTACAAAAATCTTTGGCTAAATAAATATTTTTGTGGCCTAGAAAAAAGAAAGCAAGAAAAAGCTCTGCCCCCCTGCTGTAGTTTTAATCATACGTGGTACTGACATGCAGCCTGCGTCCTTTGATCGAAATAGGCGTGGCGGTTCGTAAGACACTAGCAGTTCACTCAAATACTGTGGCGCGAGACCATTTAATGCTTTATAGGTCAAAAGTAGTATCTTAAAATCAATGCAAAAATTCACAGGGAGCCAATGCAGTGTAGATAAGATAGGGGTGATGTGCTCGTATCTTCTGGTTTTAGTGATGACTAACTGAAGCTTGTTTATGCACCCAGTTGAACAACAAGACAGTAAGTAAGGCATTACAATAGTCCAAGCTAGAGGTGATAAAAGCATAAACTGGTTTTTCTGCATCGTTTAGTGACAATATATTCCTTATTTTGGCAATATTTCTGAAGTGAAAGAATGCTATCCTGGTGATATTATCTACATGTGCTTCAAATGAAAGACTGGAATTTATAACCACACCGAGGTCTTTTACTGTTGCACTTGGAACAGAAAGGCCATTTAAAGTTACAGTGTGATCAAAAATCATGATTCTAGCTGCGTGTGGTCCTATGACTAGAACTTCTCTCGCAGAAGGAAGTTAATTAACATCCAATCTCTTATGTCCTGCACACATTTCTCAACTTTAGCAAGCTGATTTTTCTCATCTGGACATATAACTGTGTGTCATCATCATAACAATGAAAATTAATACTTACGAATTATGTTGCCCAGAGGAAGCATGTAAAGAGAAGAAAGCAGTGGGCCTAAAACTGAGCCCTGTGGAACACCAAACTCCACTTGAGAACATGAGGAATGGTGACCATCTAAATCTACAAACTGATAACAATCAGGTAAATAGGATCTGAGCCAGAAGAGGGCCATTATCTTAATTCGTACTACATTTTCCAATCTGTGAAGGAGAATACTATGATCAATGGTGTCAAAAGCAGCACTGAGGTTGAGTAACACAAGCACAGTGATGCAACCTTGATCAGAGGCCAATAGGAGGTAATTTACTACTTTAACAAGTGCTCGCTCTCCGTGCTGTGATGGTGTACTCATCTGTCTGGTCTTTTTTGGGTGCTGTTGACACCAGGATGATAAGTGTTGTGCCTTCAGCTACACTGAGTTGAGGTGCCCTGCCCCTTGTCTTTGTGAGGGGGAGCTGACCATGGTGCTGAACACATGCTAGGCCTCTCCTCTGCTTGGTTGAGTGTGAAAGTGGCTGATAGTATGAGACCCTGGCTCTAGGCTTTGAGCTCATATGAAATGATGAAAACATAGTGTGGCACTTTGAGAGACCGTCTGCGCTCTCATGTTGTGGTCTAGCTCTGTGCAGGATCGAGAATGAATAATCCTGTAGTGAGAGGATGTGAGGTGATGCGAGGGTTGGTATTCTTAACCCTTGCCATCCACTGCAGGGCAAAGTGATCTGTAATTAAATTGGTAATTGGTTCTGTCCAGCCTTTAATCACCTACTGCCCACTGCCCAGATGGGAAGGGCCTCTCACTCAATAGAGGTGTATTTCTGTTTCACTGATGTGAGTTTCCTACTCGCACATTGGGTGTCCCTCACCATAAATGTCCTGAGAGCAAGAAGCCTGGTTTCTGATGCATCAATGTGCACCAGGAAGGGGTAGTCAAAGTCTGGACAATGGAGGATGGGAAGCTGGTGAGGTGGGTTTGTCATGATTTATGCCCTGTCTGCCAGTTTTTTTCCCCCATGCTGTCACTCTCTCCATGTGCTCATGTTTACCCTAGCCTGTGTGTGTCCTTTCCCACGCCCCCATTTCCACCCTGTCTGCACACCTGTCTCTAATCCCGAGGTGATTACTCCAGCATTTAAGCATGCACTGTGTGCTGCTTACATCGCTGGATTATCATGTGTTTTTGCCTCGATTCGCTCACGGTTCATTTCTATGTTTTCATGTTGCCAATTTTGTTCGTTTCCTCATTTTCCCGTCTCTCGCCTTTCGATTCGGATTGTCGCTTTGCTGCTTGATCTCCCCGCTTTTGACCTCGCGCTTCCTTGTTTTTGACCAAGGCTTTTGTTTTATGTTTTTTTATATTTGCTGCGCTGCTTGATTTCCCGGTGTCAGGGTTAACCCCTAGAGGGTGCCTTGCGCCCAGAAACTCTTCTTTTGTTTTTTGTTAATTTTGACTTCATTTCCCAGAATGCACCTCGGTCAGTGACCATGATGGGAGCACTCATCTGAATCGAGATGGCTCATTAGTTGGTTTATAAATATCTTGCCCAAGTTAAGTTTCTGTCTTGCATCTGTTGTGTTAAACTTGTACTCTATAAGGTTGGTTAGTTTGAAGCCCAGTTTCTTAGTTTAGTTTTATCTTCAGTCTAGTTCAGCTTATTGTAGTTTTTTGGTTAGTTTGTATAATCTCATATTTTGTTTGTTTGCATGTTAAGTTTGTTTTTTAATGTTCTGTTTCTTTATAATTAAAAAACATTTTCTACATCTTCACCTCTGTATAAATGCCTCACCTACAACACCACCAACACAACTCTGACACGCGGTTACCGATTTAACGCTTCGTTTTTTCACTATGGCTCTCATTTCGCGATTTGGCTCAGAAGTTACGCTGACTGATTCTCCAGTATTTAACTCTCACTCGTATTCCAACCACGCTCATGTCTAACGTTGCCATCATTCTTCTGCGCTTCACCTCATGAAAGGGTTTTAAGTTGTTGGAAAGCCTTTTCTGTTTCTGTGGACCACTGTACTTTCTTTGACTGTCCCTTCCTGAGTAGATTTTAGGGGTGCCGCCACAAAGAAGTCAGGCAGAAAACGATAATATCCTGCTACTGTAGCCACAGGAAAGCACAAACCTGTTTTTTTGTTGTCGGTGGAGGGAGTGTCCAGAATGCACTTGCTTGTCCAGCACATCCCATAGGTGCTTGATCGGATTAAAAACTGGAGGGTTAGCAGCCTTTGACTCTTTGCTTGCTGGCCCCCATGTGCAGTGAGATGTGGTGCACTGGGTCTACTAGTGCATTTCTATCTTGGTTGACAGCATTTACTTTTTGATGATTCACGCTATTTTGACTTTCCTGTAAGATTGGATGTGATGGGCTGATCTTTGCTACCCATGCTCCTATGTCACCAGTTTTATGTTGTATAGTTGATTAATGTTGTTTGTAATGAAGTATCACGTTTGAATTACTAGTTTAGCGTTATGATCACTGTGGGGCATGTTCTCCTTAAAACACTCTCTTTATTCCAGCATTGCACATGTTAATCAACAGGTGGACAGATATGTGGTTCTATATAAAGAAATAAAATAAGTAACACCATATAAATCACTGAAACAGTAACAGGAACAACAATAGTTACTAATTAATCTCATTAACTAAACTATACATTTCTACATACTGAACAACAAATATAACGCATCATACCAATTCTAGCATTAACTATCATGCCTCATTACTAGCAACAAACAGTAGGTGATAGGAGGTAGCTAGATTCACAGTAAAGTCTCATCCTCCCAACATATGCAGTAAATAAATACTTACAATATTTGCACGCACAAATCCACCAAAACAAGATTAACACGTTGCTACACCAAACAAACAAAACAACTTCTGGGTTAGAATATAGCGCCCCCTACTGGACTGACCCACACTTTCCTTTTCAACATTGTTCATTTTGATTGTATTTAGTACTTGAAACACCTACTGGTTTAAACCCAGTTCATGGCATCCATCACCCATGAATTGAAGAAGGTTGGAACCATTAGGTGTTTACCTAAGGTGGGCCATCTGGTCAAAATGAGCAATCAGGGGAGAAGGGCCTTAGTCAGGGAGGTGACCAACAACCAGATGGTCACTTTAAAAGAGGTACAGCATTTCTTTGTGGACAGAGAAGAACCTTCCTAAAGAGCAAACTTCTTTTAGCATCATAATAAAAAAGACTTGCCTTTTACTGAGGAGTGGCTTCCGTCTGGCCACTCTACCATACAGGCCTGATTGGTGGAGTGTGGCAGAGATGGTTGATCTTCTGGAAGGTTCTTCTCTCTCCACAGAAAAACGTTGGACCTCCTTCACAGTGACCATCTGGTTCTTGGTCACCGCTCTGACTAAGTCCCTTCTCCATCACTCAGACCAATATAGGAAGAGTTCTCATGGTTTCAAACGTATGCCATTTGATGTTGGAGGCTACTGTGCTCACTGGGACCTTTAATGGTGCATTACTCCTCCTAGGAGATTTTTATGACTGACACTAAACCAGGCCTATGTGATCTCAATACATTGAGGATGCAAAATTGCGGATTTTTGATATCTCAAATGGGTCAGCCATAATGAAGCCTTGAACTTATGCTGAAAAGTGGTTAATAACTTTCTGTGTGACATCATATTGCATGACATCACATTGAATAATATCACATTAAATAACATCATACATCATAGCTTTTTTTTCCAGCATCCGTAGTTTTTGGAGGTATCAACATAAAATTCCCCCTATTCTACCATAATGTCATAATGGTATTATCATGTCCCCTATAAATTCATTTGCCCAATGTCTTTCTGGTGCCCCTGGGGGCGATGATTAATGAGCACTGATGTCACAAGTTGCTTGGTCCCACTCATTGCTGCTTGCAACTATATTATTGAAGGTTGTCTTTTAGTTTAATAGTTATTTTAACAGCTGTATCTGGAGGAATGTTTCAATTATCAAAATCACAAAATGCAAAATACAAGTAAACAAACAAAAATGAATTTTAGAATTTATGACCATCAAAATATGTTCATATGATTCTGCTAAATGTGTATATTTATTGAAATAAAGAATAGATAAACTTGCTTTAAATCCTAAACTAACATTTACTTCGATACATAGATGTATTCAATATTTTTAAGACAATACAACTTTAAATAATAAAAAAAAAAAATCTGTTTTATATTTGACCAACAGGACAGATGATGAGTGGTGCCGAATTTTTACCTCCATCATTGAAACATGGGCAAAAGTATGGATAAAGTTTCTCAGTGAAAGTCTGACCAGTGAAAGAGTAGATATGAGACTTTGCATCAACATCATAGAAGGAGATCAGACCCTCCTCATAATCCACAAACACTCCCACCTTCTGAGGAGCCTGTTTCAAGGAGAGGGAGACAGATAAAATGTCCAGACCCTTATATTCGTTCATATTCCTCAGCCACACACACCAGAATCCATTCTTAGGGCTCAGTTTAATCTCCACTTTTCTGTTAATGGACTCTCTGGCCACTCCTAAATCCCACTCAGTCTTGCCTTTGACCTGCACCTCATAATAAAATCTCCCTGAGGAGAATCCCCCCTTTCCCAACACACAGGCGCAACGATCAAACCTCTTTGGGTTATCAGGGAAATTCTGTCTCTTGTCTTCAAACGCAACTTGTTTCACATCATCAGACAGGATGAGTTTAGGATAAGCTGTATCTGGATCCAGGGTCACATCCACTGAGAGACAGAAAGACAGCGTTACATCAGTTTTATTTGCACAGTGTGTAACAGTAAATGAATATATATTTAGTCATGTGATCAATGAGAGCTCACAAACCTGCATATTGTTGAATTTTCCTCAGTTCTGTTTGGAAAATAAGACAAAATTATTGATTTTGAGGTGAAATCACATATTTGATTAATGAAGATTACAATAAAATGCTGTATCATTAAAACTCAAACACACACAAGCAGTGATAAAAATGGGTACTTCTGTTAACAGGATCTTCATGAATTTTAGCATTTAGATCAGTAAATACTGACCAGTCTGATAAAGCTTCTCCATTTCCTCACTGATAGTTTCCTGAATCTGAGACAGAGTTCTCCTCATAGTCTCCACACTCAGATGAGAGTTAATAGTGACGTCAGTCCAGTCCTGGGTGTGTGGAGGGCTGCACAGTGACGGGTAAATCTACAGTACAGCAGGAGAGAGGAGAAATCCCTCAGCATGGGGACTGCTGTCCTGTCATGTGCTGCATTGCTATTGAGAAACAGAGGGACTCTGACCTGTAGGAGGTGGAGGTGATCCTCAGTGTGTGAGAGCTGCTCCAGCTCAGTGTTTCTCCTCTTTAACTCAGTGATTTCCTGCTCCAGATCTTTAATGAACTCTTCAGCCTGCCTCTCTGCTGCGTTCTGCTTCTCCTCCATCACCTGAAGCAGCTCAGCCTGGTTTCTCTCAATGCAGCGCATCAGAGCACTGAAGATCTCCACAACATCTGCTTTCTCCTTCTCTGTGTTTGTCTAACAGTGGACAAATCAAGCTAAATTATTTTATTTCATATGGTTGTATCAGGACGTCACTAATGTGTTTGTTATAGATGAGTTATTTTGTAGATTATTTAAGAGACTCACGTCATTGAGTTGTACAGAGGTTTTGATTTCCTCAATCTTCTTCAGTCGCTCCTGGATCATCCGCTGAACTTCTGCTCGTGTCTTTCCCAACTCAGTCTGAGAAAAATATAGATGATTTATAAATCTTGGTAATTCTAAATGTAATTATTTATTTATTTTCCTCATCCTACCTTCTTCTCTGCACTCTCCTCCTCTATAGGAACAGTGTTGTGAGTTCTGTGGTCTCCCTCAGTACAGAACTGACACACACATGTCTGGTCGTCTCTGCAGAACAGCTCCAGGGGTCTCTCATGTTTCTGGCAGGTGTAGTCCTCCAGGTTCTCCACAGGCTCCATCAGTTTGTGCTTCATTAATGAAGACACTCTTTCATGAGGTTCCAGGTGAGTCTTGCAGTAAGAGGTCATACAAGTCAGGCAGGACTTCACAGCTGCACATTTCTTTTCACAGCAGATGTCACAGAGCACCAGAGATTGGGTGTGATTTTCTGCAATACGGCTGGATTTCACCTGAACTGACTTCTTAAATGGAGCAGCCAATCCAGAGATGAACGTATTCACACATAACTCAGGTCTTTTTGCAAAATGAGTTTTACACACAGGACACTGGCAATGTGAACTGCTGTCCCAGAACTCTTTGAGACAGATCATACAGTAGTTGTGTCCACATGGAGTAGAGACTGGATCAGTGAACACATCCAGACAGATGGAGCACTGGAGCTGATCTTCACACAGGACACTGCTGGAGGAAGCCATGACTGACACAGGAGACATGATAAGAGTGGATTTCAGAAAACGTTACACATTGTAATCCTTATTGAATTTGGCCTCATCCAGAGTGACGTACAGTACACTTTTATCTCATTATATATCTGAGCCGCTGAGAGTTAAGGGCCTTGCTCAAGGGCCAAACAATGGCAATTTGGTGGTTGTGGGGTTTGAATCTGGGACTTTCCAAACCATAGTCCAACACCTTAACTATTAAGCTACTTCTGACTATTAACAGGAAGTCTTAATCTAAATATAGTTCAACTATATACTCATCATCTTTCTTGCTCACTTCATCTAAGTGCCATCATTTAAAAATTGAGGCTTGTTGTTGTGTAAAGGCAAAGGGACCGAGTGCCACCATTTAATCATTAGAGCTCATTGCATC
Source organism: Clarias fuscus (assembly GCA_030347435.1). NCBI lineage: Eukaryota > Metazoa > Chordata > Actinopteri > Siluriformes > Clariidae > Clarias > Clarias fuscus. Next base: position 39,261,318 of record CM059205.1, read on the forward strand.
AAGGCGAGTTGACTGAGTGCCGTCATGTCACCTGTTTGAGCTCTCTTTGTAATATTCTCATGTTCGAGCTAACAGCACAAAGGTGGATGGACTGAACACCGACGATTCATCTGTCCAACCTCACAGCACAAAGGTGGACTTACTGAACACTGCTGATTCACCTGTCCGAACGCACGGCACAAATGGACTGGCAAAGCAGATGGACTGGACACATCAGGAAAGTAGCAGGTAAAAATGGTGTAATGGTGGCTTTAATGGCGGAAACCCTGAATGCAGTCGTTGAGTGCTGAAATGATTGAAGCAGAGAAAAGGCCTGCATAGGCTGTTGCAGCATTTTTCACTCCATTCCAAGTGTCAGCCTGCACAAACCAGCCACCGCTAAGACCCCTGTTGGCAGCCAGGAAAGACACCCAATTGTTGACCATCATAAGAGTCCTGCCTGAGGCTGAGCTAATGGATAGCTGGGCTGACCCTGTCTGTGAAGCTGCGTTGGAGGCTTGGGAGGGCCGACTGCCCACATGGATGCTCTCTGCCACTCCGATCTTAGATTAAATATAGATTATTATCTCAAATAACTTGCTTATAACATAGATGCAATGTGAAATCATGTTAAGGCAGTCTGAGGCAAAATACATTAAAACCTGGTGAAATAGAAATGCGACTGTGTGACTGCAGTCAGATGCTTAAACCAAGGTAACTCTCTAAAGCAACACAAGTTCAAGTGTCAAAGTTTTAAAATACATCCTGAGTTAGTGCAAAAGTAATGGCCTGCAAAGTGTTGCTTGTGAACCTGAGCGTCTCCAACTTTTGACATTTTTACAGATGCAAAGTGCAGTATATAATTTTTTTATTACAGAATTTCCCGCCTAAGCAAACTAATATATCGAGAGCATATTGAGCAGCAAATTTTGAGTAAACTGATTAAACATTAACTAACCTTAAATATAAAACGATTTAGAAATAAAAGTTACATCGTGTCGCGTCTATAAACCGCGGGAAAAATAAAAAATAAAAAAGTTAAGCTGATTAATTCGTTATTTCCCTGATTATACGCGGTGCACTTGCACATACTGTATTTGATGTAGTTGTCATTATGAAACTCGTGAGAAGTTTGAGAACGAGAATTATTACGCTTGAGAAAGAGAATTATTACGCTTAGCCTAAATCTCGGGACAGTGTCGCGGTACCTGCAATCTTAGGAATCTTAAGTTACGAAATCTGGGCTTTATATTTTACTATATATGTATCGTGTGTGGCAGGACATAAATAGACAGAAGCCTCGCTATATAGTGTTTATATATATTGTTTAATTTGAAGCGCGATTTCCAAGCCATTTAATGAGTCCAGACATGTAAACCTCTGAGAAACGGCATATTAACTAACATGAAAAATCGGTCCTTTACCAAAAAAACAAACAAACAAACAAAAAAAAAAAAGAATTTATTTTACTTTTAGGCATTCGTTTAAAAAAAAAAGAAGTAAAAACAGCTGTTTTTGTCTTTTTGGGGCTTTTATTATTTATCGAAACACGCCTGCACGGATGATACACGGATGCTGATGATACTGTTATCTTTTAAAAGGATGAAATTTAAAAAGTCAAAAGCTGCATTTTACAGCTATTCTCTGGAGTTTTAGGGTAAACTGCAGAACAAACAAACAAACAAACAAACAAACAAACAAAAAAAACACACTCTTTCCTCTTGAAAATAACCCAGCAACCAGAAACTCAGGGCATTCCAATCCAATTAAAGATTAAGTAACAGATTTAGACATCAGTATTTGTTTTAAAAAAAAAAAAAACTATTTCAATCCCTTAACTACAGTACGACAATGAAAATTACATTTGATATGTGGCTCATACGTATGTGGCGTTTCCCTCATCTCACATACACTTTAAATTTAATTGATCAAACGTCTTATTAAAAATGCAAATAAGTTGTTTATTTATTTATTTATTTAGTGCAAAAGTAATGGCAAAAGCGTTGCTTGTGAACCTGATCATCTCCAACTTTTAACATGCAAATTTACAGGTAGATTTTTATTTACTTATTATTTATTTATTTATTTATTTATTTATTTTTTACTGAATTTCATGCCTAAGCAAACTAAATAAGCAAGAACAAGTGTATTTGCTTTCATGCTTGAGTAAACCGATTAAACATTGACTGACCGTAAATATAAAACGATTTATTTAGAAATAAATGTTACATCATGTCGCGTCTATAAACCGCGTGGGAAATGCCGTTTCTTGTGAACAAGTGAAAAAAAATAAATAAATGAATGAAAGAGTGAAGCTCATTGGTTAGTTCTTTTCTATTATCCGCGGTTGGTCAAATTATCAAACTTATCCGCGGTGCACTTGCGTGCATTTTTTTTTCTTCTTTCGTTTAATACGAATTTAACGTAGCACAACTGAAGGTCGCGACATGTGAACGGCGATCAGGAGAGAAAATAAAACGCTCTCTGCATTCAGTTAGTACAATGAAGGGAGTTTTACACTAGACGGAGACACTGACCTTTACTTGACGCACCGGGGGGACACCGCCAGAAGTCTCGCAGAACTTGGAATCCTGTGATCCCTTAGATAAACTCACAGCATGTCTTGATGAACGCTTTGATTTCTGTGACGTTAAACACAATAGCCATTATGACAACGACACCAAAGATGGAAATTATTACGTTTAGCCTTAATCTCGGGACAGGGTCGCTATAAAAAATAAAACTGTGCTCTACTCAATTTTTTTGGTGAAACATTTTTACACTTAAAAATATTCATTAAATATAAAAACTTGCAATATCATATAAAATATACGTCATTAATTGAGTACAAGTCAATAAAATAAAAAAAAATTGAGTAGACCTAAATAACTATATTCATACAATGATGTACAAAATTGAGTTAATGCAATGGTTACCCTAAGTGAAAATGCGTAAAATAATTGAGTAGATATAACTGAAATGCACGGTAGAAGGAATTGAAAATTACACTATTATTTAACAAACAAATGTGCTACATTTACTACATATTTTAACTGAATTTAATTCAAACTTCTCCCATCACAGAATTAATAAAAAAATTTTTACTTCATTTTTTAAACTATATTTACCCTTTACTCAAGGACTATTTTAATTCAGGTCAATGTACTGTATCTAATGACACCAGATTATAAACAAAGAATCGATACACACAATATCATTTTAATTAAACATTTATTTAACAAATCTGAAAAGACATGAAGTCTAAACTCACTAAAACTTGATTTACTTTGCAAATGACAGGTAACAAGATCATAAACAATGAGGTGAATTGATCTTATTAGAAAACAGTCTCACAAATGATACTCCTGCCACAAATATTACAGTTAATATGTGGAAAGTAGACTTTTGTATTAGAATCTAATGAGTCACATTTAAAAACTGAAACACTGAACACCTTCACACTTCAGTTTCCTGCAAACTGTGGGATCCATACAAATGTGTGTGCAGACCTTCTCAGGTCTTAAAGTAGCAATGACATTCTAAATGAAGACAAGACACTAAATATCCATGACCAGCGGTACCATGCTTCACTCCATAATGATGGAAGTTCACTCCATGACGATGCAACTAATGTGCAGAGCTCACACTGCCATCCCAAAAGCTGACACCTAAAATAAGAACAATAGTGTACAGGTAAGTACAAGTGTGACTGTTACTGTGAAGCCTAGCAGACTGGTAAAATAGTACTTCCGTTCAAATACATACTTTTTGGACTAATAAATCACACTGATCTACTGTACAAGTGGTGTTCGAGTCAAAGCAGGACTTTGTGATTTTTGTGATGAACCAATTTGAATCAAAGGTCCTGCTTTGACCTGAACATCCCTTGTACATGTCTTTGTCCCGTGTACAAAAATGATAACCAACTTTATTCACGCATTACAATCAACTACATACATTTTTTACTTTAGTTAATGGAAAATCCAGTATATTCTAGGGGGAATTTTGTATATTCTAGATAAAGTGAAATATTTAAATCCTTTTAATTTCTATCTTTGATTCGATGGTTGCACGTTTAATAGTTCTGTAACATTGAAATGGGTGACATTTACCTCCTGCTTTATCTCCATTCAACTTCTCTTCTTTACTGGTGTTGGTGCTGTGAAAGAGATATTGAAAATATATAACATGTTTCACACACACAAAATAAAACAACTGAAAATCAGTTTTAGTTTCTTTTACTTGCATATCACAACATACATAACATATTTCCCAATTAAAATTCTCCCACGTAAAACTGAGAGAAATGTCGTACTACTTAAGTGTTATATTTCACAGCTTTAGTTACTAGTACGCAGCACATGTATGTCATCAACGGTAAAGTCAATCATGTTTCAGTACACTGTTTTGTTTTGGAGTACTTGTAGTACTTTTGCACTTCAGATACATTTTAGAACATCATGTACTTATGACTTTAACTTGAATTTTTGTTTTTAAACTTAAAACTTAAAAAGTTGAAGTTCTATTTGTTTAAACAAAGCTATGCAGCATTATACTGCTAATCAAACTTCCTGCCTCTAGTGCTGTAAAGCCTGACTGGAGCTGTACTGGACTCAGAGTTCTGCTCTCTGCAGTGTTGCTGCTGCTGGACGCACAGCTGATGCGTTTACGTTTTTCAAACAGTTTCCTACAGCAGCGCGCTTCAGTGTTTAATCATGTTAAATACTCACATAGAGTAACGGATAAAACACTTCCAGAGCCCGGAAACACTGCACCTCATCTCTGCTGTTTAAACTCGCTCTGGTCTGCGTTTCCTCCTTAAAGTGTCGGAGTGAAACACGCAGACTCGCGGTTCAGTGTGTGTGAGGTGGACCGTTACAAACGCGCTAATTATCTGAACACGCTAGTTTTATATCCTCGCCTCAGTGGCGGTTGGCTGCGAAATTCAAATATTGCGGCGGTCACAACCGCGGCCGCCTACAGCGAGAGACCCGGATGAAAGCACGACATGCACGCGCACGCTGCTCGGTGTTAAACGAATAAATCTCTCCTTTTACACCGGATTTTAATGATCTGTATTAACCGCGCTGTAGCTGAGCAGTTTGGTGTTTGGAAGAGACAAGCTAAATGACAGTGAACACCAGGACTGGCCTGTTGCTAGGTGGCTATCGTTAGCTCTGGAGCGGCTGTGACAGGATTCAGAACAGTAACTTACACACTATAAAGTTGTGTATGAACGCAGACAGAGTCATTATTTCACTAACATGTTACTCACCAGGAATTGTAAGGAATGTTCCAGATGCTTCTTGTCCGTTCCCACAGCAGTGTGTCCTCGCGACACCAGACTTCCCATGAGCACTTGCGCAGGGCAATTTACTCAATTATTTAAGTTTTTGTTGTTAAACATAAAGAATATTGAGTTGGAATGAGTGATGATTGTAGTTCCTGAAACTAGTCAGTATAATGACTCCATTGCTAAATATTTTAATTGAAATGTAACAAAAATATTAAGTGTGTGTAAAAAATATAATTCAGTTAGTCGAACACCAATTTCTATTAGTGAAATAAACTTAAATTATAGTGTAAATTTAATACAAAATTAATAGCTGTTTTTTAGGCATTAATTTTGATTTGGCAAACTCAAACAATCATGTATGTGATTTTTAGAGATTTTATTAAGGTAACATAACTCTTTTATAACTATGAGGCCACAGAATAATTTTTTAGAGTGCTGGATTATTGCATTCCTAATACGAGGCGTGGTAATACGAGGAGCCCTGATCCAGACTGTGAGTGGGCCCTGCTACACACTGATTCACTCCCACTGCACCCGAAATTATTTGGCCAAAAAGTATTGGTTCTCCCGTCTTCACATGCATATGAACTGAATGCTTGGCAATTACAAACACTCTTTTCATTAGGTCCATTGAGGAAAAAGACTGAGTGAAAACTGAATGATATGCCTAATGTTTTGGAATGTTTACTCTTTTTTTCACAAATTAAACAGCATGGTATTAGGTCCAGCAATATCTGTGTCCCCCCCCCATGACCTCAGTGTGGCACACAACATCTACAACAAGTTCAACAGTAATCCTGAAAATGCAGCACCGAATACTTTGAAGAACCTGAATTGCTAACCACTAATCTTTTACCGCAATCTTTTAACTATTGGCTGTCAGATGATTTTTTCCTTTAGGTCCATATTTGAATCTTCCATTGTACTATATTAGCTAAGCCAAATCTACAATTAACTCAAAACCTTCCCGTAATTTCCCTGATTTGAAAATGACTTCCGAAGAAAACATTGTTCATTTTTTCCCCCTTTTACTTCCATGATTTTTGAAAGCAGGCATCTTATCGAACTTGTTAAATGTAAGAGGACAGAAAGACAAAGAGAGTCCTATTTTGAAAAGGACAAAGAGCTTCTTGCACACTCCTATAAGAAAGTAATCATTGTGAAAATGACACAACTTTCTGACAAAACCAGTTGCAAGACAAAATTCGTTTTTAACCAGGGCTTTAATAAGTCAGCAGGATATGCGATTTGTTATAACACGTTTTGTGGAACATTTGTTATACGTTTAACATCGCATAACAACTGTGGCATGCCAAAAAGCATCTCTGACCCTTGAAGCAGATGAGCTACGGGGTCAAATGACCACATTGGTTTGCACTCCTTTCAGTTAAGAACCGGAACCTGAGGCTACAATTCACAACCACAGCCCAAAATTGAACAAGGAAAGACAGGAAACTCGTCTGACGAGTCTTGATTACTGCTGAGACCATCAGATGGTAAGATCGGAATTTGGTGTAAACAAAATGAAATCATGAATTCATTCTACCTTTTATAATCTGCTATACTGAACTGCCTGCCACCTAACACACAGTATGAATGCAGATCAAGTCCTGCTTTCTGTTTCACCCAAATGAGGATGGGTTCTCTGTTGAGTCCGGTTCCTCTCAAGGTTTCTTCCTACTGCCGTCTCAGGGAGTTTTTCTTTGCCACTGTCGCCCTCGGCTCGTTCATCAGGGACTGTCTGACATTTTTTGATTCACACACATTCACATTTCATACAAACTTAAATAATTCTTTTGATTGTGTAAATCTGCTTTGCGACAATGACAGTTGTTAAAATCGCTATACAAATAAAATAAAATTTTATTGAATTGAATTTTTTAATGGTACAGGCTGCTGGTGATGTTTTGTTTCAAATAGCGGTGTGGGCGGTATTTTCCTTGTACACTGTGGGTCCTTTAGCACCCAAATCATAATAATTAGTACAAAGTTTCATAATTGGATTTGACCAAATGAAATGTTAAATATTTAAAATTAATTATTATAAATACAAATTATAAGTTTGTAGCAGAAGAAAATCGAGAATTAAAGTATGTTTAAGAATTATTGCTTATGATTGCCAGCACATATGGGAATACAAACATCCTGAGCAGGGTAATGTGACACTTTGCATCACAATCATAGATCACACTCTCGTCTTCAGGCACAAACATTCCACTTTCTGAGGAGTCTGTTTCAAATATAATAATAATATCATAAGTAACAGGAATGAATTTTAAGAAATCCAAGGGGTTTTTGTTCTTAGAGAATTTTTTTTATTGGAAATATATATTATTAAACTTTTAGACAAAGAATAAAACATCTGTGGAGAAAAATTAAATAGATTCAACAATAGTCAGGAACGTCATTGGTGGCGTTGGAACATCTTTACTTGCAAATGTCTGGTCTATTCAAGGTAGCTAACTAATCCTGTCACATTGCCAATCTATTGAATAAGAGTGTATTGGTGAGTAAATCCATTAATGAAATTAATAAAATTAATAAAACTCTCATGATGTTTATAACAACAAAAAAGTCTATTAGTTTAGTTTTTTCAATGATAACAAAACACATCATTGTATACCTTTCATGAATAATTACACAGCTACACAGCTAGCCAGCATGTTAAATATATTTGGAGCAGAAAGTACATTAACCTGAATTTGTGTATTATTCTACCAATTTTATTCATGTTTAAGTTTGAACATTCCAAGTTCTGATTTGTGCTTAAATGACCAAACTGTTTATTTGTGTACATTATGCATTATATAGACAAATGTATTTGGCCAAACCTGCAATGACATTGTTTCCAAATACATGTACTTTAATATGGAGTTGGTCTTCCTTTTGCAGCTTAACAGCTTCCACATTTCTTGGAAGGCCGTCTAAGATTTTGAAGTGCTTCTGTGGGAATTCATGCCTATTCTTTCTGTAGAGTGTTTATGAGGTCAGTCACTGATTTTGGACGAGAAGGCTTGGCTATTGGCCCTGTTCCATTTTATCCCAAAGGTGCTCAATGGGCTTGAGGTCAGGGATCAAGTTCTTCTACACTGAACTCACCAAACCATGTCTTTATTTATTTATATTTTTGCTTTGTGCACTGGGGCTCAGTCATGTTGGAATAGAAAAAGGCCTTAACTATAGTATATACAATATACAATATTATACAGGTTGGGCCATTTATATGGATACACCTTAATAAAATGGGAATGGTTGGTGGTATTAACGTTCTGTTTGTGGCACATTCGTATATGTGAGGGGGCAAACTTTTCAAGATGGGTGGTGACCATGGTGGCCATTTTGAAGTCGGCCATCTTGGATCCAACTTTTGTTTTTTCAATAGGAAGAGGGTCATGTGACACAACCAGTATATGTGAGGGGGCAAACTTTTCAAGATGGGTGTTGACCATGGTGGACATCTTGAAGTCGGCCATCTTGGATCCAACTTTTGTTTTTTCAATAGGAAGAGGGTCACGTGACACAACCATTCCCATTTTATTAAGGTGTATCCATATAAATGGCCCACCCTGTATATCAGTATATAGTACTATTTTGATATTCCCATACACTGGAAGGAGCTCAGAGGATGGAAGAAAAGTACTTTTTAATTGTTTAGTCATGTAAAACCCAACAACTGTGCCTGTGTTTGGATTGTACAACTTGTTTACTGTATATCGTCCTTTTATCAAAAAGTAGCACAGCTCACAGGGTCAGTCTGACACTCTTGCAGACACCTTCTGGCCAAAAGAATAAATTACTTTTTAACTATGTGTGGTTCATGGTACTACAGGGGATGTAATGTGAGGAGGCTTTGGTAATGTAATAAACAAATTATTATTGAATTTATTTTAGAATATTGGATTTATTTTTAACCCAAATATTGGCCATAACATTATGACCACCTGCTTAATATTTGGTTCCCCTTTCGCCACCACAACAGTAACGACCTACCGTATGGGTTTTGAAACCTTCTATTGGAACCAGCAATAACCTTTTCCTCAATTTGAGATACACAAGGTGTTGCCAGTTCCCACGTGCACAAGGTGCTGATTTTCCTTCCTTGGATACCTTTGAGTTGGTCCTGACCACTGCAGCCTTGGAATATACCACAAGAGCTGCAGTCTTGAAGTTGCTCTGACCCAGTTGTTCAAGAATGTGTGTATAAACATTCATCCAAACAACTTTATAGTTTTAAAAACTAACAAGCGTCAAGTTGGGCACTGTGGTTTGAACTTCTTCTCTGATTGAGCACTGTATGTTCACCAGTGAAAAGGAGGAGGAAACATGAAAGAGGATGTGTCTGAGTGTGTGTGCATGAGAAAGAGAAAGAAAGAGAGAGATCTTTCTAATTACTATATCAAAGTGGTCAAATATAAGTGCATTGATAATTATTACACTAGATTCCATACATTGAGTGAAGGTGGAGCCGGGTGTCTGTCAGATACTGGCCTACAGTATATCTAATATGGTCTTACCCAAACTTGTTTTAGCACAACACTTCACTGAACTTAGTTACACTTGGGCTTTCTGTATGATCCAGCAGGAACCCTCAGACTGAATGCTACTGTTCCAGGCTGTAACTGTAGTTACTTTGAGATATCATCTAAAACACATTGTCAGGACAATGTTGGTTTTAAAACTTTTATGACATTTTTATATTAAATACTGTATATCATCCAGGCTCTTCAATAAAGAATTAATTTAAGGGTGTGCATACACTGGCCAGAGAAAGTATTGTATGTGAACGTTTTGGAATTTTTTAGTTTTCTGCATTACTTTGTTATCTCAGTCTAGGGTATTGACAACTATAATGTGCCTAAAATAATAACACACACACACACAAAAAAATCTGATCTTTCATTTCTTTTTTAAACACGCTCTTTTAACATTTAAAATGGTAGTGGAAAAAGTAAGTGAACTCTTGGAATTAATAACTGGTTGACCCACACTTGGCAGCAATAACCTCAACCTGGCACTTCCTGTAGCTATGGATCAGACCTCATAACTCATGTGTGTGACTCTTCAAGTCATTAGCATCTCTATTAGGTTGAGGTCTGGGCTCTGACTGTCTGTACCACAAAAGGTAGATTTTTTTCCCCCAGAAGTCATTCTGTTGTGCACTTGCTCCAGTGTTTTGGTTCATTGTCCTGTTGCATTACCCAACTTCTACAGAGTCACGTGTCAGTTCCATTAATGCCTTTAAATCTTTCTTTACCTCATTGATGGGCCTTTGTTGTGCTCTTCGGGTCATTTCAACTAGGCGCACTTTTTGATTGAATAGTCACAGTCCCAAGTGTCTCCGTTTGCCTAACTGTAGACTGGTGAAGTTCTAAACTTTTTAAAATCATATTGTAACCCTTTCTAGCTTTATAAAAATTCTTGATTATATACAGATCCTCTGAAAGCTCTTTTTTGGCAGGGCATGCCTCACATTAGTGTATTCTTCTTCTTCACTTTTTTTTTGCCACTGTATTTATACCTCCACACTATTTAGTTTTTTTTTAAAGAATTCAGTTTGTTTTTCAATTGAGTTGTACATGTTATAGGTGGCATTAAAGGTGGAAAATGTATGAAATTATTTATCTTGGAGTCATTTTTTAATTTTTTTACATTAAAAAACTGCCATTTTAACAGGGGTGTGTTAGACATTTTATTTGCCCGGTATGTTCTTCTGTTTCAAGTAATATGTTAATATGGTTTAATATAGTAGCATACACTGAATATTTTACATGTTTTTGTCATGTTTGTTTTTTGTTCCATTTTTAATGCCTGATACAAATCTGTACAGTGGAGAGATAGTTACTCTCAGATGTGACATAGAGGAGAAAACACTAAGTGGACATACAGCTGGTATAAGAATGATGGTAGCGAGCACCTTGGCACATTTTACAGATTCGATACAGACAGCACAATGAAGAAGTACATTATCAGGTTTGTTGATGACTCTGACACTGGTAACTGGTAATACCTGCACAGGATGGAGAAATTACTCTCAGAGTTCAGTGATGCTGTTACATTTACTGTATCAGGTTAGTCTGTGACAACAGCATACAAGTTTTATAAACTTATGCTTAAAGTGTATTTGTGGTGAGTTGCACTGCATAATAAATATGTGTGCTAAATACGAAGGACTTTTGAGATTTGCACACCACAGATCCGTTAACTTTGGCCATAGGGTAAACTTCTGTTTCTTTTGCTCCTGGGTCAGAAGCCTGGGGATGAACTTGGCAGCAACATGGTGTCCAAATCACATGTAAGGATTGCCTGGACTGTATTGTATGACACACCAACAATGGCAGCAGTGTTATGGATTGTTCTCCAACAATCAGCATGCACAAGTTGCGAAATTATTTTGACAGTTTCAGGGGTTGATCTTGTTCATCTCTTGTTGTCTTTACTGATGTTCTTCTGGTCTTGACGTGCACATACCACTCAAAACACCTTGAACCACTCATTGCAGCATTGCTGTAAACATTTACTATTTGTCCTGACTTGCTGTCCATGATGAAATAGTAGATGTGGTATGCATGTGGTCATGAAGCACCAGTTGCACAGCTCCCGGTGTACACAGGACAATGTCTTTTGGCACACTGACTTATGCTCCCCGTGATTGTACGTGTAGCCTTGTGCTGCCATCTGTTGGCATTTAGGGTGATGCCGTAATGATATATATATGTGATAAATCAGAAATTAACATCTGCATTTTCATTCAGTTTCAGAACACACCACAGTGTCACCACATGCCAGGTCTCGCCCCAGTCTCAAACAAAGTCAAGCTCACCTTTGCACTCCTGTTCCACATCCTGCTGCACTCCTTCTGATTCTCACTATAAGCATGACATTCATTCTCGATATTCTCACATTTTTTCTGCTCTCATTTCATAATCACGACCCTGCTTTATTTCATGGACATCGCTTTGTTTTGCCCTCGGATTCTATACACTCTCAGATTCATTGGCTCTCATCGATTTGTCATTAACTATAACTATTCTTCTGTGTTTGCACTCCTTGCCATGCTTTGGTAACAACCTTGATTAAGCTCTGAAGAATTAGCTCTCTCTGCTTGACATTTTGGATCTGATTCCTGGAATGAATAAGAACTACAGTACGAGCTTGCTCACACCATCTTCAGTGCACACTAGCTCACATTTCTTCACTTATTTCTAAAATATTACTAACTAGTTGGTCTGACATTTAACATCTTTGGCCAGGACTGTTATTGTTTATAAAATAAACATACAGATTTATATTTTTAATTTCCTGTGAAACAAAGATCCCACAGGTAGTACTGAATGTACCATATTTTCAAAGAGCTGGCTGACTAAAGGAAAGTTAGTGACTCAAAGCTACAGAGTTACAGACTCCTCTACACACTGGAAATTTAGTGGGTAAACAGATTATCCTGTATAATCACATAGGAGTTTACTGGTGCAGAGTAGAACGAGGAGAATCATCTGTGGGATTTTCATACAATTCCCAGCCACTATGGATCACTGGTAAGGAAAAAAATAACACTGTTGTGTTTAAGTGTTGAATATAGGATATATTTAGAGATGGAGGAATGTTTAAGGCAGTTGAATAGCCCTTAATAGAAAAGTAGTGGTAGGGGATCATACTCATTCAAATAACGCTGTTTAATTAAATGTGGTGTAAAATAGCAATCATAATAACACATGTGATTTATAATGTTGTGTGTTTAAGGTGAATCTTGTCCAGTCTCTCTGATCATCAATCCCAGCAGAACTCAACAGTTTACTGGTGACTCTCTCTCACTGAGCTGTGAGGACCAGAGTCACTCTACTGGATGGACAGTGAGACGATACACACAGAGTGAGGGAGTGTTAGATTGTTCATGGTGGGGATCAGTTACAGGATCTGCATATAATATCAGCTCCCTCTCCACAATATAAAAATAATTAGTTCAAAATATGAAGTAAAAATTAAACAAATTAACCTGCACTTTATCTTAAAAAGAATCGTAGCTATAGTGATTGAGACCAAAGAGAGGAGTTTACTTGTGTGTAGTTTACTTTTGTGAGTCTGAATCTGGAAAAAAAAATCTGGAGTCTCTGAAGTGTTTTAGCCAGCCAAAATTTTGTTTTGATGTTTATTGATTAACAGTTGAGATTTGAAGGTTAAAATGTGATGTTTACTACATGCAAAGTGCTGTATTGTTGCAAATATAATATAAAACATACTATAGTTAAAATATGCACTTAATATCAAATTACTCTGTCACACACAGGCTGCTCTCACTGGGTCAGCTTATTAGTGACATGAATGAATGACAATGTGTCTCAAATATGAAAAATATTATTTAATTCCAGACAAAACTCCCACTTCAAGAGGTTTAAATAGCAAACATTTTAGTTTATATCTAATGATCGAGGATTTTGTTAATATTTACCTTAATAAATAATAACAACAACAACAACAACAACAAATGAAAAGTTGTTATTCAGTACCACAGAGATCTGATATAAGGTCTTGTGTTATTAAGGTGAGAGTCTCACTTCAAGATGACTGATAACAGCGTTTAAGATTATATTTTGTTTTTTTTATAATTATATATTTTTCCCGTTTTATCCATTTTTTGCGCTTTTTGAGAGAACGCGCGTATCATCTGACCAACAACAAGTGAATCCATCACCAAATAATCACAACTCCGGCAAAAAGGTACGTTAATATGTCTACCATTCAGCTCGCTCAGTGTGTGGAGTGCAGGATGTTTAGACATTCTTCCTCCGTCATTAGTGATAATTTTATTTGTGATAGGTGTTTGTTAGTTAGCACCCTGACTGAGAATTAGCATTAGAGGAGCGCATCCAGACTTTAGAGAGGGTTAGAGAGCGCGAGAGCAGCGTTATTCCCGTAGCGGAAAGTCTGGGTGCCACAGGTGGAGATAATCAGCCCCCGACTCCGGCAGTAGAGCCCTCACAGCGGGGCGAGTGGGTGACGACTCGGCGGCATACTCGTTCAGCCAAAGCTAACGCTAAGGCTAGCCCACCGGAGCACACCTCTTCTGCGCTTCACGTGTCCAACAGGTTCGCTCTCCTCAGTGATGCACCCGCTGAGAAACCTGAACGAGCTCTGGTTATAGGAGACTCTATACTGAGACATGTGAAATTAGCTAGGCCTTTAGGGGCGCCAGCGGCAGTGGTCAGGTGTATCCCGGGAGCCAGAGCACCGGACATAGCAGGTAATCTTAGGGCTCTAGGACAGCATAGGTTCTGTAAGATAGTGGTACATGCTGGAGCTAACGATATACGCCTTCGTCAGTCAGAGGTTAGCAAGCATAACTTTACAGAGGTGTTTAAAATAGCGAAGTTTGCTCTGGTCCCATCCCAATGAGACCTGGTGACATAGCTTACAGCAGGTTATGGGCGCTGAACCGCTGGACGTCCAGGTGGGCTTTATAGACAACTGGAAGACCTTTGAGGGCAAAACTGGCCTGTTAGGGCGGAACGGTGTCCATCCCACTCGGGAAGGTGCTGCTCACATTTCTTGCAGTATAGCACATAGTCTCAGAAGAGGCCTAGTTAATCGGTGACAATCCAGAGCCCAGGCCAAGGAGCAGACAGACAGGCTAAACCAACCGTCTGCTAGCTGCATAGAGTCGTCACTCAGGGTTCATCATATTGAGACTGTGTCTGTTCCCCGAGCTAAACATAAACATAAATTTAGAAAGACTCAGAAAGTCTGTTTTAGTAATTTAATTAACATAGATACCACAAACTCAGATCACACTGAATGCGCAGCCGGCACCTCTGATCTGAAGCTAGGACTGTTAAATATTAGATCTCTCGCATCTAAAGCAGTTATTGTTAATGAAATTATCACAGATCAGGAGTTTGATATATTATGTTTAACAGAAACTTGGATTAAACAGGACGTGTATGTAGCTCTAAATGCAGCTAGTCCCCCTGGATACAGCTACATACACCAGCCTCGGCTAACTGGTAGAGGAGGAGGAGTCGCAGTTATTTATAACGATAATCTGTCTCTCGTACAAAAACACAGTTTTAAATCTAATGCATTTGAAGCTCTCTATAGTAACATAAAGTCAGCTCAGTCGATCCCGCTAATCATCATTTACAGACCCCCAGGGACGTACTCGGAGTTTCTCTGTCAATTTGCAGATTTCCTCTCAAACCTTGTTGTTTCTGTAGACAAAGCGTTAATTGCTGGAGACTTTAATATTCATTTTGAGAATCCTGAAGACCCTCTGAGAACAGCATTCTTGTCCATACTGGACTCAGTAGGAGTAAATCAGTGTGTAGTAGGACCCACTCATAAAGCAGGTCACACTTTAGATTTAATATTATCCTTCGGATTAAGTATAGGTACATATAACCACAATTCCAGGCTTTGAAACCAGACAATTTAAGTAATACAGATGAACTAACCACATCACATCAGAACTTAGAACACTTTGTTCCCCTTGAAGCCAGGGAACTAATTTCACTCATCTCTTCTTCAAAATCGTCAACCTGTATATTAGATTCTATACCGACACATTTTCTCAAACAGATAGTACCAGCAATAACAGAACCCCTGTTGAAAGTAATTAATCACTCAGTAGTGGGTATGTCCTCAAATCCTTTAAATTAGCCGTTATTAAACCGCTAATCAAGAAACCTGACCTTGACCCGTCTGCTTTCTAATTACAGGCCGATATCAAACCTTCCCTTTATCTTCAAGATTCTGGAAAAGGTAGTATCACAGCAGCTATGTTCACATCTACACAGAAATAGCATAAATGAACTGTATCAGTCAGGATTTAGGCCTCATCACAGCACAGAGACAGCACTTGTTAAAGTAGTAAACGACCTCCTATTGGCCTCTGATCAGGGTTGCGTCACTATACTTGTGTTACTGGACCTCAGTGCCACTTTTGACACCATTGATCATAGTATTCTCCTTCACAGATTAGAAAAGGTAGTAGGAATTAAGGGAACTGCCCTCTTGTGGCTCAGATCCTATTTGACTGATCGTTATCAGTTTGTAGATTTAGATGGTGACCATTCCTTATGTTCTCAAGTGGAGTTTGGTGTTCCACAGGGCTCAGTTTTAGGCCCACTGCTTTCTTCTCTTTACATGCTTCCTCTGGGCAACATAATTCGTAAACATGGTATTAGTTTTCATTGTTATGCTGATGACACAATTATATGTCTCAGCAAAACCAGATGAGAAAAACCAGTTTGCTAAAATTGAGCAGTGTGTGCAGGACATAAGAGATTGGATGTTAATTAATTTTCTTCTGCTTAATCCTGATAAGACAGAAGTTCTGGTCATAGGATCAGGAGTAGCTAGAAGTAAGCTTTCTGATCACACTGTAACTTTAGCTGGCCTTTCTGTTCCATCAAATGCAACAGTAAAAGACCTCGGTGTGATTATAGATTCCAGCCTTTCGTTTGAAGCACATGTAGATAATATCACCAGAATAGCTTTCTTTCACCTTAGAAATATTGCCAAGATAAGAAACATATTGTCACTAAATGATGCAGAAAAACTAGTTCATGCTTTTATCACCTCTAGGTTGGACTATTGTAACGTCTTACTGTCTGGTTGTTCAATTAGGTGTATAAACAAGCTTCAGTTAGTGCAGAATGCAGCAGCAGGAGTCCTCACTAAAACCAGAAGATACGAGCACACCACCGAAATTTCGTATTGATTTTAAGATACTTCTTTTGACATTTAAAGCACTAAATGGTCTCGCGCCACAGTATTTGAGTGAACTGTTAGTGTCTTACGATCCGCCACGCCTACTTCGATCAAAGAATGCAGGCTGCCTGTCAGTACCACGTATTATAAAAAACTTAGAGAGATTTTTCTTACAAAGCCCCAAAGTTATGGAATAGTCTTCCTATAAATGTTCGGGACTCAGTCTCAGTGTTTAAGTCTAGGCTAAAAACCCATTTATTTAGTCAAGCATTTTTGTAAATAGATTAACCTTAGGTAAAGGAGCAGATCTGGGGGACTCATGGACGTAGAGTATTCTGGTGAACTGGTATGTTTAGATGCTGTCCTCCCCACTCTCATTGATCACTCAGGTTTGTTGACGGTGAGGTGATTGGTTGCTTTACATCACAGGGAGCCCTCATGTCTGTGTTTCCCTCTGGCTCTCCCTTTTAGTTATGCTGTTATAGTTAGTCCTGCTGGAGTCCCTGCTTGCACTTTGCACTAAATATACATTCACCTTATACATGTTGACTGTGACCAGACCTAACTGCCATCTCTCCTTATTTTCTGTTCTCTCCTCTCTCTCTCTCCCTCTCTCCTTTCCCTCTCTCTGTCAAGCTATACATGTTCGCTCCTTAGTTGCCAGTGATCCAGACCCCTTTGCCCTCTGGACCGTCTAACCCGTCCTGGAGTCCTGCTTCTGGTTGGAGATCTCATCTGCCTGGATTCGTATGGTGGCTGGGGATGGTTTCCATTAAGACTGTCCTGTCCTCAATTGATGCTGACAGCTGTTCTCTGGGGACCTGTGACTTCAGTTGTTCGATAGCTCAGAACTGGAATTTCCTACAGTCTACCTGAGCCTCCAGGAACAAACTGGACTCCTTTTAATTTAAATTTAAATTTTAACACATCTCCTGTTATACTGAACTTCCAGTCTTACAAATTATTATGCTGATCAATCTCTGCTATCTGTTATCACCCAGATGAGGATGGGTTCCCTGTTGAGTCTGGTTCCTCTCAAGGTTTCTTCCTATTACCATCTCAGGGAGTTTTTCCTTGCCACCGTCGCCCTCGGCTTGCTCATCAGGGACAATCTTATCATTTTGATTCATACACATTGCATACAAACTTACTTCTTTTGATTGTGTAAAGCTGCTTTGTGACAATGTCAATTGTTAAAAGCGCTATATAAATAAATTGACTTGACTTGATATATAAACTTGTCATGAAACCCAGCATTTACACTATACAGTTTTTATTAAAGCTGCTCTTTCAATTCAAATTATTTTGCAGCTGCATCTTAAGGAATGCTTTAACCAGGGCTCGATTTGAGAGGGGATTCCCCCCTGTTGAAAAAACATAACAAAACCCATCCCATCTGTACAACGAACATCCCCCTATACCCTTCCCTTCACATTAATAATGCTGTGTATTATGTAATATCTGTCATGAAAATAAAATATTAAAACTCTCTACATATAATCATCTACAAACTATAAATAACAGCGATTAGCCAATCAGAATTTAATATCGTAACACGCTGCTCATGAGCTCATGTAAGTTTGTGTCATTTTTTGCGCTGTTCACCTTTTCGCAATGACCAAGAGAACAGTTCTAGCACAGCCTTTGACATATTTCAAAAAGAAGAGAACTGAAGGTATGATGCAGTTTAATACAGGAGTTTCCGAAATGACTGAAAGTTTTAATGGTTATAAAAGACGAGTTCTTTACCCAATTTGTGTAATTTCATTCTCAATTTAAAGAAAAGGTTTTTACTTTAGACTTTGTTCACCTGTGGGTACAAAAAGGTAAAAAAAAAAAAAATACAGTGGAACCTCGCATTGTGAGTAAGATTTTTTAATCATTTAAAAATTGTAATAATTTTTTATTCGGAAACCGAGCAAGTATTAGTTTACGAGCGACGAGCATCATGCTTCACACATGCGACTCTTATTTTGACACCGAGCGTCACTCTCTCACCTTCCCCCCGATGGGGAATTAGTTGATTGTCGATTTCAAAATAAACAACAATCGAGAGAAAAAGGTGGTCTTGCCCAGGGATTAAATCAGTGTATAACCACCACTGTGTGTGTCCGTTTGTTGTGAAACTTAAGTGATTCCTTTAGTATGCGCTCATGCCAGTCTCGCTTTTTTCCGTTAAAACGGTGTTTCCGCTGTGTTTATGTGCTTGTTGTGAAACTTAAAAAGTGAGTCTGTTAATATACGCTCATGCCAGTCTCAGAAAGATTTCTTTTTTTTCCTGTTAAAACGGTGTTTCCATTGTGTGTGTATGTTTGTTGTGAATCTTAAAAAGCGAGGTGGGGTAGAGGAAGGAGGAGTGTTACTGTGTAAAACGAGGTGAGGAAAGGGGCCATTTCCACACACACACACACACACACACACACACACACACACACACACACACACACACACACACACACACACACACACACACACACACGGCACCTGCGCGCACCAATGGAAACACTTATCTGTCAGGATTTATTTGTACTTTTTTTAAAAGGTAAAGTGCAGATTAATTGGTTTTATTTTCATTTTATAGATTGTATTAATTATTTTTATGTATTTATTTTTGGGGGCTGTGGAACAAATAATTTGAGTTTTCATTATTTCTAATGGGAAATTATGATTTGGTTTACGAGTGTTTTGAAATACGAGCCCACTTCCGGAACGAATTATGCTCGTAATCCAAGGTTCCACTGTATATATATACTGCCATTAGTAATGTGATGATTTATCAAATCACCCCTGCCCCAACAACAACAAAAACTGTAAATAAGTGACCACACAATCCCCCTTGATATTTTTTTATTTATTATTTTTTTATACAATTCGATTACTGGTTTTAAGTACAGGTAATCCTTGGGCTGCAAGCATACTTTGTTCTTGTGCCCGAAAATATTAAAATAAAAAGAATGAATTCAAAATATGAAGTAAAAATTAAACAAATTAACCTGGACTTAACCTTCAAAAAGAATCATAGCAGTAGTGATTTAGACCAAAGAGAGGAGAGGAGGGGAGGAGGGAGGCTACTGGGTAGGACGACTTTCACACACACACACCAGCATGGGAGAAGATTATCTACAACACTGCTCGTGATTTAGAACTCGCACAGAGCAAGGTACTTGCAACCTAAGATTTTGCTGTAACGTGAAAACTGGCTGTCTGTGACCTTTGACTTACAGTATGAGTGTGTCTTCTGTTTGCTGAGGCCGTTTGTCTATATTTGATATGGCCATGATGTTTAAGACTGTTCCCCTTAAATAGTGAAGTTCCAGGTTTTGCCATTGATACACTGTGATTCATGCTCCCACTGGTTGTGGCATGCTGCTTGATAATATCAATAAAAAGTGTTTAAGTGTTAAGCACATCTCACAGTATATGTGGAAAGTTGGGCATCAATCTAATCTAACTGTCCCGTGCAGCTGTGTATATAATTATGACTTACTTGTTGAACTAACCTGAACTAACTTTACAGGCAGATTCCAAATTAATTCACAAATTAATATTATATGTTACTAACAGGACAGATGATCAGTCGTGCTGAATTTTTACCTCCATCATTAGAACAGAGGCAGAAGTATGGATAAAGTTTCTCAGTGAAAGTCTGACCAGTGAAAGAGTAGATATGAGACTTTGCATCAACATCATAAAAGGAGATCAGACCCTCCTCATAATCCACAAACACCCCCACCTTCTGAGGAGCCTGTTTCAAGGATAGAGAGACAGGAGGAGAGTCCGAAGCTTTGTATTCAGTCTCATTCCTCAGACACACACACCAGAGTCCATATTTAGGACGGGCTGTAATCTTCCCTTTCCTGTTAATGGACTCTTTAACCACTCCTAAATCCCACTCAGCATTCCCTTTGACCTGCACCTCATAGTAAAATCTCCCTGAGGAGAATCCCTCCTTTCCCAGCACAATGGCATAATTATTAAACCTCTCTGGGTTTTCAGGGAGATTTTGTCTCTTGTTTACATGGTTCACTTGTTTCCCATCATCAGACAGGACGAGTTTAGGATTTGCTGTATCAGGATCCAGAGTCACATTAACTGAGAAACAGAAACACAGCGAACATCAGATTTATCATTGCACAGTGTGTAATCAATCAGTGATCAATAAGAGCTCACAAACCTGCATATTGTTGAATTTTCCTCAGTTCTGTTTCGAAAATAAGACAATATTATTGACTTTGAGGTGAAATCACATATTTTATTATTGTAAATTAAAACAAAATGCTGTGAAAATAAAACCCAAACACAACCAAGCAGTGGTAAAAATATCTACGTCTCTTATTAGGATCTTTATACATTTTAGCATTTAGATCAGTAAATACTGACCAGCCTCATAAAGCTTCTCCATTTCCTCACTGATAGTGTCCTGAATCTGAGACAGAGCTCTTCTCACAGTCTCCACACTCAGATGAGAGTTAATAGTGACGTCAGTCCAGTCCTGGGTGTGTGGAGGGCTGCACAGTGACGGGTAAATCTACAGTACAGCAGGAGAGAGGAGAAATCCCTCAGCATGGGGACTGCTGTCCTGTCATGTGCTGCATTGCTATTGAGAAACAGAGGGACTCTGACCTGTAGGAGGTGGAGGTGATCCTCAGTGTGTGAGAGCTGCTCCAGCTCAGTGTTTCTCCTCTTTAGCTCAGTGATTTCCTGCTCCAGATCTTTAATGAACTCTTCAGCCTGCCTCTCTGCTGCTTTCTGCTTCTCCTCCATCACCTGAAGCAACTCAGCCTGGCTTCTCTCAATGCAGAGCAGCAGAGCACTGAAGATCTCCACAACATCTGCTTTCTCCTTCTCTGTGTTTTTCTAGCAGGAGACAATTAAGGCTAAATGCTTTCATTTCATATGTTGGTATCCAGACTCCACTAATGTGTTTGTTATAAGTGAGTTATTTTGTAGGATATTTAAGAGACTCACATTATTGAGTTCTACAGAGTGTTTAATTTCCTCAATCTTCTTTATTCGCTCTTGGATCATCTGCTGAACATCTGCTCGTGTCTTTTCCATCTCAGTCTGCAAAAAATATAAACTATGTATAAATCATGGTCATTCTTATTGTTAATTATTTGCAAAGTTTTATGATATGTTATTAATTTTCAGTCTCTTACTTTCTTCTCTGCACTCGCCTCCTCTATAGGAAAAGTGTGGTGAGTTCTGTGGTCTCCCTCAGTACAGAACTGACACACACATGTCTGGTCGTCTCTACAGAACAGCTCCAGGGGTCTCTCATGTTTCAGACAGATGTAGTCCTCCAGGTTCTCCACAGGCTCCATTAGTTTGTGCTTAATTAATGAAGACACTCTCTCATGAGGTTCCAGGTGAGTCTTGCAGTAAGAGGTCATACAGGTCAGACAGGACTTCACAGCTGCACATTTCTTTTCACAGCAGATCTCACAGAGCACCAGAGATTGGGTGGGTTTTTCTGCAACGCTGATGGATTTCACCTGAACTGACTTCTTGAATGGAGCAGCCAATCCAGAGATGAACGTATTCACACATAACTCAGGTCTTTTTGCAAAAGTCGTTTTACATATCGGACACTGGCACTGTGAACTGCTGTCCCAGAACTCTTTGAGACAGATCATACAGAAGTTGTGTCCACATGGAGTAGAGACTGGATCGGTGAACACATCCAGACAGATGGAGCACTGGAGCTGATCTTCACACAGGACACTGCTGGAGGAAGCCATGACTGACACAGGAGACATGATCAGAGT
This sequence comes from Clarias fuscus, assembly GCA_030347435.1. Lineage (NCBI taxonomy): Eukaryota > Metazoa > Chordata > Actinopteri > Siluriformes > Clariidae > Clarias > Clarias fuscus. The sequence continues at coordinate 39,284,064 of CM059205.1, forward strand.
GGATTTCTACACATTGTAATCCTTAAAATACACACTTTACATACTGTATTCATAATTATGCAAGCAGGGAATAAACAGTGTTGTTCTATTTTGAGAAAATGATCAAGGATGATGTTTGTGAAAAAAGCAGTTGATTCTTGTCCTATAAGAGCATGTGTTGAAGTGTCTATTTCCCTACATACTATAGCAATTTTTTCAATGATTATAAATGTTATTCATTATAAATGACAAAGTTACATTTACATTGTACATTTAATGGTGTGTGAAAACTGTAAAATGTAGTTTGATGTAAAAATGTAAAAAATAAAAATAAACATGAAAACATAGAACAACACATTTTCATGTCTAACACACATGAATTACTTGAACTGTGACAAACACAGTGCACTTTGAACAGTTATTAAATGACAAAACAACACGTAGTTAGTGATAGAACCGGGAAGTAGTCTCACTGCTCACTCTGAAATATATATTAAATAATTTAATATTCTCTTTTTACATCCATTTCCGGGGGTTCTGTCGAAGCTGGTTAAAATGCCATGAAATTGGCGTATTCAGAGAAAGAGATGGAGAAATTCCTCATTATAACGTGCATTGTATTGTTTTTAATCACTCGATACACAACCCATATTTTTTATGCTATTTTACAAATGGAATAACTTTCTTTGGTGCTTTTTTTTTTATTATTATAGAATATTCAAATTTGATATATAAAAAAGACAGCTACCAGTGCTGATTCCTTTTATACTCAGGTTGAGTTTATTCAGATAGAGTTCAGGATGACCTGTACCAGGATCCAGTGTAAGCTCCACTGAGAGACAGTAACACAGAGTACATCAGTTTTATCACTGTACAGTGATTTTGTAACCTATTAAAATGATATCAGGCGCATTAAATGCAAATTATCACGCATTATTATTATTATTATTATTAATGTGTTAAGACAGTATCTGTCATGGTCTCTATTATGGCACACACGGTTTTGTTCCAGTTTACTAAAAAAGACGTGTTTGAGAAGAAATATCAGACAAAATCTCCCCAGTGTTACTCTGCTGAGGGGTTCCCCGACCACAGGCAAAGTCTGTGCATTGTCACTGTCAGATGCTGGTTTCCTCATATTTTCTAAGTAAAGAGCTTACCACACCTATCAGACGGTAACTGCTGATTTGTTTCAGCACCACAGGTGAATTAGCTGAATTTTATCCTCATAAGTCGGTTCATCACAGCAAGGGAAACACATCCCAATGGATAGAATTGTTACTGCCAGATAATGTTTCCCCTGTGCTTTCTATGTAAATAAATTCCCACATGTATCTTCATATGTCCATGTTCTAAGTGCAGGTGATCCCACATCTGTTAAACTGTTACTGCAGACCTGTTTACACGACAAAAGTGAATTAGTTTGATTTGATTTGTTCTATGTTCATTATAGCAGCAGAAGCGCATCCTGACGGCTAGAATTTATTTTACCAGATATTGTTTCCCCTCTGCTTTTCAGCTGTCAAAATGGTGCTACTGACTTGTTTAATTAAAAGTATATATTCTATATATATAAAAAAATAAATAAATAAATAAATAAATAAAATTATTATATTTGTACAATAGCATTAATAAATCATGGGTTGTGTATAGAGTGATTTTAACCGACTTCGACATAACATTGACATTTATCCGACGCTGGTATTCAGCTACAGAAGAACTTTATTGTCTACATTAAAGTCATTTTGTAAATATTTGACTTTTCCTGCTCACTTACAGTTTAGCTGCTGCGCTTTTAGTTCCTTGAAGACAGACTGAGGAAGCTTCAAACTGGAGGCTGTGATGAATCCTGAAGAGGAAACGGCTTCACACTTCACTTTCGTTTCACCCCCGAGTCACATCATTAGGCCACGCCCCTCATTCTAGAATATGTACTGATTATACAGTTACACATGTTGGCCACTAGATGGCGGCAATTCACCAAATAAAACATGAGATCAACATTACTCCTCTGTCCCTTAGTGTACACAAATCACACTAAACGTATTCATGACTGTGAACATGTACAGGAAAACGTATCTGAATCATCTTTATATTCATGTGTATTAATGTATAATGATGTATAATGTGTGATGTTCATTCACATCACACAGGATCTCTCATGCTCGTGTCACATCAACACCGTTGTCAGAAAGGCCTGGCAGCGTCTCTACCACCATAGACATTTGAGAGACTTTAGACAGCCGTTCGAGGTGCTTAGGAAGTTTTACTCCTGCATCATAGAGAGAATCCTGGTGGAAAACATGGCAACCTGGTTTGGGAAACCCCCATGCAGGACAGATGAGACTTACAGAGGGTAGTGTGATCAGCTGAGTGCATCCTCCACACCGAGCTCCCTGACCTGCACTCAATCTACAGCAAGCAGTGCTGGACCAAGGCCAGGAAGAGTGTGAAGGACCTCAGCCAGCCAACAATGAACTGTTCTCTCTGTTGTCGTCAGGAAAGAGCTTCTGCTCTCTGTAGGCAAACACAGAGACAGAGAACCTTTATCTTTTTAAAAAAATTATTTGTATTCATTTCATATTTAGTGAGGAAACCACCGGAGTACCCGGAGGAAACCCACCAAGCATGGGGAGAATATGCAAACTCCATGCACACAGAGAGGGGAATCGAGCCTGGGCGGGGAGCGAACCCGGACCCTGGCGGTGCAAGGCGACAGTGCTAACCACTACACCAGCGTGCCGCCTATTTTATATTACATGAACAAAAAAGATATTTGATTTTATACTTAATTTTATGGTAACAAAATTACTACATATTGTAGATGTTATGGATTACTTAATTTTCCATTGGATTATGAGCATAATCCATTTCAAGAAGCATGCTCATGTATCAAAACACGCAATGTTACGATATTGAGTTTATTTGTATTTTTGTGGAGGTATGGGGGCGTATCTTTCCTTGGTGTTGCAGGTCCCACCCTCTTCAGTGTGCCTGCAATCTATTGGTTGCTGCCCTGCCTGTCCTTTGTTGGTCCCGCGTCCTGCCAGATGATTGGGTGTCCAGGAGACCGAGGGGCCTCCTTAAGGCCTTCAGACAACAATACTTCAGACCGTGTCTTTGCTTACTGTTTTTCCGATGACGTTTTGTAAAATTATATTGTGTATGACCTGCTGCTATGTTTTCGACTTCGTTTTTGTGTTTGCCCGGCAGGAATAAGCCTGCTTCAGATTCTCTTGTTCGTGGCCCTCTGTCTCCTGTTCTAGCATCATCCCCTGTACCGCATCCTGCACCTGCAACCCCTGTACAAGCCAGTGAACCGTCACCTGCACCCAGCGGATCTTCAGCTGTAAGTTCATCTGGCTTTGATGTTAGTAAGCACATTGCTTTAGTGCCTATGTTCAGGGAAAGTGAGGTGGATACTTATTTCCCTGTGTTTGAGCACATCGCAGCCACCTTACAGTGGCCTAGAAGCATCTGGTCTCTTCTTTTGCAATGCAAGTTTGTTGGGAAGGCACAGGACGTGTGTTCTGCTTTAAGTTTAGAGCAGAGTTTGGATTATGAAACTGTTAAAAGTGCTGTTTTACGTGCTTATGAGCTTGTCCCTGAGGCCTACCGGCAGAAATTTTGTAAACATGCCAAATCCGCCAGCCAAACATTTGTAGAATTCGCTCGTGAAAAAGGCACTTTGTTCGACAAGTGGTGTGCAGCCAGTAAAGTCACCACCTTTGATCAGTTAAAAGAACTGCTACTATTAGAAGAGTTTAAAGACTGTGAATGAACAAAAGGTCTCATCGCTCGCTGATGCTGCCGTTTTGGCTGATGAGTTCGTGCTCACTCACAAAACTGTGTTTTCGCCTCCTCGTCGTGATATTACTAATCGAAGCCCTAAAGTTTCCGCTAGCATGTCTAAGAATGGTAGTGAGTCCCGTGAATGTTTCTACTGTCATGAATCTGGACATCTCATCGCTACCTGCCCTGCATTAGCTCGTAAGAACCGTCATAAAGCACAGGACACTAAGAGTGTGGCTTTAGTTCATGTACCATCGCAGCCAGCTGAAAGTTCAGATTCACTTTCGTCAGTGGACGCTGCTTTTGACTCTTTTATCTTGAATGGAATGGTTTCGCTTTCGGACACCGATTCTGAGTCTACGTATTCTAAGAGACACCGGTGCTGCTCAGTCATTTATTTTGGAAGGTGTTTTGCCTTTATCTGACCAGTCTAGTCGTGGTGCAGATGTTTTAGTTCAGGGAATTGAACTTGGTGTGGTCAAAGCTCCATTACATAGGATTTATCTTAACTGTGATATTGTGTCTGGCTTTGTTAAAGTCGCAGTTTGTCCTCAGTTGCCAGTTAAAGGAGTTTCTCTCATTTTGGGTAATGATTTAGCTGGTGGTAAGGTTTTTCTCTTGCCTGTTGTAACAGACGCTCCTGAGGTGAATGAAAGTGACGCACTCTCACGTGAGTTTCCTTCTGTTTTTAGTACTTGTGTGGTGACGCGTGCTCAGGCTTGTAAAATGAAGGATGCTGACGATATTTCAGATTCTTTCATATTTAGTGACAATCCAGTATTTGAAGAAGATAAGTTGTCCTCCAGTCCACATGTTTCATTTGAGGATAAGGCCTCCTGCATACAGGAAGATGATTTCGCTACATGGGGCGTTGGACGAGAGCAGTTCGTTGCTGCTCAGAAATCTGATGCGTCTCTCTCTCGATGTATTGCTGCAGCTGTAGATAGTGCTCAATGGCATATTTCTATGATGATGATGTTTTAATGCGAAAGTGGTCACCCTCTGATTTTAAGCACGAGTCGAGGGCCGTTTTTCAAGTTGTGCTTCCAAAACCATATAGAACACAAGTTTTGCGTATTGCCCATGACCATGATCTCGCTGCTCACCTTGGTGTAAGGAAGACCCACCTCCGCATTTTAAATCACTTCTTGTGGCCTGCCATGAAGTCTGATGTTGCTAAGTACTTTCGATCCTGTCATGTTTGTTAAATTGCAGGGAAGCCTAACCAGATTATTCCCCCTGCTCCTCTCCAACTTATACAGGTACCTGTTATGGGAGAGCCTTTTGAGAGGATTTTGTTAGATTGTGTTGGGCCCCTTCCTTGAACTAAATCTGGTAATGTGTATCTGCTAACCCTGATGTGTGCTGCCAGTAGATATCCTGAAGCCATACCTCTGCGTAGCATCAAATCACGTGCAATCATTCGAGCACTTATTAAATTTGGCACCACTTTTGGTAGCCCAAATACGTTCAGTCAGACCAAGGTTCCAATTTTATGTCTACTTTGTTCAAGAAGGTTATGAACCAGCTTAACATTCGTCACCAAGTTTCTAGTGCCTATCATCCAGAGTCCCAAGGTGCATTAGAGCGTTTCCACCAAACCTTAAAGTCTATGCTTCGAACATACTGTTTGAACCATGGAAGAGATTGGGATGAAGGGATCCCATTAGTTCTATTTGCTGTTCGTGATGCTGTGCAGGAGTCGCTTGGATTCAGTCCTGCAGAATTAGTTTTCGGTCATTCTGTTCGTAGTCCCCTAAAAGTGCTACAGGAAGAGTTACTGTCTCCAAGTTCTGTGACAAATCCACCTATGAATGTTTTAGATTACGTGAGTTCCTTTCGCGAACGCCTACATGCAGCATGTGAGGTAGCAAAACGTTCTCTTGCCTCCTCCCAAACTCGTATGAAAAATCGTTTTGATAAAAAGGCTGTTGTGCGTCATTTCCAAGCAGGTGACAAAGTGTTGGTCCTGCTTCCAGTGCCGGGTTCTGCTCTCCAGGCTAGATTTTCTGGCCCATATGTTATTGATTCAAAGTTGAGTGATACAGATTATGTTGTAAAAACTCCTGACCGAAAGAGGAAATCTTGTGTATGCCATATCAATATGCTTAAACCCTATATCACTCGCTCCACCCCAAATGTCTCTGTCCCTGTTGCCATTTCAGTAACTGCTGCCTCTGTGGAAGCATCACCCTATTAGTATTCTCCTGAGTTGGATGGTCTCAGCTTAGGTCGAGCTTGTTTTCCTTGGACTAGCTTGCCAAACTCAGAATGGCTATCAGATATTCAATCTAAACTTTGCCACTTGTCTGTGTCCGCTCAAAATGACATAGTCAGTCTCATCATGAGTTACCCTCATCTTTTTTTCTGATACGCCTTCTCGCACTACTGTCCTTCAACATGACACTGATGTTGGTGAGCACTTTCCTGTGAAGCAGAATACCTATAGAGTTAATCCCACAAAACGTGCCCTTATGAAACAAGAGACTGATTATTTACTGAAGAATGGTCTTGCTGTTCCTAGCTGCAGTCCTTGGAGTTCCCCTTGTCTCCTAGTTCCAAAACCTGACAAAAGCTATAATTTTTGTGCAGATTATCGAAAAGTTAACGTTTTAACTAAAGCAGATTCGTTTCTGCTTCCTAGAATGGAAGATTGTATTGATCGTATAGGAAGTGCAAAATTTGTTACAAAGTTAGATCTGTTAAAAGGTTACTGGCAAGTTACACCACGTGCATCTGAAATCTCTGCATTCGTCACCCCGGGCAGGTTCCTTCAGTATACCGTGATGGCATTTGGCCTTAAAAATGCACCTGCCACATTTCAGCATTTGATGACCCAGGTTCTGGGTGACGTGGATAATTGTGAAGCCTACCTTGATGATGTGGTAGTATTCTCTGATACTTGGGATGCACATGTTCGTACCTTAAACGATGTATTTTCACGCCTTCAGAAAGCTTCTTTAACATTAAACCTAGCAAAATGTGAGTTTGGTCATGCCACTGTTACGTACCTTGGTAAACAGGTGGGACAAGGTACAGTTCGCCCGCTAGATGCCAAAGTTAAGGCAATTGTTGCATTTCCGGCACCAAAAACGAGAAGAGAGCTTCGACGTTTTCTCTGTATGGCAGGCCATTACAGAAGCTTTTGCAGAAATTTCTCTGATGTGGTTTTGCCTCTTACATCTCTCCTCCGTAACTCTGTCCCTTTTGTGTGGTCTCCTAATTGTGAAGCATCGTTTGAGTCTGCTAAATCGCTTTTGTGTAGTGTACCTGTCCTTTTTGCTCCTGATTTTTCCAGACCTTTCAAACTTGAGGTGGATGCCAGTGGTACGGGTGCTGGTGCTGTCTTGATTCACGAGGATGCAGATGGTATAGATCATCCTGTAAGTTACTTTTCTCATAAGCTTAACCGTCACCAGTTAAACTACAGCACTATTGAGAAGGAAGCCCTTGCGCTTTTGCTTGCACTTCAACACTTTGAAGTTTACATTGGTTCCAGCACTACATAAAAAATATATTCAACTGGTCTGACACTAACCCACATTGGATAGATCCCTCCAAGACTGTTGGAACGAAAAAAGTGATGGTATGGTGTGGTATATGGGGTACAAAGATAGTGGGGCCATTCTTCATCAATGGAAACCTCAAGGCCACTGGATATTTGAAATTGCTACATGATGTGTTTCCCTCTTTATGCACTGAAGCTGGCACGTTCCCTGAGTTTTTCCAGCAAGATGCTGCACCACCACATTATGGGTGTCAGGTCCGAGCATTCCTAGATGAACAGTTTCCTGAAAAGTTGAATGGCCCCCAAGGTCTCCCGATCTGACCCCCTTAGACTTTTATCTTTGGGGTCATCTGAAGGCAATTGTCTATGGTGTGAAGATACGAGATGTGCCGCACCTGAAACTACGGATACTGGAAGCCTGTGCTGGCATTTCTCCTGTCAGTGTGTGAAGAGTGGGAGAAGAGGGTTGCATTGACAATCCATCACAATGGGCAGCACATTGAACACATTTTATAAGTGGTCAGAAACTTGTAAATAACTCATGAAAGAAAGTTACGTTAAAACCAAGCACACCATTGTTTTTCTTGTGAAATTCCCAATAAGTTTAATGTGTCACATGACCCTCTTCCTATTGAAAAAACAAAAGTTGGATCCAAAATGGCCGACTTCCAAATGGCCACCACCCATCTTGAAAAGTTTGCCCCCTCACATATACTAATGTGCCACAAACAGGACGTTAATATCACCAACCATTCCCATTTTATTAAGGTGTATCCATATAAATGGCCCAATCTGTATATATAAAATAATTAATACAAAATATAAAGTAACAATAAAACAAGTGAACCTGCACTTTACCTTTGAAAAATGTAAAAATAAATCCTGACATGTGTTTCCATTAGTGTGCAAATGCTGTGTGTGTGTGCATGTGTGTATGAACCTAATTTCAGAGAAGAGGAAGCATAATTCCTTTCTCTCTTATTTGAGAGCGAGGAGGACTACTTTGCAGGATGACTTTCTCACGCACACACACACACACACACACACACACACACACACAAATGGAAACATTGCTTCATTAAGAAACTTAATTAAGAAACCTGTCTAATGACGTGCACGATCACATAACGGAATCAGTCCAAAATCTTTTGTGGAACGCTTGCAAACCGGGTTACTTGCAATCAGAGTCTTCACTGTATATATAAAGTTCTGGATTGTGGGAGAAAACATTCAGGATTTAAAGAACTAACATTAACATCACCAACATGCATCAACATCCAGCTTTATTCTAGCATTAGCTTAGCTATTCTTACTAACTCTGTGTTGATTCAACAAACTATTTTCTCTGAAAAAAATAAAAAATTAAAAAATTCTACCATAATGATTATGTAGCTCCTGCACAAACAGCAATAAAGAGCTCAAATTTGAACACACACACTTATAATTACATTAACCTGTACAATGTGTCCATTTTCTTACCTGGATATGTAAAAAAAAAAATAGCAGTCTACAGTGGAACCTTGGATTATGAGCATAATTTGTTCCAGAAGTGGGCGCGTATTCCAAAATACTCGTAAACCAAATTTAATTTTGCCATAAGAAACAAATTATTATATACAAATCATCAAATTATTAGTTCTACAGCCCAAAACAATAAATACATAAAAAAAATTAATACAACATATAAAGTAAAAATAAAACAAATTAACCTGCACTTAACATAAAAAAAAAAGTAAAAATAAATCCAGACAGTTAAGTGTTTCATTTTGTGTTCGCAGGCGCCGTGTATTTGTATGTGTGTGTGTGGAATTAGCCCCTCGCCTCGTCTTAAACAGTAAAACTCCGCCTCCCTCCCCCTACCTCGCTTTTTAAGTTTCACAACTAACATACACAATGCAAACACTGTTTTAACGGGAAAAAAAAAGAAATCTCTCTAATGATACTCACGTGAGCAGACTAACGGAATCACTGCTGTAAAGTAAAAAAAAAAACAAAAAAAAACAAATGAACCATGAACCTTTGAAAAGAATCGCGACAGAGCCGAGTTTTCTGTGTAAATAAAGCGCCGGGGAGATCTGTGTGTGTGTGTGTGTCTGTGTCGCTGTCAAATTACGCACACGCAGATTACCCATAATTCTCGCAGCGCAAGAGAGTAAAATCATTGGCTCAGTTGTGATCACTTGCTGCTCGATGTCAAAATAAGAGTCGCATGCGTGATGCATGATACTCGGCGCTCGTAAACTAATACTTGCTCGGCTTCCGATTAAAAATCTATTACAAATCTTTGCTCGGTTTGCGGAACACTCGTAAACCATGTTACTCGCAATCCGAGGTTCCAGTGTATTTTGTTTTTATGTTTTTTTTTTTTTATTAACAACTGAGAAGTGCTGTATTGTTACAAATATAATATAAAACAGTTAAAGTTTGCATTCAAAGTCGAAATACACTGACTCACACACAGGCTTCTCTTTTCAGATCAGCTTATTAGTGAGATTTTTAGAAGTGTCAGGAATGAATGACTTCCCAAACTCACACAATACAGTTTTTATTAAAGGTGGCCATTTAATTTTACAGTTATTTTTCCTGCGACATATTAAGGAACATTTTAACTAAGGTGAATAGGTGGCTCTCTGTCTGTGACCTTGGCCATCTCCTGGTCATTTGCTTGCAAGTGTAGGTGGCAGTCAACTTGTCCAGGTTGTCCACTGCTCCTTTATTTTTATTATAATTATGGGCGTTCTGATAACACAGCTGCATCTTTGTGAAAAGTATACATATACATAAAGTATAACAAAGAACATTGTAAAGCAAAGTTTGAACAAAGTGGAGCCCTGTCTTTCACCTGCAAAATTTCAGCAGGCAGCTCAGGTTTATTTATTTATTGCTCACCATGGTAGGTTTCCTTCTGAGAAGTCCTTGTCCAAGGTCATAGCTGGTAAAAAAATTGTCGCACATGATATTGCGACCCCGCTATACAGTAGACATATCGAGGACTATACATTTTCTTTGTTTTTTTCTCAAGGATGCCACTCGCAGGGTTGCCTGTGGAAATCTGTACAGTAGATTCCATGCATAGCTGGTTTTTGCATGATAGGTTGACCAGATTTTTGTGCCATATTTGCCTGGCTTACTTGGGATGTGTTGCGGCATTCTAGTATCTCTGTTGTCAAATCAGAGGACTCTTGATATCATATAAAAGGTCTGAAGTGACATTGTTGCCTGTAAAATATTTCTCCGTCAACACGTCCCAGGGATCTGTACACTCCAAGAAGGAAACCAATATAAACATTCAGGTTTTCCTCATCAATGACCTTCCACATGTCGATTTTCCTTCAAGGTTTGTTATAACAATGAAAACTTTTTTTAGATCATAATTTTCACCAGGGAATTTAATAATTTAAGGAAATTATTCCTGCCAGCGTGAATACTGCACAAACAAACATGAGAAATGTATCTATAGAAAGCTTAAAGGGTCTACTTTTAAAATGATGCAAGTTACATTCTCAACAAACATTCTCAGTTTATGTAATCCGTGTGAAACCAAGGTGAGGCACAGAATTTCTCTCACTTCATTATCCGATAATGAACTGACGCAGGACACGCCCACACGCTATTCACAGGGAAATCTACAAGCGGCAGGTTAGTAGGCAGGTTAGGATCATGTTAGTAGCAGGACAGACTAAGAACTAAACATTCTAAAGTAGTACTTACACAAGGGAAAACCAAACAGACTAAAGGTACAAACTAATACATTTAACAAAGACAGCTCCACAAAACATATGGCAACTTAAAACAAACAAAAACAAAACATAACCAAACAAAAGCCCACTTAACATAAATGCTCGACCCAGTTTCCCAGAACAAACAGCTATTTATAGAATGTCTAATGAGCTACCACGATTCAGGTGCGCACTCTCATCACCTGACTGGAAACTGAGTGTATAAACAAAAACTACAAAACAAACCAACTCAAAAACAGTGCCATCTAGTGGTGAACCCTCACAATATTTATTAAAATAATGCATCAACTGAGGTTAAACTTACATTTAAAGCCTGAACCAACTTTACACAAAGCTGAAATTATTTAAAGAAAATACATTTTAAATAAATAAATAAAAAAAAAAATATAATAATATATATATATTTATATGTTACTAACAGGACATATAATCAGTGGTGCTGAATTTTTACCTCCATCATTTGAACATGGGGTAAAGTATGGATAAAGTTTCTCAGTGAAAGTCTGACCAGTGAAAGAGTAGATATGAGACTTTGCATCAACATCATAGAAGGAGATCAGACCCTCCTCATAATCCACAAACACCCCCACCTTCTGAGGAGCCTGTTTCAAGGAGAGGAGGACAGGAAGAGAGTCACAGGCTGAATATTCATTCTCATTCATCAGACACACAATCCAGAGTCCATCATTAGGACTGGCTGTAATCTCCCCTTTCCTGTTAATGGACTCTCTGGCCACTCCTAAATCCCACTCAGTATTCCCTCTGACCTGCACCTCATAGTAAAATCTCCCTGAGGAGAATCCCTCCTTTCCCAATACAATGACACAATGATCAAATCTCTTTGGGTTATCAGGGAGATTCTGTTTTGTGCCTCCATCTGTAAATTGTTTCCCATCATCAGACAAAATGAGATAAGAATTTGCTGTGTCAGGATCCAGAGTCACATCAACTGAGAAACAGAAACACAGCCTTACATCAGATTAATTTCGTTGTTTTCGTTGGACAGTGTGTAACAGTGAAGAAATATATATTCATTCATGTGATTAATAAGAGCTTACAAACCTGCATATTGTTGAATTCTCATCAGCTCTGTTTGGAAAATAATATTGTACAATGCTACTGTTAAAAATGGATTTTGTTTGACTGGTGATAACAGGTTTTTTTTTTCTTTATATTAGAACAAAACATAAACTGGACATTTTTCTGTTGTCAGGATATGTAAGATTATAAAAACAAAGTACCCTTCAATGAATCGTCTTAGGCCAAACAAAATAATAAAAACTTACCAAGCTCATCAAGCTTCTCCATTTTCTCACTGAGAGTTTCCTGAATCTGAGACAGAGCTATTCTCATAGTCTCCACACTCAGATGAGAGTTAATAGTGACGTCAGTCCAGTCCTGGGTGTGTGGAGGGCTGCACAGTGACGGGTAAATCTACAGTACAGCAGGAGAGAGGAGAAATCCCTCAGCATGGGGACTGCTGTCCTGTCATGTGCTGCATTGCTATTGAGAAACTCTGACCTGTAGGAGGTGGAGGTGATCCTCAGTGTGTGAGAGCTGCTCCAGCTCAGTGTTTCTCCTCTTTAGCTCAGTGATTTCCTGCTCCAGATCTTTAAGGAACTCTTCAGCCTGCCTCTCTGCTGCTTTCTGCTTCTCCTCCATCACCTGACGCACCTCATCCTGGCTTCTCTCAGTGCAGCGCATCAGAGCACTGAAGATCCCAAGAACATCTGCTTTCTCCTTCTCTGTGTTTGTCTAACAGTAGACAACATGAGAAAAGTTATTCTATTTCAAATAATTATATAATGACTTTTCTAATGTGTTTGATATAAATGAGTTATTTTGTAGGATATTTAAGATTATTGAGTTTTACAGAGTGTTTTATTTCCTCAATCTTCTTAACTCGCTCATGGATCATCTGCTGAACATCTGCTCGGGTCTTTTCCATCTCAGTCTGAGAAAAATATAGATGATGTATAAACCTTGGGCACCATTAATGTGATGTAAATAAAAAATACATTAAATTTCTGTTAATGTAAATCAAATTGTACTATACATTATTAATTTTCAGTCTCTCACCTTCTTCTCCGCACTCTCCTCCTCTATAGGAACAGTGTTGTGAGTTCTGTGGTCTCCCTCAGTACAGAACTGACACACACATGTCTGGTCGTCTCTACAGAACAGCTCCAGGGGTCTCTCATGTTTCTGGCAGATGTAGTCCTCCAGGTTCTCCACAGGACCCATCAGTTTGTGCTTCTTTAATGACAAAACACTCTTATGAGGTTCCAGGTGAGTCTCACAGTAAGAGGTCATACAGGTTAGGCAGGACTTCACAGCTGTACATTTCTTTTCACAGCAGGCCTCACAGAGCACCAGAGATTGGGTGGGTTTTTCTGCAGTGCTGATGGATTTCACCTGAACTGACTTCTTAAATGGAGCAGCCAATCCAGAGATGAACGTATTCACACATAACTCAGGTCTTTTTGCAAAATGAGTTTTACACACAGGACACTGACACTGTGAACTGCTGTCCCAGAACTCTTTGAGACAGATCATACAGAAGTTGTGTCCACATGGAGTAGAGACGGGATCGGTGAACACATCCAGACAGATGGCGCACTGGAGCTGATCTTCACACAGGACACTGCTGGAGGAAGCCATGACTGACACAGGAGACATGATCAGAGTGGATTTTAGAAAATACAATGTAATCCTTACAATACACACTGTATATATTTATAATTATCCAAGCAGGGAATAAACAATCATTGCTGTGCTGTTATAGTAAACTAATCAAGGATGGTGTTGTCGACTAGCCACATAAAGGGTTCTTTTATATAGGCTCATGTAAGCAGATTAATGATTTTAAAAAAGCTGTGGAGCTTTGTACTGTAAATAATGCCAGGTGTGGCTTAAACTGCTTCTAGACTCTAGACTTTTTGAACTATCGTGAGACTGCACTCTCAGTTTGCGGGGAAATACGGTGACGCAGAAGTTCACCTGACCAGGCTCAAGCGTGTTCCTGGGAAGAAGCTTGGGAGGAAGAGAAAGTATGCCGAATCAGCACTGTTTGCATCACCATTTTCATAATTTTTTTCAAAGAGAATCGTGGAGACTGTTCCATTGAGCATTTTCCCCAGCATAGGATTATCACCAACTAGACTGTACATATTTAAATAAATATTTTTGGTGCACCTGTTTGTTTGGTTGTTCACAAAATACACGTTTGGGTTTTGTTAACTGTTGGTGTTTGCGTCGGTCTTGTTTATTGCGTTTCTCTATCACACCAGATCTTGGGTAAAAAAAAGCAGAGTTACTAATTAATTATTTTCCTATAAGAGCATGTGCTGAAGTACTTATTTCCTCTCATACTACATCAATTTGTCAATAAGCACTAACTTTATTAATTACAAATGACAAAGATTTTAATCTTTATAGTTACATTTAATGGTTTGCAAACCAAAAGCTGTTACAGAATTAACTAATCTTCATAATTTAAAGTTTATTTTGTTTAGAATTATTAATGATAAATGTATTAACAGGAAGACATACTGTATTAAATGTAGTTTAGCCCAAATGTGTAAAAAAAAAAAAAAATCATAAAATAAAAACTCAGAAAAAACTAAACAAAACAAAATATTTTAATGTGCGATAAAATGTTGGTTAAGGTAAATTAACTTTTAGTAAACACATAGGAAGCACTTGAGCAGTGACAAACCCAGTGCAGTTTGAGAAGTTAGTAAATGACAAAACAAACAGTAGTTACTGATAGAAACAGGAAGTAGTCTCACCGCTCACTTTGATATATATATATATATATATATATATATATATATATATATATATATATATATATTCAATCACTTTATATTCTCTTTTTACATTCTTTCTTTTACATTTCCTCAACGCTGGTATTCACTTACAGAAGTACTTTATGTCTACTGTCATTTTGTAAGTATTTGCCTTTTCCTGCTCACTTACAGTTTAGCTGCTGTGCGTTTAGTTCCTTGAGGACTTCAAACTGCAGATTGTGTCCTGCTGAATCCTGATGAAACGGCTTCACACTTCACTTTCGTTTCACCCGAGTGACATCATTAGGCCACGCCCCTCATTCTAGAGTATTTACTGGTTACACAGTTACACATTTTGGCCACTAGATGGCAGCCATTCACCAAAGAAACTGCAGATAAACATTACAATAATACAAGAAGACGTTTTAAAATTTCCGTAAAACACTTACTGAGTAACTTCTCTGCTTTTATCAAGAACAAAACACTTCAATATGTCGCACTTATTTTAATCAGCAGTTAAAATCATTATGGTCCCACTTTGTGCAACCTTCATGAAGTCGTGTGCAAAAGTTATTACCTCCTCTTTTAATCTTATGTGTTTTTGTGTAAAAACACAAGTATCTGATCATAGCATGCATTAATATTCGGCAAATACAGCTCAGATGAACAACAATATAAAGTTTATGTTTATTTATTTATTTATTTATTTATTTTTTTTTTTACTGTGTCAATATTTATTTCTTTAAAAACAAAACACAACAAAGAATATAAGGTAACCCTCATGATTCAAGAGCTTGTAGATCAACCATTAGCAGGAATACCTTGATGGAATCTTTCTCTATATGACAATATCAGTCGCTCGCATCTCTGAGGAGGAAGTTTGGCTTCATTTCATTGAGTTATTTGGGCATTTACTTGTGCACAGCTCTCTTAACGTCCTGCCACAGCATTTCAATTGGGTTGAGGTCTAGACTTTTACTGGACTATTCCAGAAGTGCGCTTCTGATTATTGTCCTGTTGCTTGACTGATTTTCGACTGACTTTGGCTGTCAGTACATGTGTCCTGACATTGGCACCTAGAATACTTGGGTATACAGACTTGGGTATACTTGGTTGACTTAATGATCGCAAGATGCCCAGGTCCTGTGGCTGCAAAACAAGGCTAAATCATCATCTCTGCATGACAGGTCACTTATACACAGCTCTCATTTTAAATAAATAATGTCATGGTGAAAAAATGTATATGCTGGTGCGCGTCTGAGGGTGTTTTTGCCTAACTCTAAGACCCACTACAATCAGATAATATTAATTATGTTTTTACAGAAAAACACATAGAATTAAAACAGGGGTTACTAACTTTTGCATACGACTTTTTATTATTAATACAAAACAAGACATGGCAGGGCTTTACTGAAATGTCCACACATTCACAGGCTGAGGGAGAAACACTGTGCAAAAGTTAGGGAAGCACAGACACAGGATAAATGCAGGTGAAGACCAACACTTAAACAGGAATCAAAACACCAGCAATAACACTAAATAAGTCATAATAATAATAATAATAATAATAATAATAATAATAATAATAATAATAATAATATTCTTATCATCCACTTTCCAAATGTAAAGCATATATTGGCTTAACAGAGACAGAATTATGAGACCAAAATGTTTATCAGTAAAGTAACATGAAATGTTTTGAGGTTCTCTCCATTTTTACATTTTGCAGGTCTTTTGCAATTGTGTAAAAAAAAAAAAAATCATAAAATAAAAACTCAGAAAAAACTAAACAAAACAAAACATTTTAATGCAATTGTAATGCATTGCAATTGTACAGGGACTTTGTTGCCATATTTTGGACTTCATTATGCACTATGGGGATAGGAGTAACTCGGTTGTTAAGGGATTGGACTGCTGGTCAGGATATCCCAGGTTCAAGTACTGATGACACCAGGCTGCCACTTTGGGACCCTTGAACAAGGTCCTTTACGCCCAAATGCTCAGATACATTCAGGCCTGAAAATGTGAATCTGATTCTGATAACAGTTTGGATGGTACCTCTTTGACCCAGAGAACAGGATGGCTGTTTCTTCTAAGGAAACAGTTTGAAATGTTGACTTTCTGGATGACAAAACATATTTCCAATGTCGCACTACTGTATACATCTCAAATGAGACAGAGCCCAGAGAAGTCTTTGAAGACAGTTTTGATGTATGGCTTACTTTAGCCTTATGTTGCATTTGTAAATTCTCTAATGAGACCAAGGTTTACAGTACCTTTCCCGAGCCCATATCATGATATCCACTACAGAAGAATGAACGTTTTTAAGACAGTGATGTCTGAGGGATTGGAGCTGACGCAAATTCTGTAGTGTTTTTTTTTTTTTTTGCCCTGTCCATTCTGTGGTGAGATTTGACAGGTTTTCCTGAATTTCTTGATGAGATTTAGTAGTAACATTATGCTGAAATTATTGGACTTTTAAGTTTTTAGCCAGAAATGAAAACACAGTTTTTGTTTTACCCACCTGTACTTACTCAGTGCAACGTTTAACACCAAAGAATCATGTCAGAAATATATTTAAAAAATATATAAAACAATCACTGATTTGGAAAAATATCACACCTCCCCTCCAAAAAAAAAAAAAAAATGTAAAAAAGTGTTTAAAATCAATTGATTATTTTAAAGGGGATTTGCTGCACCATCTATATATCAATTTGTGGTCCTTAATTTTATGAGTTTATAAATTTGAGTCATAAAACTGGATGAACAGCTGCAAAATTAGAACATATAACATTAGTATTAACTTAATTTAGTTTTAATCTATCTATCTATCTATCTATCTATCTATCTATCTATCTATCTATATATATATACAGAGAGAGAGAGAGAGAGAGAGAGATGTTGCATACAGTAAATTATATAGCGTGTATACTATGTTATATATACACATTGACCGTGGATCCTTCACTGAATACCTTGTGCTTTAAATACCTCCTGACCACAGATTACAGTGAGAACTCCATACAGAATTTCACAAATGAACTTATAGCATGATCTTCCCGGTGATTTGTATTTTATTTTAATAATTTATTTTCTTATTTTGTCTATTTCAATTTTCTTTTAAAAAATATTATGTTGAAGTACATTGCGCTTCCCAAACGCAGCACAAACAGTGCTAGTGATAGCAACAGCGAGTGGCATAGGAGATGTATTGAAGTATCTTAACACTCACTCACTCATTCTCTATATTTTGTATTGAAATCATTATTTTAATGTTATCACAATATTATACAGCCAACATTGATTCAATGTCATTTCATCAAAAGTATATATGTGTAGACTGTATGTTTATATATGTTTATATATTCTCTTCGTCTATCTATCTGCATTTAATTTACTGTATGTAACGTCTATACAGGTGACATGCGGTGTAACAAACAGATTAACAAATAAGGCAGCTGTAAGTTCTACAACAATAAAGAGTGTTTTGCATAAAAGAAACATTTGTTCATCAACTGAACAACAATATGCATCTGGTCGTCTCTAAAAAATGCTGGGTTGTTTCTGTAAACACATTGTTGGGTTGTTCATGCTGGGTCAAAATCCTGGGTTATTTCGGGGACTTTAAACACATTGTTGGGTTGGGTACTGCTGGGTCAGATGAGATGTAGTGGGTCATTTACAAATCAACACCTGGTTGGGTTATTTTGACCCAACAACTGGTTTATTCTTTATTTCTCCAAACAGCAGCCTGCAAAATGTTTGAAATATTACTGTTATTGTTTCACCAAGTGTAGTTTTAAGAGTTGTTTAAGCGAGAATGTATGTGTGTACAGCTCAAAACATCAATCGGTTATTAAAGATAGCGTCTATTTAAAAAAGTGCCCCAACGATTTCGGAGATTTGAGCTCCAGGCAGTCCTGCGGTGCTCCGCGGTTATGTAGCCGCACAACATAGCCTCATCTTGGCAGAAACTTCTGGAAACTTCTGGCTGTGGTGTCTCTGCAGTGGTTAAAACAGAGGATTTTTTTTTTTTATCATTTTGTGTATTTCTAACAGGTAATCTTTGGTATAATACGGTTATGGTATAATAATATCGCGGCTGTGAGAAGCATCCTGTACGCTGCGTTCTATTTGCACTATACCCGGAGTCCTCAAACCCTCGAGTGTGCACTTCCAAGTCAACTCCGCTCTTTGCGTTTTTGGAATTGACACACGGCATGAGGAACTTTCTGGATTCTTCACTTCTGAGGCGAGCAGCACGCCAGTTAATGCTGGCAGTATTTTATGGTAAGTTTATATAAATTTTTACCTAAATTTTAAATGCTGTAGTTGTGGTAGGAGCTCATTTTCATGTTTATTCGCTTTTCCGCCTTTTTAGTCGCACTTTGATATGGGGGTGAGAGGAGTTCAGTTCATGTTTTTATAGTCTGTAACAACAGTCGGCTATAGTGTATAGTGCACACACACACACACACACAAAAAAAAAACTAAATGTAATTTTAGGTAAATTACTAGTAATATTCGCTAAAGCTGTGTGTGGAAAGTCTCTCGGCATACTTTATAATATTTAATAGGTGTCAGAAGAAGCTATTGGGACATGTTTAATGACAGTCTTAATATGTCTTCTGTTTCTGTCTGTTAAAAAAAAAAACTGCTTGTGTTATTTTGACCCAGCAGTTGGTTTATTCTTTGGAGAACTTTCTGGATTCTTCACTTCTGACTGGATCATGCTCAGAGCACTCAGTGTTTTATGGTGAGTTAATGTAAATTTTGATTTTTTTATTTTTATTTTATTGTTTAAAATACATTTTGTTGATATTAATATTGTGTGGGATTAATATTGTTTTCCCATTCTGTTTTGTTATTCAAAAAATGAGAAAGCATCATGGATAAGTCGTAGCCTTAAAACAAGCTTTTTCTTTATCCTTATAAAATATGTATTATAAGTTGTAAATTCACCATAAAATATCCTATTCATCTAGTGTTTGTTGAGAATTTGAAAAGGGGTGAATGTTTTGTATTAAATCCAGATGGAGCGCCGTATCCTGTTATCCTTCACATGTTAAATAGTGAGGTAAATTATTTAAAAATATACACTAAATTCATGTTCACATTATGTATTTTTGTGTATTGACAAGAGAAAAAATGTTTTGCATTAAATGCATATGTAGCTGTACGTCCTTAACAAAAATGCTCAATGTAAATGTTAGTTATATTGCAACACTAAGTGATGCTGTATAATCCATAGGTGGACCAACATGATGAGGATGATATCTGCAAAATATGGAGATGACTGGAGCATTGTTCCATGTTTTGTTCCTTGGGGATGAGACAAGAGGGACCTGACAGACCTTTTCCATTGTTTGAGGCAACGCTATTGATACAGACTCTTTGGTGAAGGCTGTTTTTTTTGTCATTGATGTTAAGAAGTGTCTTCTCACCTGGGAGTTTCTCCAGCATACTGTAGATCAGATTGATGGACACGAGTACTCATCTCATGTCATTAAATTTTTGAGGACAACAGTTTTTTCAGCCAACATTTAATCAATAATATTAAAAAAAAAAATTATCAAAGTTTTAAGATGGGAAATATTTGTGTCATATGGGCATTATAAGATTTGTATTGAAAAGTTCAATACAAAAAGTTTTTAAACATATTGAATGCAAAAAAATGATATTCAAATCAGACTTACAGGGGTCTCTTGTTTTTGTTTTACAGAGTGTTCATGTTACAGTACATTTATTTTATATTTAACAAATGGTCAGCTTAAGATTATATGGTTTTGTCTGACATTTTGGTAAAAATTAAGTTATTCACATTTTCTTATTCTGTGACAATCTATTTACATTATGTGAAGTTGTGTACATTTTGTGTATTTTTTGAAAATAAAAAAAACAAAATGGAATGTGAGAACCCAGCAAGAGTGTTAATTTTACCCAAGTGTTAATTTTACCCAGAGTGTTAATTTGATTAAAGCGCTCGCCCTATCATCCGGAGATCGCTAGTTCGAATCCCGGGTGGTGCTGTAACCTCTCGCAGCCGGAGGTCTAGAGAGAGCTGATTGGCCGAGCTCTCTCAGAGGGGAGGGATGGGAGGTACTTAGTGCTCCCACATTAATCACGGCTCTACAGCCAATCAGGGGCGTCTGTGAGCTCGCGCAACGGAGGGAGTGGATGGCGCTGTCCTCCGAGTGTGTTACGCCGCCCCCAACGGTGCGCGAGCGAGCAGTTCGAAAAGATGCGGTCGGCTGGCGTCACGTGGTTCGGAGGAAACACGTGATAGTCCTCGGCCCTCCCGGCTGAGTGGTAGTAGTAGCCTTAATGTGGGAGCCCCCTAGTGACGGGGAGGAATTGGACACGACTAAATTAGGAAGAAAATCGGGGAAAAATCCAAAAAAAATATATTTTTTTTAATTTACCCACTGGTTGGGTCAAATAAAATAACCCTGCACTTTAACATTTAACCCAGCAAGAGTGTCAATTTATGTCAATTTAACCCATTGGTTGGGTCAGATGAACAACCCAGAAACCTGGGTTAAATGGTACAACCCAGCACTTGGGTCAAAACAACCCAGCGCGCGTTCTGTCCAATAGTGACCCAGCAGCTGGGTTATGGTTGGGTTGTTTTTTAACCCAGCAGTTTTTAGAGTGCTCCAGGGGTCTCTCATGTTTCTGGCAGATGTAGTCCTCCAGGTTCTTCACAGGCTCCATCAGTTTGTGCTTCATCAATGAAGAAACTCTATTATGAGGTTCCAGGTGAGTCTCACAGTAAGAGGTCATACAGGTCAGACAGGACTTCACAGCTGCACATTTCTTTTCACAGCAGATGTCACAGAGCACCAGAGATTGGGTGGGTTTTTCTGCAGCGCTGATGGATTTCACCTGTACTGTCTTCCTAAATGGAGCAGCAAGTCCAGAGATGAACGTATTCACACATAACTCAGGTCTTTTTGCAAAATGGGTTTTACACACAGGGCATTGACAGTGTGAACTGCTGTCCCAGAACTCTTTGAGACAGATCATACAGAAGTTGTGTCCACATGGAGTAGAGACTGGATCAGTGAACACATCCAGACAGATGGCGCACTGGAGATGATCTTCACACAGGACACTGCTGGAGGAAGCCATGACTGACACAGGAGACATGATGAGAGTGGATTTTTACATATTGTAATTCTTAAAATACACACTGTACATACTGTATTCATAATTATCCAAGCAGGGAATAAACAGTGTTGTTCTGTTTTGGGAAAATGATCAAGGATGATGTATGTGATAAAAAAAAAAGCATAGTTGATTCTTGTCCTATAAGAGCATGTGTTGACGTGTTTATTTCCCTACATACTATAGCAATTTGTCAATGATTATAAATTGTATTAATTACAAATGACAAACTTACATTTACATTGTACAGGTATATTTAATGGTGTGTGAAAATCAAAAGCAGGTGTTACAGAATTAACCTATCTTCATTATTTAATGTTTATTTTGTTTAGAATTATTAATGCTAAATGAATTAATAGGAAGTCAAACTGTAAAATGTAGTTTGACATAAAGATGTAAAAAAAATAAAATAAAAAAAACATGAAAACATATAACAACACATTTTCATGTGTGATAATGTCTAATACACATGAAGCACTTGAACTGTGAGACACCCAGTGCACTTTGAGCAGTTAGTAAATGACAAAACAACAAGTAGTTACTGATAGAAACAGGGAGTAGTCTCACTCTGCTCACTCTGAAATATATATTAAATAATTTTATATTCTCTTTTTACATCCTTCATTTACATTTCCAGGGGTTCTGTCGGAGTTGGTTAAAATGCAGTGAAAATGGTATATTCATTGAAAGGCTCGCCCACGAGAGGTTGTATGCAGACTTGAGCTTCTACAGATTCTAAAATTAACATTGCTACCATTTTTTTTAATCCCTGGAATGGAAGAGTTGGAGATGTATTGTTTTTAATCACTCTATTCACAACCATGCTATTTTACAAATGGAATAATTTTCTTTGGTGCTTTTTAATAGAATATTTTAATTTTATGGGAAAAAAAATGGACCACTACCAGTGCTTATTTCTTTTATACTCAGATTGAGTTTATTCAGATAGATGTGATTTTGTAACCTAGTAAGTTTATATCAGGCACATTAAATGCAAATTATCATGCATTACTATTATTATTATTATTATTATTATTATTATTATTATTATTAAATTTCTTAAGACAGTATCTGTCATGGTCTCTATTATGGCACATATGGTTTTGCTCCAGTTTACTAAAAAAGACTTGTTTGACAAGAAATATCAGACAAAATCTCACCACTGGTACTCTGCTGATGCGTTTCCTGACCACAGGGAAACTGTGTGTCAGATACTGTTCCCTTTCAAAAGCTACACTCAATGCTGCGTGAAAACGCTATGGGAACATCTCTTTGTTGCCCGGTTGTGAAGCCTGGGCATGTCAAACCCGCCGAATACCTTCGGCTTATAACCTGTGCATGCATGACGTCACCGAATAAGGTGCACCTGCAGGTTATAAATAGGAGTGAACCGGAAACATCCTCAGATCTTGTTGTCTTCAGGACCGCTTTGTGTTTGCGTGTGCATGCAAGCCGTAACGAAAGCAAAAATAAAACACAGCATTAACTCACCGATATGGCGGAGTTGCTTAAGAGATGCGTGCCTCCGTGTGATAGATCTCTTTCGGAGGGCGATCTTCACGAGATTTGACTCGAGTGCTTGGGGGAAGAACACGCTCGCCTCGGGCTTCAGGGAGAATGTGAGTACTGTGATCTTCTCCCTATTAAGGTGATTCGCGCGCGGCTCGCTTTCTTTAAAGAGAAACCGTGAGCCGCGGCGCATTCCTGGGGCTCGCGTGCTGATCTGGCAGACGCGCACGAGACGGAATTTCCCCTTTCTTTCGCGCTCTCTCCGGATCAGGAAGTTTTAGCTTCCGCTTCGCAAGCACGCTCCGGCGCTTCTTGCGAAGGAGCGGAAGAATCTTCCTTTCTCGCTTCCATGGAAGTAGCCTCCTCACAACGCTCCTCCAGTGCTCACAGAGCTTATGAGGAATTATTAGAGGTTGTAACGCGTGCGGTCGAGCGATTGCATATCGACTGGCCGCAGCAGTGAGATTCCCCTAAGCGTTCGAGATTAGACGACAGGTTTCTGTCGGGTGGCCGGGGGGAGGAGCCTCAACGTCTCTCTCTCCCCTTCTTTGGTGACCTCCATGATGAATTAACTCTTTCATGGAGCAAGCCGTATTCATCGTGTGTTTTTGTGCCATCGACTTCGACTTATTCGAATATCGTTGATGCGAAAGCACGCGGTTATATGATGATGCCCCAGATAGAAGAGACGCTTGCGGGCTATCTCTCCCCTGGGACATCATCCTCCCTGAAAAAGCCTACCCTCCCCTCCAAGCCGTGCAGATTGACATCTGCTTTGGTGGGTAAAGCTTTTCAGGCAGCAGGACAGGCTGGCGCTTCACTGCACACCATGGCGGTTTTGCAGGCTTACCAGGCTGACCTGCTGAAGGACCTGAGCACCGGCGGGGATATTGATGACAAGGCGTTCGCAGAGCTGCGCCGAGTCACAGACCTATCTCTCCGTGCAACCAAGCAGAACCAAGATGGCGGCGCACACAGTTGCAGCGGCACAGTGCTACTCTAGATGCTTGTGTATTTTGTGTTGTTTTTTCGTCCTAAGTACATCCTGTTGGGCAAATAACATCTATAGCCGGCATGATCTTCTCAAGATAGGAGTCTGTTGCGAACGGAGTATTACAGCCGAGTTTCTACGCGCACATAAGATCCCGGTGGACATAGCAAGAAGCCCCGGCTCTCCGTAGATTACCATCCCCGCGGTAAGGAGGCGAAGGCGGCGCAGGGAGAGAAAGCAGAAGCGAGGCTGCAGGACCGGCGTGCTAGTTAGGCTACGGAGCCAGCCACACAGACCACCGCTTCCCAGCCTCTTTATGACGAACGCCAGATCACTTACCAACAAGATGGATGAACTGAGGCTACAGTTGGCGTCTAATACCATCGTGAAGAACAGCTGTATTTTGCTTATCACAGAGACTTGGCTTCATCCACTCATCCCGGACTCTGCTATCGAGCTAGCAAGCTACACAACACAGCGTCATGACAGAACAAGGGATTCCGGTAAGAGCAGAGGAGGGGGGCTCTGTGTTTATGTCAATAACGGCTGGTGTACTAACACAGTGACTGTAGACAGCCACTGCTCCCCAGACCTGGAGTATGTGACTGTTAAATGCAGGCCCATTTACTTACCGAGAGAATTTAATGTGGTCATGATAACTGCTGTTTACATTCCACCGGATGCTAACGCTAGCTCGGCTATAGGACATTTACATGGTAGCATTAGTAGATGGAAGAGCATGTATCCTGATGCTGTACACATCGTAGCAGGGGACTTTAATCAGGCAGACCTAAAGTTAGTGCTCCCCAAATTTCACCAGCATGTAAAATGTGCTACTAGGGGAGCAAACACACTGGACAAAGTCTACTCAAACATCAAGCTAGGCTACA
Source organism: Clarias fuscus (assembly GCA_030347435.1). Classification (NCBI taxonomy): domain Eukaryota; kingdom Metazoa; phylum Chordata; class Actinopteri; order Siluriformes; family Clariidae; genus Clarias; species Clarias fuscus. The sequence goes on from CM059205.1 coordinate 39,309,431, forward strand.
GGGCAAAGCCACTACCACACCTGGGCCAGTCAGACCACATGTCCTTACTTTTAGTCCCTGCATATGCTCCCCTCAGGAAAACAGCTCTTATTATTACAAAGACTATAAAAACATGGCCTGATGGCGCCTCGCAGCAGCTACAGGACTGTTTCGACAGGACAAATTGGGATGTCTTTGAAGATCCAGACCTGGAAGTGTTCACGGACAGTGTTCTCTGTTACATTAAGAACTGCATAGACACTGTCACAGTGGACAAACACATACGGATCTATCCCAACCAAAAGCCCTGGATGAACAACGAGGTCCGGAAGCTTCTGAAGGAGAGAAACATCGCCTTCAAGTCTGGCAACACGGCTATCTACAGCACAGCCCGAGCCAACCTAAAGAGAGGCATCAGGGAAGCTAAGTTGAGGTATAGGAGGAAAATCGAGGACCATCTGGACAGTAACAACAGTAGGCAGGTGTGGCAGGGAATTCAGCATCTTACCAACTACAAGACCAACGTTGGTATTGCTGATGGTGATGCCTCGCTGGCAGAGGAGCTAAACTACTTCTTTGCCCGTTTTGAAGTAGATCAACCAGCCGCACCCATACTTACATCGGGTGCTCACAAAGCATGGTCAGTAGAAGAGTGGGAGGTGAGGCGTACCCTGCGGACCATAAACAGCAGGAAGGCTGCAGGACCGGATGGCATCTCTGGAAGGGTGCTGAAGGATTGTTCGGACCAGCTGGCTGGAGTCCTCACTAGGATTTTCAATCAGTCCTTGGCTCAGTCCACTGTTCCACCCTGCCTAAAATCCTCGACTATAGTCCCCCTGCCTAAAAAACAAAAAATTAACAGTTACAGTGATTACCGGCCAGTTGCACTCACCTCTGTGGTGATGAAGTGTTTTGAAAAGCTGATACGGAGTTACATCATTTCATTCCTCCCACCAAATTTTGACACACACCAGTTTGCATACAGGGCAAACAGATCCACAGAGGATGCCATATTAACAGCTCTCCAGGCTGCGCTATCCCATTTGGAGCACCCGGGAAGCTATGTGCGGCTACTTTTTGTGGATTACAGCTCTGCGTTTAATACCATCCTCCCCCACAAACTGATGGACAAACTAGTGGATCTGGGACTTCCATATTCCATCTGTGTATGGATTAAGAGTTTTCTGTGTGGTCGCAGTCAGAGGGTGCGAGTGGGCCCACATACATCGTCGGCCATCAGCCTCAGCACCGGGTCACCACAGGGTTGTGTTTTGAGCCCGTTGCTCTACACCCTGTACACTTATGACTGTATACCTGCCCAGCATAGTAACACCCTTGTCAAATTTGCAGATGACACAACGATAGTAGGGCTCATCTTTGGGGGGGACGAGTCTGCCTACAGGTATGAGGTGGAACGGCTAACAGCCTGGTGTGGAGAAAATAATCTGCTCCTCAACACCTCTAAGACCAAGGAGGCCATCATAGATTTTAGGAGGAAAAAAATGGACATTTCACCACTGTTCATTAGCGGGGACTGTGTAGAGAGGGTTCCGTACTTCCGCTTTTTGGGAGTACATGTTGAGGAGGATCTGAGTTGGGGCGTAAACACCTCCGAGATGGTGAAAAAGGCCCAGCAGAGACTGCACTTCCTGAGAATGCTCAGGAAGAACAACATCTCCCAGAGACTGCTGGTGTCTTTTTATCGTTGCTCCATTGAAAGTATACTAACATACTGCATATGTGTGTGGTACAGCAGCTGCATTGTGGCCCAGAGAACGGCATTGCAGAGGGTCATTACAACTGCCCAGAAGATCATCGGATGCCCTCTCATCAACTTGGAAAACTTACACAGTTCCCGCTGCCTTACACTAGCCAATAAAATTGTAAAGGACAATTCACACCCGGGACATAAACTGTTTGATCTACTGCCATCAGGCAGAAGGTATAGAGCATTACAAACCAGAACCAGTAGATATAAAAACAGTTTTTATCCTGGTGCAATAAATGTACTTAATGCTGCTATAAAAAAAGGTTCAATTATTGTGCAATAAGATTAAATTATTATGCATTAATATATACAACTGTGGATCGTGCAATAATGGAATGTATGCTGTGTGTTTTTTTTTTTTTTTGCATTGACGATTGGCACTTAAAATTTCGTTGTACTTGTTGCAATGACAATAAAGACTATACTATACTATACTATACTACTAGACGGCCCCTGCTGTGGGCCGTTCTATGGCTGCCATGGTAAGGCATCCGGAGAGGTATCTGTGGCTGAGCCTCTCGGGCATCAAGGATAAGGATCGTGCTGTCCTCCTTGATGCCCCCATCTCGCCTTCCGGCCTTTTTGGCGACGCTGTTAATTCCGTCACCACTAGGTTTCGGGAGGCGAAGCTATATGAACAGGCCTTTGGGAGGTTCCTTCCCCGCCGTGCTCAAGAACCGGGACCGTCGGCCACCCAGCCCCGGCCAGGTCTGGCCCCTACAAGGCGTGAGGTCCAGAAGGAGAGCGTGACCAGCCGCACACCCCCTCGTAAAGACTGGGGTGGGGCTCGCCGCCCTTCCAAGAAATCTGCCTCAAAAAGACCAGATCTGAGGAGCTTCCTCTCTTCGAAGAAGAAGTCCTGAGGGTCGTGTGCCTGGGGCTGTGGGGGTGTTCCCCCCCGGGGAGGGGCGCCTGGATTTTCATCGCAAAGCAGGGCCTCCTCCCTGGCACTTCCTGGAGGCCGGTGTTTAATCCCCGCCACCACTGGTGTTTCGGGGAGCGCCGGTCTCCAACAAAGAGTTGGGTGTTCGGGTATCTCCTGCCATACTTCAGGATACCCAACACCTAACACCCCCCCATCCAGCCGAAGTGTCAAAGTTCGTGCCCCTTTCGGAGAAGCTGGCAGCGTGGAGACTACTGCCAGGTGTATCTCCTTGGGTAGAAAAGACTGTAGGCACAGGATACAGGATTCAGTTTGCACATCGTCCTCCGCGTTTCAACGGCGTGGTCTCCACTTCCGTGAAACCGGACCGAGCACATCTTCTGGCCCAGGAGTTAAAGACTCTGCTGGGCAAAGGGGCCATAGAACATGTTCCCCTTCCAGACAGAGAGTCGGGCTACTACAGTCGGTACTTTTTGGTGCCCAAGAGAGGGGGGGGGGTTGCGTCCGATCTTGGATCTTCGCGGCTTGAACCGCTATCTCAGGAAATCCAGATTCAAAATGTTGACTGTCAAAATGATTGTTTCTCAAATTCAACTAGAGGATTGGTTTGTGACAATCGATCTCAAGGACGCATATTTCCATATAGAAATATTGCCACAGCACAGGAAGTTCCTGAGGTTCGCCTTTGGGGGCGAAGCTTACCAGTATTGGGTCCTTCCATTTGGCCTAGCTCTGTCACCCCGCACATATACAAAATGCATGGATGCAGCTCTGGGTCCTTTACGACTCCAGGGCATCCGTATTTTGAATTACATAAACGACTGGCTGATTCTGGCCCAGTCTCAGGAGCTAGCGCTTCGACATCGGGATGTTATCCTAGCCCATCTTCATTCTTTAGGATTGAGACTCAACACCACAAAAAGCGTTCTCCTTCCTGAGGACAACATATTTGGGTGTCACATGGGATTCGGTCACGATGTGGGCACAGTTGTCTCCTGCTCGTGTCGAATAAATTCTCTACACCCTGAAGGAAATCAAGCTAGGCCAGAAGGTCACTGTTCATCACTTTCAGAAATCTTTAGGCCTCATGGCGGCTGCGTCCACGGTGATACCTTTGCGCCTTCTGCACATGAGAGCGTCTCAGCTGTGGCTAAGAGCCTGGGGGTTTCATTCAAGGGCCAACCCCCAGAGGCTAATAAGGCTTACGCGCCCTTTCTATGTGGTTCAGATCCCGGTTTCTGACTTTGGGTCCCACTCTAGGTCCGTCTTGTCGTCGCAAGATGCTAACGACAGACGCTTCCCTCACGGGCTGGGGTGCGGTCTTGGATGGCCGTCCAGCACAAGGGAGCTGGAGAGGTCATCTTCTTGCGTGGCACATCAATTGCCTCGAAATGATGGCTCTGTTTCTGGCCCTGAAACACTTCCTCCAGCAGTTGAGAGGCTACCATGTCCTAGTGCGGGTGGACAGCACTGCGGTAGTCTCATACATAAATCACCAGGGTGGACTGCGTTCACGCCGCTTGAACAAGCTAGCGCACCAGGTTCTGCTTTGGGCACAGGACAAGTTCCTGTCCCTCAGGGCGATTTACATTCCAGGGCACATGAATGTAGGAGCAGACTTGCTATCCAGACAAGCTGTAGAACAGGGGGAATGGAAGCTCCACCCCAAAATAGTCAGTCAAATCTGGGAAAGATTTTACGTAACAGAGGTGGACCTCTTTGCCTCACAAGAGACAGCACAATGCCCCCTTTACTACTCTCTGACTCCTCCAGCTCCCCTGGGTCTGGACGCAATGGCCCACACGTGGCCCAGGTTACGCCTTTATGCATTTCCACCTATAGTTTTGCTCCTGGGAGTCCTGGCGAGGGTCCGTCAACAAGGGTTGCGCCTCTTATTGATAGCGCCCCATTGGCCGACCAGAGTGTGGTTCTCGGATCTAATATCTCTCCTCGACGGCTCACCCTGGGTGATTCCAGTGAGGAGGGATCTTCTGTCTCAGGCACAGGGGACAATACTTCATCCCCGGCCCGAGCTCTGGAACCTTCACGTTTGGCCCCTGAACGGGACCAACTGAGACAGGCTGGGCTTTCAGCCAGCGTAATTGAAACCATTTTAAGTGCCAGGGCTCCCTCCACTAGAAGAACTTATGCCCTCAAATGGAGTGTGTTTGAAAATTGGTGCATGGCAAGACACATAGACCCAGTTCACTGCCAGATTGTTTCAGTGCTGGAGTTTCTGCAAGAAAAGTTGTCCTCAGGCTTATGACCTAGTACGCTCAGAACGTAAGTAGCCGCTATTTCGGCCTGTCACGCTCTGAACGACGGGGTTTCTGTGGGCAAGCACCATTTAGTTGCCCGTTTTATTCGTGGAGCTAAACGGTTGAAGCCACCCACTAGAGCGACGGTCCCTTCATGGGACTTAACTATCATACTCGAAGGCCTGGCCGACACCCCGTTCGAACCACTAGAGTCAGCGCCTGTCAAGCTTCTGTCTCTTAAGATGGTTTTTCTGATGGCTATTACTTCTTTGAAGAGGATTGGGGATCTGCAGGCTCTGTCAGTCTCCCCATCCTGCCTAGACGTTGCCCCTGGGCTAGTCAAAGCTATTCTGCATCCTCACCCGAACTATCTTCCCAAGGTTCCATTCTCGACCATGCACCCAGTTGTTCTCGAAGCTTTCTGTCCTCCGCCTTTCACAGCTCCGGAGCAGGAAAGACTTCACTTACTGTGTCCAGTACGTGCTCTTTGGATCTACGTCCACCGCACTAGCCAGTGGCGTAAGTCAGAGCAGCTCTTTATTTGCCATGGGGGTCGCAACCGGGGGGCGGCTGCCACTAGACAGACTCTGTCACACTGGGTGAGAGATGCCATTGCCCTAGCCTACGAGGCGCGTGGTCACACTTCGCCTCTGGGAATCAGGGCTCACTCAACCAGGGGGATTGCCTCATCGATTGCCTTGGCAAGAGGCGTCCCCCTGCAGCTGGTGCGTGATGCGGCGGGCTGGTCCTCTCCACACACGTTTGCTAGATTTTATAGTCTGGATGTCAATGCTACTCCAGGTTCGCGGCTCCTTGAGTCAGCATCCCAGAGCTAGGTCTGAGACCTCCTCGGCTTGTGTGCACACGCTACACAACCTGGGGGTCCAGACACTTGCAGTGCGGCGGCGTTGGTATTCTTGTTCCCATAGCGTTTTCACGCAGCATTGAGTGTAGCTTTTGAAAGGGAACGTCTCGGGTTACTTGGCTGTAACCCTGTTCCCTGATAAAGCGGGAACGAGATGCTGCGTTCCGATGCTGCACTGCTGGCGTGCCTGGACGTCCTTCAGACAAAATTGACCTGAGGATGTTTCCGGTTCACTCCTATTTATAACCTGCAGGTGCACCTTATTCGGTGACGTCATGCCTGCACAGGTTATAAGCCGAAGGTATTCGGCGGGTTTGACATGCACAGGCTTCACAACCGGGCAACAAAGAGATGTTCCCATAGCGTTTTCACGCAGCATCTTGTTCTTGCATTATCAGGGAACAGGGTTACAGCCAAGTAACCCGAGACGTTTTCCTTAGATTTTCTAAGTAAAGAGGTTCGCACACCTATGAGACGGTAGCTGCTGTTTTGTTTCAGCACCACAGGTGAATTAGCTGAGTTTTATCCTCATAAGTATGTTCATCACAGCAAGGGAAACACATCCCAATGGATAGAATTGTTACTGCCAGATAATGTTTCCGCTACTGGTTTCTATGTAAATAAATTTCCACATGAATCTTCATATGTGCATGTTCTGATGTTGTCCACATCTGTTATACTGTTACTGCAGACTTGTTTACACAACAAAAGATAATTAGTGTGAGTTTCATCATTCTATGTTCATTATAGCAGCAGAAACGCATCCTGATGGCTAGAATTTATTCTACCAGATATTGTTTCCCCTCTGCTTTTCAGGTACAGATGTGCCCACAGCTGTCAAAATGGTACTAGTAACTTGTTTAATTATATATATATATATATATGAAAAGAAATACCAAAGAAAATGATTCAATTTATACAATATCATTAATAAATCATGGGTTGTGTATAGAGTGATTAAAAAACAATACATCACATGTTATGATGTGGAAATTCTCCGTCTCTTCCATTTCAGGGATTAAAAACAGTAACAATGTCACTTTCAGAATCCGTATTAACTCAGTGGTGCGCGCACAACCGCGAGCGTTTCTCCGACTGGGGGAACCGCATTCAACACAACACTGGTATTTATCCGACGCCGGTATTCAGTTACAGAAGAATTTATTGTATATTTTAAAATAATTTTGTAAGTATTTGCCTTGTCCTTTCCTGCTCACTTACAGTTTAGCTGCTGCGCTTTTAGTTCCTTGAAGACAGACTGAGGAAGCTTCAAACTGGAGGCTGTGATGAATCCTGAAGAGGAAACGGCTTCACACTTCACTTTCGTTTCACCTGAGTCACATCATTAGGCCACGCCCCTCATTCTAGAGATTCTAGAGATTAACATTACTCCTCTGTCCCTTAGTGTACACAACCACACTAAACGTATTCATGAATCGACACTGAGCTCCCTGACTTGCACTCTGCAGTCTACAGCAAGCAGACAAACGCCAGAAAGAGTGTGAAGGACCTCAGCCACCCCAACGATAAACTATTCTCTTTGTTTTTGTCAGGAAAGAGCTTCTGCTCTCTGTAGGCAAACACAAAGACAGAGAACCTTTATCTTTTAAATATTTTATTTGTATTTATTTATTTATTTATTTATTTGCTTATTCATGTTGTAATTTTATATTACATGAATATAACATATTCTTTTTGTTTGTGTGTGCTCTCTAGTGAATTACATCACATACAGTAGCAGCAGGACAGTGCATCGAGCCACAAGCACGCAGACCAAGGCCATGCCCACATATCCGGGTATTTTTTCAAACTAAAAATTTTCTACTTTATTTTTTAAAAATAATTCTGTCCGCATGACCTACATTTAAAAAATATCTTTGTCCACATGAAAACGCTAAATGCCCTATTAAGTGCTGTTAGGAGCTTCCCTAATCAACAGAAGCCTAAAAAAAAAAAACGTCATTACCGGTTACGCTTTGTAGAAGTCCGACCAGATCTCATCTAACTTTTGTATGTAGCAGCTGTATGCAGCTTCGTAGTACATTCACACACCTCAGTTCGTTAACATAATGTCTAAGGAACTGCATATGTATGTACACGCATGTAAAATGTCCAGGAAGCAACGTTAACACAATCATTAGTTTACTGTACGTAAGTCCACTATTGCACCAAATATTCTCATAAACAAAACAAATGTCAAATCGAGAAAGACTAGCACACAGACAATGACGTCATCGGCACACAAGGCGACATTGCAACACTACTGAAAATGAGTTTTAGAAAATTTTCACTTTGGACAGAGTTTTCCAAAAGCTCTGTTTTCGACGACCAAAACTAAGTTTGCATGTGGATGAAAGGCAAAAACTGCAGATAAAAATTTCTGTTTTTAAAAATACCCAGCTATGTGTGGACATGGCCCAAGAGATCAGTAAATATTCTCACCAAACCTCACCAAACACCTGACCTGCCCTGCAGCACATTTACCAGCACCAGACAGGTTGCCCAATATCCCAGAATGTCCTCTACACACATTCTCTAATCATGCAGCTTACAATACCATCAGATAGCTTCCATCAGATTGACTAGAAATGTTTAGCTTGGCTATATAGACAAAGAAATACATATATTTCTTTATATAAAGAGACAGAAGAAAAAAAGAGAAAAGAAAAGCATAAGAAGAAAAAGGAAAATAAAGGAGAAAAGATGTGTGAGTAATATTATCATTTCATTTCATACTCCATGACCTCTCATTATACAGTTCATACTTTTTTTTTTTTTTACATTTTTATATATTTGATTTTTTGTACTTAATTTTATGGTAACAGAATTACTACATATTGTAGATTTTATGTTTTACATTATTTTCTTTTTTAGGTATTGTTACAAATATAATATAAAACTGTCAAAGTTTGCATTCAAAGTCAAAATACATCATCTCACACACAGGCTTCTCTCATTGGATCAGTCTATTAGTGTTTTTGGACGTGTCAGAAAGGAATGTCTTCCCACAAACAGATGACTGATCTATGAATTTGTTATGAAATCCAGCATTGTGAAAGTCACACCATACAGTTTTTATTAAAAATGGTCTTTCAATTCTATAGTTATTTTTACTGCGGCATATTAAGGAACATTTTAACTAAAGTGAATAGGTGGCTCTTTGTCTGTGACCTTGGCCATCTCATGGTCATTTGCTTGCAAGTGTAGGTGGCAGTCAACTTGTCCAGGTTGTCCACTACTCCTTCATTTTTATTATAATTACGGGCGTTTTGTCACTTCCCGATCCCGCTGCATCTTTGTGAAAAGTATACATAAGTGGCACTTTTTTTTTTTTTTAAGAAATTTTTTTTAAAGCCACGTTTGAAGAAAGTGGAGCCCTGTCCTTCACCTGCAAAATTTCAACAGGCACCTCAGGTTTATAAATTTTTTTTATTTATTGCTCACCCTGGTAAGTTTCCTTCTGAGAAGTTATTGTCCAAGGTCATAGCTGGTAAAAAAATAAATAAATAAATAATAAAAAAAAAATGTCGCATATGATATTCTGACCCTGTTGTTCAGTGGACATATCAAAGATTTTGGATCAAAAGTCTTGATGTCACTTACTCTCGTCATAGCAAACCTTGTGATGGATCCCAGGGATCATTTTGATGGCATTTGTAGCAGCTGCCCTGCCATGAAAGTCAGGAGGTACTGAGCTCCAAGAGAGTTTACCATCTTTGTATTTAAATGTTTCAGCAGGAGCAAAAGCAGATGTGCCTGTATCTTCTAGTTGATACTCTACATTGGCTTCCTCCTCAGAATGTGGCTCATCCATATCACTATGCTGCTCCAGGCTTTTCGCATGTTGCAATCTGAAGATGTGTAATCTGTAAGTAACTCTAAAGTTAATTGGTCTTATGCGTACCTTACATGTCTGGACACTGGATATTGGTTTGAAGCTCTTAACTAATGTAAAAGCTCACAAGATTGGTAGAGGAGCTGGCTGTCAGTAGGCTGAGAGTTCATCAATTTAATATAATGGACTTGTGCAGCTGTGTATATAATCAATTACTTACCTTTAAAAAAAAGTCTCAAAGTAAGTGTAGTGTTTTCACTATGTAATAAACAGGAATAGTTAGTGTACAGCAAAGATCACACACACACACCAAAAAAGACAACAGAAAAAAAATAAACAATTCAAGTATACAAACAAAAATAATTTTTTTATTTATGACCATTTAAACATGCTAGCAAGAAGTAATAGTCGCAAATAATGAATTGAGATTAAACTTGCTTTAAAGCCTGAACTAACTTTACAGCCAGAGTCCATGACAAAAAAAATAAAATTCACAAATTTATATCATATTTGACTAACAGGACAGATGATCAGTGGTGCTGAATTTTTACCTGGTTCATTAGAACATGGGGTAAAGTATGGATAAAGTTTCTCAGTGAAAGTCTGACCAGTGAAAGAGTAGATATGAGACTTTGCATCAACATCATAGAAGGAGATCAGACCCTCCTCATAATCCACAAACACCCCCACCTTCTGAGGAGCCTGTTTCAAGGATAGAGAGACAGGAGGAGAGTCCGAAGCTTTGTATTCAGTCTCATTCCTCAGACACACACGCCAGAGTCCATCTTTAGGACGGGCTGTAATCTTTCCTTTCCTGTTAATGGACTCTTTAACCACTCCTAAATCCCACTCAGCATTCCCTTTGACCTGCACCTCATAGTAAAATCTCCCTGAGGAGAATCCCTCCTTTCCCAGCACAATGGCATATTCATCAAATCTCTTTGGATTATCAGGGAGATTCTGTCTCTTGTCTCCACATGTAACTTGTTTCCCATCATGAGACAGAATGAGATAAGGATTCGCTGCATCAGGATCCAGAGTCACATCAACTGAGAAACAGAAACATAGCGAACATCAGATTTATCATTGCACAGTGTGTAACAGTGAAAAAAAAAACAGTCATGTTATCGGTAAAAGCTCACAAACCTGCATATTGTTGAATTTTGCTTAGTTCTGTTTTGGAAATAAGACAATATTATTGATTTGGAGGTGAAATTAAATATTTGATTATTGCAAATTACAACAAAACGCTGTAAAAATAAAACCCAAGCACAATCAAGCAGTGGTAAAAATCTCCCTTATTAGGATCTTTATACATTTTTAGCAAATTTTGATCAGTAAATACTGACCAGCCTCATAAAACTTCTCCATTTCCTCACTGATAGTGTCCTGAATCTGAGACAGAGCTCTTCTCACAGTCTCCACACTCAGATCAGAGTTAATAGTGACGTCAGTCCAGTCCTGGGTGTGTGGAGGGCTGCACAGTGACGGGTAAATCTACAGTACAGCAGGAGAGAGGAGAAATCCCTCAGCATGGGGACTGCTGTCCTGTCATGTGCTGCATTGCTATTGAGAAACAGAGGGACTCTGACCTGTAGGAGGTGGAGGGGATCCTCAGTGTGTGAGAGCTGCTCCAGCTCAGTGTTTCTCCTCTTTAACTCAGTGATTTCCTGCTCCAGATCTTTAATGAACTCTTCAGCCTGCCTCTCTGCTGCTTTCTGCTTCTCCTCCATCACCTTAAGCAGCTCAGCCTGGCTTCTCTCAATGCAGAGCAGCAGAGCACTGAAGATCTCAACAACATCTGCTTTCTTCTTCTCCGTGTTTTTCTAGCCGGAGACAATTCAGGCTAAATGCTTTAATTTCAAATGTTGGTATCCAGACTCCACTAATGTGTTTGTTATAAGTGAGTTATTTTGTAGGATATTTAAGAGACTCACATTATTGAGTTCTACAGAGTGTTTAATTTCCTCAATCTTCTTTATTCGCTCCTGGATCATCTGCTGAACATCTGCTTGTGTCTTTTCCATCTCAGTCTGAGAAAAATATAAATTATGTATAAATCATGGTCATTCTTAATGTTAATTATTTGCGAAGTTTTATGATATGTTATTAATTTTCAGTCTCTTACTTTCTTCTCTGCACTCGCCTCTTCTATAGGAAAAGTGTAGTGAGTTCTGTGGTCTCCCTCAGTACAGAACTGACACACACATGTCTGGTCGTCTCTACAGAACAGCTCCAGGGGTCTCTCATGTTTCTGGCAGATGTAGTCCTCCAGGTTCTCCATGGGTTTAATCAGTTTGTGCTTCATTAATGAAGACACTCTCTCATGAGGTTCCAGGTGAGTGTTGCAGTAAGAGGTCATACAGGTCAGACAGGACTTCACAGCTGCACATTTCTTTTCACTGCAGATGTCACAAAGCACCAGAGATTGGGTGGGTTTTTCTGCAGCGCTGATGGATTTCACCTGAACCGACTTCTTACATGGAGCAGCCAATCCAGAGATGAATGTATTCACACATAACTCTGGTCTTTTTGTAAAATGAGTTTTACACACAGGACATTGACAGTGTGAACTGCTGTCCCAGAACTCTTTGAGACAGATCATACAGAAGTTGTGTCCACATGGAGTAGAGATTGGATCAGTGAACACATCGAGACAGATGGAGCACTGGAGCTGATCTTCACACAGGACACTGCTGGAGGAAGCCATGACTGACACAGGAGACATGATGAGAGTGATTTTAGAAAAGTTTACTCATTCTAATCCTTAAACACGACATATATTTATTATTATACAAGCAAGGAATGAAGAAATGGTGAATTTTTTTTCTATACAAGCATGTGTTAGTGTTTAATCATTTGTCAATGATTACAGATTTTATTCATTACAAATGACAGAATTTACTGTTTATAGTTACATTTAATGGTGTATGATGGATCTAAAGCAGAATTTAGAATTATTCATAAATGTCTTAACAGGAAGTCCTACTGTAAAAACAGATTAAAACATAGAAAATCACTTTAATGTGTGCTAATATCTGTTGTTTAATGTAAATGCAAACCCAGTGCACTTTTAGTTACTTACAGTTTAGCTGCTGCACTTTTAGTTCCTTGAAGACAGACTGAGAAAGCTTAAAACTGGAGATTGTGTCTTGCTGAATTCTGATGAGGAAAAGCTTCACACTTCACTTTCATTTTACCTGAGTCACATCATAACGCCACGCCCCTCATTTTAGAGCACATACTTATTATATAGTTACACATTTTGGTCACGAGATGGCAGCAATTCACTAAAAAACATGAGACGCAAAGAAATATTGGGGATCGGCCTAGTGGTTGGTATTGAAACCCTCCATAGATTCCATAGATGACAAAAAAAAAAAGAAAGAAAGTTTGAGCTGGTTGTTTAGATTGCAATAATTTATGTTCTTCCATCTGCCATTTAGTGACTAAATAATGTAGCCATTATTTGGCTATTATATACAGTATATTTGTGCTGAGCAAAGGTGCATGATAAATATGTCTTAAAAACATTTAGGATTCAATGATGATATGTAATGTGATAAATCAGAGATTGAAGTGTGCAATATAATTCAGGTTCAGAACACACCACAAAGGCATGTGTTGTACTGAATCCCTACTTCCTGGCACAAATCCAACTCTCCTTCATGTGAATACAGAGAGGGCATACTGAACATACTGGCAACTGTACAATGTAGATGAAGGGACGCATGTGACGAGAAGGGCTCGATTTGAGGGGGGGAGCGTAGTTGCAGGGGGGGTGGCATCTCCCCTGTTGAAAAAAAATATACAAAATCCATCCCCTCTATAAAACCACCATTCCCCCTACCATTCTCTTTAAATTAATATATGTTAATAGTGCTGTGTATTATGTAAAACTTGTCATGAAGGTGAAATATTAAAACTCTCTACATATGATCATCTACAATCTATAAATAACGGCAATTAGCCAATCAGAATTCAATACTGTAACGAGCTGTTATTTTTCATGCTATTCGCATTTTCCCAATGGCCAAGAGAACTAAAGGTATGATACATACGCATAAATCCTCTCTGCGGAGACGCGATGAAGCATTCAGTTTAATCCTTAGGAGTCTGAGGGTGTTTTGGGGCCCTGAAGAAGTTCTTACATGTCCTGACATTTGTATAATTTTTCAGTTACTTGTAAACATATAAATTGCTCTGTGTCCAGTAGTCTGTGATAAAGGACAACTTCACCATGGCCATGTAAAATAGGAGTCCAATGTAGTGGTACATCTCAGTGATGCTGAAGTCTGTCCATTTATATTTGCATCCCTTCGTAGTTCTCTTGGCAGCCACTGTCACAACTATTTGAAAAAAAAAAAAAACATGAGCATGCTGATAACACAATAAAAGAAACTAATGTACTGTACATTATCATCACATAGATATACACGTTCAAATATGTGCACTTACTCAGTATGATTCTTGATTGCCTTCAAAACTGAACGTCGCTTGTGTGTCCCGGTGCGAGGTGCTGGTGAAGGCAAGGGTGATGCAGACACATTGCTAAAAAAATATTAGATAATAAATTATGTAATACATAATAAATAATTGTTAGTCTGCATTGTTCCAAGTAAACGAACAAAATTATACAGACAGGCTCCAAAAATGTATAAACACTTCGACATGAATAATATACACCTCTCCTCTGATGGTCACATGACAGCATCAACAATAGGGCGACTACTGATATCTTTGGAGGAAACATAACACGACTCACTGCTGACATAATTCAATCAAGTTTTAAAAAGAGCATAGATAACAACTGTCAGTGTTTATACACTACAATGCCGCTCTGTATTTGTTGAAGGACAAATGGCTCCGACTTGGACAAATATCTGTTGATGGGCCACAGACCATGTGGTGCATCTCAAACATTTACACCCGAGACATAAGCATGATGCCATGCACCAGGCATGTTTTACATACACATTTAACACATTCTAAACATCTACACCTAAACGATTATTGTAAATATCTGCTAAACCAAAGCTATTGTGAAGATTTACACCACAGACAATATTCATAAACATCTCTTAGCTGCATAAGGCATTATTTTAGCCAGTTGTAGCTAACATGCTTGTGCTAAATAACATTACAGATAGCAGTGTCATAAGCTAACCAAAACTGAGCCAAATAAATATTAGCAACCATAATCTAAAGTTACAGGTGAAATACATGAGAACATTTACAAACATCTGTAAACTCCATAAGGCATTAGCTTAGCCACCTGAACTAACATGTTTGTGCTAAGCTACATAACGCAGCATGTTAGCATGATTACCATGCTGACCTAAACCATGTACGTGACATTGAAAGACAAAGTTTCACATAAGCTAACCGAAGTGAGGAAAAATATAATATTAGCTTTATATGATCAGAATAAGAGTTATATAAGACTTAATAACTTACCCATTGTCATAACAGCTTGTTTGAAAATCCTCTGCTGGATCTATTCTCTCTTCAAAATGCTGCCGTTCGTCGTCGGAGTTGTAATCTTCTTCTGAGGAAAAGGTAAACTCCTCCCACTGTCCAGAACATTCTGAAGAGCTTCCTCGGCTGTGTAGCGCGTGCCATCTTCCAAACGCGCAGAAAACTCACTGAATCTGTGTGTGTGTGTGTGTGTGTTCAAGCCGGTGTCCGGGGGGCGTGGCCTCGCCTGTAGCTCACCCGGACTGTTCTCCGTGTGAATAGCGTGTGGGCGTGGCCTCGCCTGTAGCTCACCCGGACTGTTCTCCGTGTGAATAGCGTGTGGGCGTGGCCTCGCCTGTAGCTCACCCGGACTGTTCTCCGTGTGAATAGCGTGTGGGCGTGGCCTCGCCTGTAGCTCACCCGGACTGTTTTCCCTGTGAATAGCGTGTGGGCGTGGCCTTCCTCAGGTCATTATCGGATAATGAAGTGCGAGAGAAATTCTGTGCCTCTCCTTGGTTTCACACGGATTACATAAAATGAGAATGTTTGTTGAGAATGTAACTTGCATCATTTAAAAGTAGACCCTTTAAGCTTTCTATAGATATATTTCACATGTCTGCGTGTGCAGTATTCACGGAGTTTCAGTTCATTTTAACGACGTGTTAATTTTTTTTTCGCGGAGACTGAGACGGCTGAAAGCGCACCCTGTTTATTTTCTTTATTTATTTTACAAAAGCACCAAGTTTTTGTGGATATTGTGAGTGTTCATCAATAAAAGTAGACCCTTTACAGATTCAAATGATGTAATACACTTATGTGTAGGATAAAAAATGACGGAGCATTTAAAATTCTTTTCATGGTTACCAGAAAAAAAATGCAAGTGGACCCGCCGGCGGCTCCGCCGACTCCTAGATTGATTGACAGCTTTATATAAAAGATTATAAAAGACGAGTTCTTTACCCATTTTTTTTTTTATTTTCAATATAAAGAAGAGGTTTTGTCTTTTCATTAGACTTTGTGGCTTCACCTACATGGTTGGGTTCAAATGGGTCAAATATAGTCTTTTAAATGCCATAATAGTGATTTGATGATGATGATGATGTGTGTGTGTGTGTGTAGTCATATTAAACTAAAATGGTATGAAATACATAAAAAGATTACTAATGTTTATATAGATTTTCAGTCTACTCTTATAATCCTTCCCAGATGAAAGCCATGGAAAGGATAAACTGATCGTTTTGACAATTGCATGTTTAAATGCATGTGTTTTGATTTGAGGGCTCCAAGTTGATTTAAATAAACTTATATTTTGTTAATACAACTCTTCTTAAAACTTTGACATATTTTGCAATCATCTTGTATTATTAGTTGGTTAGTTAGTGGACATTCAGCTGGCACAGAAACTATATAGAAATGAGGGAGAGTAGTGGAGCGATCATGTATGGAGACTCCTACACCATCAGTCATGCCGCTCGTAATCACACAGGAGTTTATTTCTGCAAAGCAGAGAGAGAAGAATCATCTTGCCAATTGTTAGCCAATCAGCAGCCACTGTGGATCACTAGTGAGTAAAATGTGTTGATTGAGACATATGTGTAAATTAAATATCACATATGGAGAATTAGAGCTGTGTTAAAATTTGCTATGAAAGTCTTTGTATTCACCCTCCAAAGTCACAAATATTTAAGACTAAGAATAGCCCTAAACACTGGAGGATTATTCTAATTCATACAGCACTATTTAAGTAAATGAGGTATAAATGCATTCAGTGCAAGTTATGCCATAAAAACACAATCATAATAACGCATACAGTTAATCAATTCAAATAGTTTATTACAAATGTAATATTTATATAAACTGAAATATTCATGTTGTAACAGGTTTTGCCCTACATGTGATTTTCTATGTTGTAGATGGTTTGCACCTTTGCATGTGCACTTTGTTGTCTATTGTCTCTCCTTTGTATAGAAATTCATAGTTTTTTTAGGTTAACTAAAATCTTGTAAATCTGTCATTATGTTGTTAATTTATGTTATGTTGTGATGTGAATTTATGTTTGTTGTTAATTTATGTTGTTTGCATGTATGTAGCACCTTGGTCCTGGAGGAATGTTGTTTCGTTTCACTGTGTACTGTATGGTATATGGTTGAAATGACAATAAAAGCCTACTTGACTTGACTTGATGTGATCCTGGAGAGTCCTGTCCATCCTGTGGCTGAGGGACGTCCTCTGATTCTACGTTGTTTATATCGCAACACAAGGCTTAGAAAGTCACCTAATCTGATCACAAATCAGTAAAAAATACATTTAAAGTTCAATTAGAACAAAAAAATAAAAACCATACCTCAAGGCATCTCTCAACAATACACAGCAAAATAACAACACCGAATTATTAAAAAATACAATTATGTTAAACACACAAATATGAAATAATTTGTACGAAATCCATCCTCTTTTTATAGATCAACTTCACTCACTCCTCTGTGACTGCATTCTCAATTCTGTCTTCATTAATGTGAGCTGTAACAAATTATAAAGTTCCGCTTGCCGCAGGAAGTTCTGGAAGATTCGTTGAGAATGGTCCAATCACATGAGCCCAAATATTTAAAAACAATATTGATTCGCTAAGAATAATAGTGGGAGGGTTCAGGGCGCACAGTGCTCCGCCCCAGGGATGATTTGAAAAGATCCAATCAGAGCTCAGCCTCAGGTCACATGCTTTTCAAAAATGTACGCGCTACATAGACACTCGTTTGTCCGGCGCCCCGCATACACGAACACAAATGAACGTAATACAGTTTAGATTTTTTTTTTTAAATTGCAAATAAATTATATTAAGAAATACAGTGGAATATTGTGACTAAATGACTTTAATTCATTATTGAAATAAATATTTATTATGGTAAATAATTACATGTTAAAGTAGCGTTCTTCTCTGCCTAACTTTAAAAGGGGCGGCACCACTGATTTTCCTGCTCACTTACAGTTTAGCTGTTGTGCTTTTAGTTCCTTGAAGACTGAGAAAGCTTCAAACTCGAGATTTTGTCCTGCTGAAACCTGATGAATTGTGAAAAGCAAAAGCTTAATTCTAGAGTATTTACTGATTACGCCGTTATACATTTACATATACATTATACACATTTGGGACAATCACCTGTTCCTAGGTCAAGTTTATGACTGAGAGACTCTTCGCAATTTGTGGTGTTTCAGCTTCTGTCGGAGAGACTTTGTAACCTCCGGGATTTCGTCCCTGTACCCGCCTGCAGCTCCAGCCAGAAGCTTTTTGTCTGTTAGTTATTTTCTTTGTTTTTGTTTGACTTTTGACCTCTTGAACATGAAAGTAAAGAAAAAAAATTTATATTCTAAGTTGAGCACCCTTCATCTGCATCCGCCTCTTCTAATGACATCCTTACTAACTCTGGGATGATTCAGCCATCCAATATCAGAGCTGCCAGGACAAATTGAAAAATACTACCCAAGATGAAAAAAGTTAATAATTGAATTGTGTAGCTACTGTAGATACAAGAATTAAGAACTTGAATTTGAACATACACACATATAATTACATAATTACTCAATGAACAATAATTACATTAATGTAATTTGCATTTTTTAATGCAAACAAATCCAAAATGTGATGTTTACTACAAGCAAAGTGGACCCAGGCTTTTCTCACTAAATGTGTTTATTAGTGCAGTGTATGGACATGTCAGGAGTAATTTACAATCAATGGTGAAACAATTTAAAGAAAATACTATTTTAATTCACAAAATAATACTATATTTGATTAACCGGCCAGATGATCAGTGATGCTGATTTTTTTCCTCCATAACTGAGACCAGGGCAGAATGATGGATAAAGTTGTTCATTGAAAGTCTGACCAGTGAAAGAGTAGATATGAGACTTTGCGTCAACATCATAGAAGGAGATCAGACCCTCCTCATAATCCACAAACACCCCCACCTTCTTAGGATCCTGTTTCAGGGAGAGGGAGACAGGAGAAGATTCACAGGCTAAATACACAGATTTTATTTTCTAGAAAAATACACCAATATCCATATTCAGGAGTGAGTATAATCTCCCCCTTCCTGTTACTGGACTCTCTGGCCACTCCTAAATCCCAGTTTTTCCTCTGACCTGCACCTCATAGTAAAATTTCCCTGAGGAGAATCCCTCCTTTCCAAGCACACAGATACCACGATTAAACCTCTCTGGGTTATCAGGGAGATTCTTTCTCTTGGCTCCATGTGTAACTTGTTTCCCATCATCAGACAGGATGAGAGAGCGATGAGCTGTATCAGGATCCAGAGTCACATCCACTGAGAGACAGAAAAACAGCATACATCAGTTTTTATCATTGCACAGTGTGTAAAAATGAAGAAATATATATTTAGTCATGTGTTCAATAAGAGTTCACAAACCTGCATATTGTTGAATTCTCCTCAGTTCTGTTCAGAAAATAAGACAATATTATTAATGTAATTTATTGCAGTGAAATCAAATATTTGATTATTGTAAAATGCAACAAAATACTGCAACAACAAAACTCAAACACATGCATAAGTTGAAAGCAGATACTTCTGGTATCAGGATCTTTATACATTTTTTGAAAACTGTGATCAGTAAATACTGACCAGTCTCATAAAACTTCTCCATTTCCTCAGTGATAGTCTCCTGAATCTGAGACAGAGCTCTCCTTAGAGTCTCCACACTCAGATGAGAGTTAATAGTGACGTCAGTCCAGTCCTGGGTGTGTGGAGGGCTGCACAGTGACGGGTAAATCTACAGTACAGCAGGAGAGAGGAGAAATCCCTCAGCATGGGGACTGCTGTCCTGTCATGTGCTGCATTGCTATTGAGAAACAGAGGGACTCTGACCTGTAGGAGGTGGAGGTGATCCTCAGTGTGTGAGAGCTGCTCCAGCTCAGTGTTTCTCCTCTTTAACTCAGTGATTTCCTGCTCCAGATCTTTAATGAACTCTTCAGCCTGCCTCTCTGCTGCTTTCTGCTTCTCCTCCATCACCTGAAGCAGCTCAGCCTGGCTTCTCTCAATGCAGCGCATCAGAGCACTGAAGATCTCCACAACATCTGCTTTCTCCTTCTCTGTGTTTGTCTAAAAAGAGACAAATCAAGGTAAATCATTTTGTATCAGGACTTCTTCTTTGTTTTTGAAGACGTTATTTCGAATCTTTTATAAGAGACTCACATTATTGAGTTCTACAGAGTGGTTGATATCCTCAATCTTCTTCAGTCGCTCATGGATCATGTGCTGAATTTCTGCTTGTTGTTTTTCCCATCTCAGTTCGAGAAAATTGTAGATTGTGTATACAACTATGTAATTCTCAATGTACTTTATTTGTAAATGTTTACTATACAATTTTAAGTCTCTTACCTTCTCACTTGCCTCCTCTATAGGAACAGTGTTGTGATTTTTGTGGTCTCCCTCAGTACAGAATTGACAGACAAACGTCTGGTCGTCTCTACAGAACAGCTCCAGGGGTCTTTTATGTTTCTGGCAGATGTAGTCCTCCAGGTTCTCCACAGGCTCCATCAGTTTGTGCTTCTTTAATGAAGACACTTTCTCATGAGGTTCCAGGTGAGTCTTGCAGTAAGAGGTCATACAGGTCAGACAGGACTTCACAGCCACAGATTTATTTTCATAGCAGGCCTCACAGAGCACCAGAGATTGGGTGGGTTTTTCTGCTGGACTGGCTAATTTCACCTGAATGGAATTCTTAAATGGAGCAGACAGTCCGGAGATTAACGTATTCACACATAGTTTCGGACGTTTAGGGAATTTCTTCTTACACATTGCACAACGGCAGTGTGAACTGCTGTCCCAGAACTGTTTGAGACAGGTCATACAGAAGTTGTGTCCACATGGAGTAGAGACTGGATCAGTGAACACATCCAGACAGATGGAGCACTGGAGCTGATCTTCACACAGGACACTGTTGAAGAATGCCATGGCTGACACAGGACACAGGACACTGATGCCACAGAAAACTTTAAAGATTGCATTGTTTACACACTATACACATTTTTAATTCATTCACTTAATAATCAATGATGGTTTCATGTGGTAAAATGCCCAGATTAAAATTTATTATTTTTCTAAAAGTGCCTGCTTTGAAATGATTCATTTAAAACAAGACTTTGCCAATGATTTCACATTCTATTAATTACAACAACAACTTTTTTTTTACTCTTATAGTTAATATACTTGCGACTGCACCTTTCCCCACCCTCTCTCTCATTTATTCACATGTACTCCCTTTTGCTCCTATTGAGCTTCATGCTTTATCTGTCAAGTCTATCCATCCACTTCTGTAGCCTCAACTCAACCCTCCCTATTCTTACTGCTAATCACACAATATCATCTACAAACATTATAGTCCATGGGGACTTCTGTCTAACTTCATCTGTCAACCTGTCCATCTTCTTACCAGTTAGTCATACCTACTGCACACCTCACCGCTGTAACAATGTCCTTGTACATATCTTGCACTAGTTTCACATCCTTCTCTGTCACTTCTGACTTCCTCATGCAATATCACAGTTCATTTCTGGGCACTGTGCCATGCACTTTCTCTAAACCTACAAACACACAATGCAACTCGTTCTGACCTTTTTTTTTTTATATATATCGCCATCATATTCTTAAATCAAAGATGGCATCTATGGTGCTTTTTTGCTGGCATGAAGCCATACAGCTGCTCACGGTTTGTCACCCCTCTTCTCAACCTAGCTTTCATTATTCTCTCTCATAACTTCATGATGTGGCTCATGAGCTTTATGCCTCTGTAATTGCTGCAGCTCTGCACATCTTCCTTCCTTTTAAAAGTTGGAACCCAAACATTTTACTACTGTATCATCAGGCAACCTCTCACTTTTTAAGATCTTGTTAAATAATCTAGGAAGCAACTGCCAACTCTCGTAAGCAATTCCATGCCTCAACTGGTATGTCATCTTGACAAATTGCCTTTCCACTCTTCATCCCCTTCATAGCTATTCTCATTTACTATATTCCTACTAATTCCCTGTACTAACTGATTCACTATCTCCACCTCTGTTACGTCCCAGTCTAGGGTTGGGCCGTACAGCAAATTATTGGTTCGGGGTTCTATTTTAAACTGTTTGGTGAGTGTGGAAGAAAGTGGTGTAATGGAACAAAGAACAAGACAGATATGGTAATTTACAAACAAGTGACGTTTGTATTGCTTGACCAATAGCACATGCAAATAAACACACAAACACAACACCAGGCTTAGCTTCAGGGTGGACCCAGGCCAAAATAATAAACAAAAAGGTATCTGTATTTTAGCAACTAGCTTACCTAGCAAAGAAAACAAACAAAAATACAGATGCCTTCCCTATCTTCCTAAACCAAAAACAGTGAACAGAAAAACCCTTTTCCCCAAAATAATGGGCAGCCACACCCCTACTACCGGTGAGTGCACAAACATACAGTGAAATGACGAACAAACAGAATTTACAAAAAAAAAAAAAACAGCAACCAAACCAAAAGGACAAAGCAAGAATCAAAGTCAAAATGGAAGCCAAAAGTCAAAAACCAGAATACACAATCCAATCTCAAAATTTCACTATCACAACAAAACTCTCCAACACTTCGCCCACACGCCTCCCCGTTCCCGCGTCTCTCTCCCAGGTTTATAATTGGTCCGCTGATTGATGACGTCACTCAGGGCGGGAGCGAGCGTGTGGAAGCTCAAGCAGTTGCCGGTGTAGTGCCAGTCGGAAGATCTGGAACGGATGCGGATCGGCGCGCGACCTGGATACAAAATACACACACACGCTACGAAGCGCAGCAACACAAGGCGCATAAATTACACACACTGCGCCCCACATGTTGCGGGTTGTAACACCTCATTCAACCTTTACTCACTCTCTCACATTCTCTATTCATGAGCTCTGCAAAATACACCATCCACCTTCTCAAAACACTCTGTTTCTCAGTAAATTTACGTATGCATCTTTAATTATCCAAAACCTGTATTACATCATTCCCCTCTCTGTCTCTCTATGTATTCACCACTGCGATTTCAATCCTTTTGTGAATTCTACAATGATCTGTCTTACATTTTTCTTCTGGACCCTATACCTACCCATTAGCAATTCATCACCTATTTTCCCTTCTCCAACATGCCGGCTACGAGGTCAGCTCACCGATCTTTCTTTTCTGGGGGCACCCATTACCACTTTGTCTAGCTCACTTAAGAAATTATCTTTCCGCTTCACATATATATGCTTCACACATATGCACTGATGATATATATCATTATATTATTATTTTTTTTTATTGGTCTTAAGTAATATTCAAATTTTCTGAGATACTAAATTTTGCACCTTCATTACCTGTAAATCACAATAATTGAGAAAAAAAAAATACATCAGTTTGTGTGTAATGAATGCATATATTATATTTCTGTTTTTTTCATTTAATTACTGAAATAAATCAATTATTTAATATTGATATTTTAATATGCGTATCTCAATAAATGCGGACCTATTGGACAGAATCGGGATAAGCAAATAACTTGCTTATAGATTACAAGCAACTAACAATCTTGTTAAGACGGTCTGAGACAAAATACACACCTAGTGGAAAACGAATCCGACTGTGAGACTGCACTCGGGGACTTGGCGGGGGCAGTCAAAAGACAAACAACCTGAATAATCTGGTTAAACATTCGACCGTAGTTTAAAGGGACAACACAAGGCACTGTAACATAAAATATAAAAAAATTGAGATGTAAAACTTACAGCGCAGACGTTCCCAAAGTGAGAAACGCCAGTCGTTACTTGTGGACACTATCTCTACAAGCGAGACAGAAAACAAAAGGATAAAAAAGCGTGAAGCTGATTATTTCTCAACTTGTCCGCCGTGCATTTTGCGTGCGTTTTTATTCATTTCGCTTAATACGTATAATCTGAGCAGGGTCAAGACGCGACTTGAGAGAAAAAAATAAAAAATGTCTGAATTCATTTCGCGCAAAAAGTGTCATCATTAGACGGAGACACTGACCTTTTCTTTGCGCACAGGAGACGTGATTTACACCGACAGAATTCTCAGTTTTCCGCGTCCGCAGGACCGAACGTGAAATCCTGAATAAACTTTTAGCATCTCTTTGATCTCTGTGACGTTAACACCATACCTCATTGTAACAACTACATCAAAGATGGACCTTATTACGTTTAGCCTTGATCCCTGGACAGGGTCGCCGTACGATCTTCAGTTTATTGATGAGTATAATCAGTTTTTTTTTTTTTTTCAAATAGTGAACACATTCTTTCAATTATTGTTTCTATTATTGCTGTTTGCAAACAAGCAGCTGTAATGTTCTCAATTATGACAAATGCCTGTTTTTACTGCTGTTTTCAATAAAGAATACCGTTGGTAAGATAAGACTGAACATTAAATCGTGGTAAAGCTAAAAACAGACACAATTACTAAAACGTGCAAAAGGTAGACAATAAATAAACGAGACATACAGAAGCATGTGTATGTATATGCACGAAACGCCAGTTCTGCATAATTGTGGACACTGTAAAAAATCTGACCTAGGGTTTACTCAAAAGAATTATGGCAACAAAGTGACACCTAACATATTTAAGTAAATTTTACTACTATAATAATGAGTAAGAAACATAGGATAAATTATTTAAATGTAAGACAAAAAAAAAAAAATATATATATATATATATATATATATATATATATATATATATATATATATATATATATATATATATATATATAATTGTAAATGAAATCAAGTCCTTTATTGTGTTGGTTTTAATATTAACTGTCAAAAATATTATGTATTCAGCATAAATATTTTAAGCTCAATTAAATCATTTTAAGAAAAACAGTTTTACCTTTACTTAAAAAAAATGTGTTACATTCATTGAATATCTGGGAGAAATCTGGAAGAAATTGATTTATATTAATTGAATATCTGAGACAAATTGACTGACATTAATTAAATATTTGAGTGAACCTGATTTATTTTTTTTTACAGATAAATCTTCATCTGCATCTAAATACAGTTAAATTAAAAATCAAATCAACTCAATAATATTGGATGTCACTTCAATTGTAATATTTCTAAGTTACTTAAATATTTGTGCTAGATTCACATAAAAACAACACAAATAGCATTTAACATTTGTAACATTGACATTTATTTGCAGACATAATAAACATTGTCCAAGATTTTTTAAGTGCAACATCAGAAGCTGGTAAAATGGACAGTAACTCTATACTTTGTGAATCAAAAAAGAATACATTGCCAAATATGTTACAATGACTGTTTCATCTGAAACATCAAGAATTTAATTTTAACATTAAAACTAGCAAACAGCATTATGAGACTATAAGGTGGGTCATTTTCAATTACTTATGAACAGGTCTGAATATATACAAATGGATACTGAATAGATTACCACGATGGCAAAATGACAGACTGTGGGGGGGGGACAAATTAATTTTGAGAGTCAGTGGTAAATTTAAACTGTTTAAAATGCTTGCCAATTGAAAGTCTAAGGGAACATATGCACTGCAAATGGCCAACAAAGTCTCAGGATAAGATAAAGAAATTAAACATACCCTACACCTCTTTACAAATAGTACGCACTTGGAAAGTAACTTGTTTAACTTTAATTAAACTATCATATTGGAAACCCTCATGTAAACAGTAAAATTCCAAGTAAAATTAACTGCTGCTAATGTCAAACACAAAGCCTTGGTAAAAACAAAAACAGTGTCTTTTTTTTCTCCAGTTCTGACATTTTTAAACAAGGAGCTTGTTTTTAAGGCTGATCAATGTTGAAAAAAGCTTTGTACGATCAAGCTCAAGGAGGATTGTTTGGAACTTCTCAAATGTATATCTCACCTCTTTGGGACATGCAAGGTTTAAGGCATATGTCAGGCCAACAAACATGGCACAAGCACTGGGAAAGTTGTCCACAACACTAAGCACTTGCGCACCTTCTATCAGAATCCCAAATTGCTCTGCAGCAGAGTTAGATTTGATGTGGTAGATTTTCAGGTTTTGTTCTGCAAGGTCCTTCCTTGGACACACTGTCTTCATCAATGTCCTACAATCGCAATAAAAGTGAGTATCAGGCCGATTGAACAGCAAAAGTTTACTAACATCTACAAAAACAGTTAGTTTGAAAAAAAGTTCAACTAATCTATTCCTGTAATGCATTTTAGACATTATCTAAAAAAAAAAAAATGTCATGCAAGGAAAGTGAAAAGCATATTCCAACTTATCGCATACTCATAACATTGCACTTGATTCTCCAAAGTACTTGATTAAACATTTAATAACAACTTCTCAAGTGATGTTTATGTCTTGATTGCTTGGAACCTGAAATAAAAGAAAAATATGGATAAAGCCTAGCCACTGATCTACAGAGGGTTAGCCCATGGGTGGTCTTAACATTCTGTACACGTCCCTTGTCCTAAGGGTCACATGGCCTTCTTTTACACATCTTACTTTAGTAAGGACTCAACCCTGAAGCAAACCATTTTAATGTCAAAATGTATAGTATATGAAGTATTCAAAATAAAAGGGTGCAATAATTTTATACTAAATTATAAAATTACGAAAATGTATACATTTATAAAATTTATAAAAAAAAAAATACAAACAAATATTTCTCCTCAACACCACAGATGACAGAAAACCTGGACGCAGAGGTAAGATTTTTTCCTTGCTAGTAAATTCACACGTTATCCGTTTTGTATAATTCAATTCTAACGGACATATTTGGTATATACGTCTATTACAGACTTTTAGGCGTATAGGATTCCCCCTCACCACATGACAAAGACATTTATAAAAATATAACGTTATGAGTCATGCACATTAATTCAGTTTATTCAGTTATTATTTTCAGTTTATTCACATGGTCAAAGTGCTGAGCGTGCTGTTATGGTAACGTTTGAACTGTTGTGATATTCGGAGATTTAAAAGCAACCATGCCATTCACATCAAATTAAGTTTACCAAATTTAGGTTTACTATAGGCTTGTCAAAGAGATCCAGAGTTGACTTTAGGCTCATATTAAACCACTTAATCGATAAAGTAAGAGAAACCAAAATTTATCCGTAAGTATTTACTGACCATACATTAGATCGTTAATACTCAAAGCTATCAGTAAAATATGATCCAAGTTATTGGAAATTAAATAATTATCTTTGGAGTGATAGATTTTTCAAAAAAAGAGCTATAGACATCATGAATGAAAACTGGGAGAGATATCTAAAACGTAAAACATTTGAAAAATGGAGTATGGCAAATTTCTAATGATTATTTTATTATAAATCCTTTTTTGTTTAATACTATTTTTCCCCTAGCCAAGGGGAAAAATAATTATTTAAGATAGAAATTCAATTTGTGATATCACTTGCCTTACACAAATATATAATTAATAGGTTTACTGAATTACAAGCTCATTTGTGGTATATTTATGATAATTTTGAATATAGTTAAATATTTTTACCAGCTAGAAAGAAGAAACACAAAAGTTAACTTGATTATGTAAACATAAATTGATGTTTGACATTTGTAACGCCCTTGACACTGAAACTTTGACACAATCGTTCATGTGATATTAGTATTTAGGCTTCGGTCAAAGATTGCACTAGCTCAGTTAAAGTTCATTTTGGCACAACACACAGATTCAGCATTTCGTGCCGTATAAAATGGGGTCTCTTACTATTTATTTTAGTCGAGGAAATGATGGCTTTACACACACATAGGGATTATTTTAAATGTTTTATACTTTTAGAAAATGAAATCAAATGGTGTGTTAGCTTGTAATCAATCCGCGTATTATTCTTTCATTTGTTTTTCGACAATATTTTCGATTCCTAAACATTCGGATAACGGCTCGTTTTCCATTTCTGATTTTGTGCTCAAATAAAAAAGGGATAAAGATGGAAAAAAAAATTCATCTAACCATGCATGGCGATTTACTGTATATGCCATTTAATAATGCCAGACACGTAACCCTCTGAGAAACTGCATATAAACTAAAGTGAAAGCGCAGGCATAAACAAATTTAGAGATACTACGAAAGACCTTTAAATATTTTTACTTTTCAGCACTCTTAGAAACAAATATATAAAAAAATATTTCTAAGGATACTGCTATCTTTATAACGGATGAAATAAAAAAGTTATAAGCTGCCTCCCACAGCTATAGTCATCTGATGAGATTCAGCAGATCAACTCATCATCCAATCCCACCACCTGTTCATTAGACCCAATCCCTTCCGCAATGCTCCAGGCCATATCACAAGACCTCCTTCCCTTCACCATAACCATACCATATCATCTGGATATATTCCTGCTGCTTTTAAGAAGGCAATGGTTACTCCCTTCCTCAAGGAACCCTGCCTGGACCCAACAGAAGTTAACAACTATCGCCTGGTATCACGTCTCTCTTTTATTTCCAAAATTCTGTTTATAAAAAAAAGGACTGTTTATAACCAAATCTCTCTTTAACTCTCACAGAACAACCTTCATGATCTCAACCAATCTGGATTTAAAGTGGCACATTCTACAGAGACTGCCCTTCTGTCAGTCACTGAGAAACTCCATGCTTTCAAATTTCAAAAAAAAAAAAAATTGTGTCACATATATACATACACAGTATGATATGCAGTGAAATGCACTGCCCGTGACCTTTAAAAAAAAAATTACAAGAAATAAATAGTGGAATAAAATAAGAGTAAGTTTGGCTAAAGAGAAATAAGAAAATAGAACAAAATATAAAATTTTCAAAAAATATATAAGAAATATAAAAACTTATCTGTACAAATGTAGGCAAAAATAGCTAAATTTAAATGGAAATGTCCAGGAAGTGTGCAAATGTGCATGTATGTGCAAATGTAGAATGTCCATAAGTGTCCTGACTATGTGCAACTGTGCATGATGCCCGTAAGTGTCCATTACTGTGAGGTGTGCAAAAATGCAGAGGTGTTTTAGTCCAGCGTGGTGATCTGGTTAAGAGATTGTATCGCCTGCGGGAAGAAGCTCCTCCTCAGTCTCTCTGTATTGGCCTTCAGGGAGCAGAAGCGCTTTCCTGACCGCAACAGAGAGAACAGTCCATTGCTGGGGTGGCTGAGGACCTTCACAATCTTCCTGGCCTTGGTCCAGCACCGCTTGCTGTAGATTGAGTGCAGGTCAGGGAGCTCAATGCAGGTGATGCGCTCAACTGATCGCATCACCCTCTGTAGGGCTCGTCTGTCTTGCATGGTGCTGTTCCCAAACCTGTTTGTGATGTTTCCCGTCAGGATGCTCTCTAAGGTGCAGGAATAAAAGTTCCCGAGCACCTTGGAGGGCAGTCTAAAGTCGCTCAGGCGTCTGAGGTGGTAGAGATGCTGTCGAGCCTTTTTCACCATGTGACAGAGCCATGTCAGGTCCTGTGTGATGTGAACACCGAGGTATTTGAAGCTGTCCACACTCTCCACTGGGCTCTCTTTGATCAAAGGGGTCCGGTAGTTCTTTTCCTGCTTAGTGCTGAAGTCCACTATCAACTCCTTTGTCTTACTGACGATTAGAAGGAGGTTGTTCCACTGGCACCAGTTCTCCAAGTTCCCAATCTCCTTCAGGTAGGCTGACTCACTCACTGATGTCAGTGATCAGGCTCATTTGCATTTTTAAAGAATCCTGTAAGTTTCTAAATATTTTTTAATAACTCCTAATCAACAAGGTCTTTTTCTCATAAAAATATGTATATTTCATGTGCAGCTCTTCACTTTTTGCTCACATTTTAATTACATTTTATAAAATTTGATTTGTATAGCGCTTTTAACAATTGACATTGTCGCAAAGCAGCTTTACACAATCAAAATAATTATTTAAGTTTGTATGAAATGTGAATGTGTATGAATCAAAATGATAAGATGATAAATGTCCCTGATGGGCAAGGCAAGGATGACCGCGACAGTGGCAAGGAAAAACTCCCTGAGATGGCAATAAGAAAAAACCTTGAGAGGAACCAGACTTAACAAGGAACCCATCCTCATTTAGGTGAAAAAGGATAGCAGGTACTGTATAATCTGCATCATACTGTGCGATGCAGAGAGATGAGTCCATTGCTGGGGTATTTCAGTATAACAGGAGATGTGCAAGTAATATGGAGTCCTGTTCGTTATTGGAGGCTCACGTAGACTATAGGAAACTCCAGTCCGGAACTAACGAGCAACTGCAGTTCTGACTCTTCAGTGAACAGCTGTCAGCATCAGCCGAGGCCAGGCCCGTCTTTGTGGAAAAGTTGGATCTGTCCCCAGTCACCACACCACACGGGCATCCATGCGGCGAGATCTCCAACCAGAAGCGGGACACCAGGACGAGTCAGACATGTCCAGGGGGCAGAGGGGGTTTGGATCACTGGCAGGACAGGTGTATAGCTTCACAGAGAGAGGGGGAAAAAAGAGAGAGAAGAGAAGGAGAGATGGCTGTTAGGTATGGTCACTTTTACACAATGTAGAAAGTAAATGTATATTTAGTGCAGAGTGCAAGCAGGGACTTTAACATTTGAATGTTAAATGCCAAAACTATTCCTCTACATTCTGATAGGCTGATGTGTCATGGTGCCCATGTGGATCACTTATAAATTGCATTCATTAGAAGCCACAAACATGAATATGAAATGATGGACAGAAAATATGACAAATCTCAAAATCATCTGAATTTTTACTAGCTCACTGTTCCGATTTCCATAGGCTCTGGGGTTTTAGCCCCAAGCAGGATTGATTGAGAGAAACACCGAGTGAGACATTAGGAGACATTATTGAGATACATTTTATTTCTGCTAAATTTAGCATACAGAGCACAAGTGAAATCGGACAGCACCACTTGAGCCGTTGCTGTGACTTCATACTTTTCTTCAAACCTACTGAAACAAAGTAAATTTGTGTAAATCATGAAATCTGCAGTGTTTAATGTTCAAATAAATTGATAGTTGTTGTGTCTATTTATCTTTCATAACTCATCTTGACAATTTAAAATGAGCACTTGTGTTCATCTGCTCAAGACCATTTTCTCCCAGGCTAAGATGAAACAAAGCCACAGAAAACACACACAATCTGGTGAATAACAGTCCTTCCTCCCTTACATGATCATCGTGGTTGGGTATCTCTATGGCATCTCCATAACATACGAAAAAAGAGTGGTATTGTCTGTATAAGTGTCTTGCCATGACCTTCTATGCAATTAATTTCAGCCAACTCTTTTACTGAAGTTACAAAAAGAATTCAGATGCCTGAAAAGCAGTGAATAACCCTTTATAAGAGTAAAGTCCTAACTTCAGATTGATTGACAAATCTTGTAGTCTCTTCTGTATCCAAAATTTGCAAATAAAACAGGAAAAAATTGTCTAGCAATATGATATTTTCTCACCTGAATCACATTTACAATACATAGCACACTTATACAGGTGACTTTAACAAAAATGGCAGCTGTGAGATCACCATGCTGAAAGTCAAAATGCAGCATTTTCTTATGTGAAATTCTGACTAGGGTTCCCAGTGTGATCATGCTTTGGTCAATAAGGAGATTTGTGGTGTAATGGTTTTCTTTATCTTGTAAGTTCCCAAGGTTAATACATTTTGGCATGTATCCTATTAACAGTTAATCTTTAAGAATCAACAAGATAAAGAGGGCAAATCAGTATGTGCACTAAGAGAAAGGCTAGTCACAGAAGGCTAAACAGTCAATGTGTTTCTCTCTCTACAATTAGCATTACTTAAAAGTATGAAACAAATGAACCAAAAGCAATTAAAAAGATTGAGGTAATGATTAATACTCGCTATTGTCAATATGAACCATCTGAATCTAACTGAAGACATTTGTTTAGTTGATGCAAACCAGAGCGTGGGTACAATTAATTGGAAACTGAAGCATTTATATATTTGTTTATTTATTTATTTAAATGTGTTAATTTTTATTATTAATTTGCATGTTTTTGCAAAAATGTTACATTTTGGTTCTTGCTTTTTTTTTTTTAAATTCATTGACTATCAACTTACCTTAATTCATGCTAACAGATTCAAACAAAGATTCAAATTAATATTTTTTCATATTGTTTCAAATGTTCAAGTTACCAATAAACACTATACCATTATATTGTTTTTTGTATAAATTATTTATGTAATTAAACAAATCATAGGGATTTTTCTTAAAAAGAAAATATTAATTGGATTTATGAAAATAAAGACTGATAATACAACTGTCCCTTTTGTTAGCAGGAGAATCAAAACAAGTTTCAAGAAATAATGATTATATTTAAATAACAGGACAGATGTTCAATGGTGCTGAATTTTTCTCTCCATCATTGGAACAGGGGTTGAATAATGGATAAAGTTTCTCAGTGAAAGTCTGACCAGTGAAAGAGTAGATATGTGACTTTGCATCAACATCATAGAATGAGATCAGACCCTCCTCATAATCCAGAAACACACCTACATTCTGAGGCGTCTGTTTCGAGTAGAGGTAGACAGGAGGACATACACCGGCTATAAGCTCACAGTCATTTTTCAGAGAAATACACCAATATCCATTTTCAGGACTGAGTGTAATCTCCCCTTTCCTGTTAATGGACTCACTGGCCACTCCTAAAACCCATTCAGTCTTCCCTCTGACCTGCACCTCATAGTAAAATCTCCCTGAGGAGAATCCCTCCGTTCCCAGCACAATGAAATATTCATCAAACCTCTCTGGATTATCTGGGAGATTCTGTTCTGTGCCTGCATGTGTAACTTGTTTCCCATCATCAGACAGGATGAGACAAGGATGAGCTGTATCAGGATCCAGAGTCACATCCACTGAGAAACAGTAACACAGCCTTACATCAGTTTTATCATTGCACAGTGTGTAACAGTGAAGAAGTCTACAGTATATTTAGTCATGTGATCAATAAGAGCTGACAAACCTGCATATTGTTGAATTTTCTTTAGCTCTGTGAAAAATAAGACTTTATTATTGCTGTTGTAATTCTATGATACATTTAAGACAATTTAGATAAGTAAGTACCGACCAGTCTTATAAAGCTTCTCCATTTCCTCATTGAGAGCGTCTTGAACCTGAGACAGAGCTCTCCTCAGAGTCTCCACATTCAGATGAGAGTTAATAGTGACGTCAGTCCAGTCCTGGGTGTGTGGAGGGCTGCACAGTGACGGGTAAATCTACAGTACAGCAGGAGAGAGGAGAAATCCCTCAGCATGGGGACTGCTGTCCTGTCATGTGTTGCATTGCTATTGAGAAACAGAGGGACTCTGACCTGTAGGAGGTGGTGGTTATCCTCAGTGTGTGAGAGCTGCTCCAGCTCAGTGTTTCTCCTCTTCAGCTCAGTGATTTCCTGCTCCAGGTCTTTAATGAACTCTTCAGCCTGCCTCTCTGCTGCTTTCTGCTTCTCCTCCATCACCTGAAGCAGCTCAGCCTGGCTTCTCTCAATGCAGTGCATCAGAGCACTGAAGATCTCCATAACATCTGCTTTCTCCTCTGTGTCTCTCTAACAGGAGCCAAATCCAGCTAAATACTTTTATATCAGGTCTTCAACAATGTGTTTGAACTTGTTTTGTAAGTAAGAGACTCACATTATTAAGATGCATAGAGTGTTTGATTTCCTCAATCTTCTTCATTCGCTCCTGGATCATCTGCTGAACGTCTGCTTGTGTTTTTCCCAACTCAGTCTGACAAAATTCAGATTGTGTATAAACCTTTGTCATTCTCAATGTACAATTTATTATTATACATTAAAAATTACCTTCTCCCTTGCACTCAGGGATCTCTCATGTTTCTGTTTCTGGCAGATGTAGTCCTCCAGGTTTTTCACAGGTTCCATCAATTTGTGCTTCTTAAATGATGACACTGTCTGATGATGTTTCAGGTGAGTCTCACAGTAAGAGGTCATACAGGTCAGGCAGGACTTCACAGCTGCGCATTTCGTTTCATAGCAGATCTCACAGAGCACCAGAGATTGGGGGGGGGTTTCTGCTTCTGCTGCACTGGTGGATTTCTCCTGAACTGACTTCTTAAATGGAGCAGCAAGTCCAGAGTTTAACATATTCACACATAGTTTAGGACGTTTAGGGAATTTCTCCTTACACACTGGACACTGATAGTGTGAACTGCTGTCCCAGAACTCTTTGAGACAGGTCATACAGAAATTGTGTCCACATGGAGTTGAGACTGGATCAGTGAACACATCCAGACAGATGGAGCACTGGAGCTGATCTTCACACAGGACACTGCTGGAGGAACCCATGGCTGACACAGGAGACATGATGAGAGTGAATTTAGACCACAGAAAATGAAACACTCACTCATCTTCTATATCACGTCATCCTGTATTCAGGGTCGCGGGGACCTGGAGCCTATCCCAGGAGGCTTAGGGCATGAGGCAGGGTACACATTGGTCAGGGTGCAAATCCATCGCAGGGCACAGACACATACACTCACTCATTCACAAACACTACAGGCAAATTGGAAATGCCAATTAGCCTAACCTGCCTAAATAACTTTTGACTGTGGGAGGAAACCAAAGTACCTGGAGGAAAAAATGCAGATTAGGCTAACTGCTGTTTAAAAAAATTCCTGTTGTGTTTTAGTGAGTATGTAAGTGTGTGCATGCTTGTCTGCCTTATTATGGATTAGCACCCACCTACAGTAGTTTGTACCATCCCTAGTCCCCCAAGTCCCCTAGGACAGGCTCCAGGACTTCCAAAGACCCTATACAGTATAAGTGATATAGAGAATGAGTGGGTTAGTGAAAGTATCATTCTTATATTCACACGAACAGTGACAAACCCAGTTCATTTACATTTTTGGTATTTATCCATCACTGGTATTCACTAATACAAGTACTCTACTGTTTATTTAAAAATCATTTAGTAAGTATTTGATTTGCTCTCTCCTCGCGTTCTTGCTCATTTATAGTTTACTTGCTGAGCTTTTATTTTAGTTCCTTGAAGAAAGACTGGGAAAGCTTCAAACTGGAGATTGTATCCTGCTGAAACCTGATGAATGAGAAAACAGTTTCACACTTAACTTTGTTTTACCTGAGAAACATTAGGCCATGCTCCTTATTCTAGAATATTTACTGTTTACAAAGTTACACATTTTGGCTACTAGATGAAAGCCATTCGCCAAAGAAATTGCATCATTAAACCACTTTCCCATAGTGTCCATAACCACTTCATTTATTCAGAAATGGGCACATGTACAGGAATCACAGTCTTGTTTTTAACATCCACCTCATCTAAATATTCTGTATATTCACATCTCTCCAATGACGGAAACTTAAGCTCTGGTTAAGAGAGTCTGCAAAATGCCTAAATGTAAATGTATTGTTTAATATCCATAATGTGTGTGGACAATAATATAACAACACCATTTATGTTTACACTAAAACATATTGAGTAAATTCTCTGGTTTTATCATAATATCTTCTTCATCTTACATCCACTCCCATAAGGGGTCAACAAAGTGGACACTTTGTTTTCATTTACCTCTGTCTACCGCATCTTCCTTTGTCACTCCAATCTCCTGCATGTCCTCCTTCACCACATCCTTAAACCTCCTATTGGGCCCTGCTCTTCTTCTCCTGACGTGGGAGCTCCATCTTTAACATACTCCTCCAGCTATACCCCTCCTCCATCCTCTGGACATGTCCAGACCATCTTATTCTGCCCTCTCTAACTTTGTCCCCAAATCGTCCTACCTGCTAATTATAATAATGAGTATATTATAATATACTCATTACTAATCCTGTCTATTCATGTCACTCCCAAAGTAAAAAATTGCAGCATCTTTGCTACCTCCAGCTCTGCTTCCTGTCTTTATGTCAGCAGCAACGTCTCCAACAAATCCAGCACTGCTTGTCTCATTAACATCATACAAACTTCCCCTTTCATTCTTGCCAATACATTTCTGTCATAGATCACTCCTGCTACTCCTCTCCACCCATTCCACCATGCCTGCTCTCTAACACACTCCACATTGCTTTGGACAGTTGAGCCTAAATATTTAAACACATCTACCTTCCCTACGTAGCTCTACTTCTTGCAGCTTCACCTTTCCCCCTTTTTCTATCTAATTTACTCACATGTACTATATCTAGGCCCCTACTGATCATCATGCCTTTTCTCTCTCCAGTTCATCACTCCACCTCTTTAGACTCATTTCAACCTGCTCTGAACTGGTCAACAAAATATCACCTGCAAACATAGTCCATGGGGCTTTTTTGTCTAAACCTCATCCATCAACCTGTCTATCACCACTGCAAACAGGAAGGAGCAGATCCCTGGTCCAGTGCCACATTCAGGTTAAACCAGTCGGGCATACCTATGGCACACCTCACCACTGTAACAATGTCCTTGGCAATACTCTACCTTAAACCAATTTCACATACTTTTCTGCCACTCCTGGCTTCCTTATGCAATAACACAGTTCATTTCTGGGCACAATGTCAAGACACATTCGATAAACCTACAATGCTTCTATAAAAACATACAATGCCATTCTTTCTGACCTTCTCTATAATTCTCCATCAGTATTCTCAAAGCAAACATGGCATCTACTGTATGGTGCTCTTTCTTCTCATGAAGCCATACTGATGCTCACAAATCTGTCTTATCTTGGACCCCATACCCACCCATCACCTCCTCATCAGGTTTGTTGCTTTCTCCAGCAAGCCCATCAATGTCGGCTCCAATCACCGATCTTTCTTTGACACTCACTACCACTTTATCTAGGTTACTTAAGAAATCGTCTCTCTCTTTCACTTCACATCCTACCTGTGGAGCATATGCACTGATGTTTATCATCACCCCATTTTTCGTTTATTGGCCTTAAGTAATATTCGAATTGTCCTAGATTTCTAAGATTATCTCAGACTAAAGTGTGGGTTTTCATTAACTGCAAGTCATAATCATCGAATGTAAAAGAAATAAACACTTCATAGTTAGCAGTCTATGTGTAATCACTCTATGTAACATACGAGTTTTAAGTAATATACAGTAAAACGATTTAGAAGTGAAAGTTGCAGCATGTAGCGTCTATAAACCACGTGGGAAACGGCAGCCGTTACTTGTGGACATGAAAGAAAGGAAACCAACGGACAAAAAGAGTAAAGCTAATTGGTTAATTATTTGCAACTTATCCGCGGTACTTTATTTAATTCGCTTAATACGTATTTAACGTAGCAGATGAAAGTCGCGACTTTTGAACGGAGAGAAAATAAAACACTGCCTGCGTTCGGTTAGTAAAATAAAAGTTGTTTTAGACTAGACGGAGACACTGACCTTTACTTTGCGCACGGCTGACGTGATGTACACCGACAGAAGTCTCGCTTCTCCGTGTCCGCAGGACGGAACGTGAAACCCTGTTAGCCGTTAGATAAACCTACACTACCTCTTGGTGAACGCTTTGATATCTGATTTTAAACAACATCGGTCATTATGACAACGACATTTAAAGATGGAAATTATTACGTTTGGCCTTAATCTCGGGACACGGTCGCGGTAGAGTTCAAAACGCACAACCGACGTGCGGCTTTTAGCGGGTTACCCAATTACGACGCAACAATGTTTTTTCGATAATTTTCCTTTCCACAACAAACGGATAACTGCTCATGTTCCGATTTTTTTTATTTGATCATCAAATCAAAAATGTATAAAGATAAAAAAAAAAAAAAAATCCCATTGGACAAGTGGCGTGACTCTTTACTTGTTCACGTGTTGTGTTTTATTTCATTTATTATTTATTTTATTTCATCTTAACGTGCACGGCGATTTATATTCCACTTGATGAAGCCAAACACGGAACCTTCCGAGAAACTGCATATAAATTAAGCTGAAAGCACGGGCCTGAACAGATTTACAGATTATTTTATTTATTATACTTTTATGATATTTTTAGTTTTCAGCCCCTTTTCATCTGTTTTTGGAAACAAATGTTTTTAAAATGGTTCCTCGTATATTTCTTTTATTATTATTATTTTTTTATCGAAAAAGAATGCACGAATCATACTCGGTTTGCCGAAGAGACTGCTATATTTATAAAGAATAAAAAAAAAATAAAAACTTATAAGCTGCCTCCCACAGCTATTGTCTGGAGTTTCAAGGTTACCCGCAAATAAAAACAAAAGCACTCTCTTTCCTCTTGAAAATAACACAATCCAGAAAGCAGAACCTGAAGGCATTCCAATCAGAGACGATGTAACTCATTTAACCATCCGTGATTTGTTAAAAAGTTAGTCAACTTCCATACCCTAATGACAAAATGTAAAACTTTATTTGATATGTGCGTCATGAGGGACTTATTATTCGACGGTCGGATACTTTTATCCAAAACTCAGGGGGTATCAGAGGGACTACTTTACCAAGACAAAGTATTGAATGCCACAAATTCCTTCCTTAAAACAAACACACCCAATTTTATTTATTTGTTATGGAAAAACAAGCCTCACTATTTGCATAGAAATATCTTATGTGACTCAAATAATCTGGCTGGAATTTGCTTTTCTGTGATCTAATATGTATTTTTAAATTAAATGAGATCAAACAATTAATAAAAAAAAACTAACAAGGTATATATATATATAAATAAAAAGTATATATATATATATATATATATATATATATATATATATATATATAAAAAGGTATATATATACCTTGTTAGTTTTTTTTTTTTATTAATTGTTTGATCTCATCTCATGTATATAAATATATATAAATTCTGTTCAATATCTTTGACAAAAAAGGCACTGCGTAATCTCTCTCTTTTTTTTTTTTTTGGCACCTTGGCAGTGGTTAGTGGCCTAACACTTCGCACCTTCAGGGACGAGCGTTTGATTCCTGCCTAGGGTCTGTGTGCATGATGTTTCCATGTTCACCCCGGCTACTCCGGTTTCCTCCCATATTCTAAAGACATGCATATCAGGCTACATAGCTCACCTAAATTGCCTGTAGTGTGCGTTATACCTGGTCTCGTGCACCAAGTCTCCTGGGACAGGCTCTAGGCACCAGCTACTCAGGATAAGCAGTTTAGAAGATTTGACATGGAAAAACATCCAGGTGTTTCATCCCTTACTCAATCATTGTCTATACCGCTTAATCCTGTATTCAGAGTCATGAGGGTCTGGGGCCTATCCCAGGAGATGATGTATACCCTAGGCAGGGTGATAATCCATCGCGGGGCACACACGGGCAATTTGGAAACGCGAATCAACGCAAATTTGTCTTTGGACTGTTAAAGGAAACCTGAGTACCTGGAGGACCCTCCTCCACTCCACTCCACTCTCATCTGACAGTATATCTTTATACCACTTTTGATTGACTGAACACACCTGCAGTGGGTGGAGCAGGGATAATTGGAAAACAATTAGGCCAGGTGTCCATGAGGACCAGGGTTGGGAGCTCCAATTCTATTACACCATGTTCCTGCAGTAGCATGAAACTGCCCTGGTCATTTGTAAATATATTTTAAGGCAATGAAACAAAATCCAGCCAACTTAACATTATGGGGATTTGGTCATTTTGCCATGAGTTTTCCACTAAGACGTTTACTCAACTGCATAAAATAGCTTAACTTAAGTGTAGAGACCGCATGGGGCTCAATTTCAATTCCTTCGTGCCAAACAAGTAAAACTTATAAACATTTATAAAAAAAAACAATACAAACAGTATACTCGCCAAACAGTAGTTTCTATTACGATGTTAACTTGCACACTCCTCAAGGCCTCCTCTCCTCTTAGCAGTAAACAAAAGATGAAAATGCGCTAACTCTCAATACCGCGAAATATCTCGAGACCTTCCCCAAAATTCAAATAAAAAAAAACATTATTTATCCACATGGAGCAATTATACGCACGCAGAGTAGGTTTGTTTTATGTTTTTTTTTTTTTTTTTAAGTTTGCCACATTCATCTCGGACTATAAATGGTGACCATATATATACATGTTTATATGTAAATGCATACATTTCATAAAAATAATAAAATCATTATGTAATATATACGAAAACACGGGTCGCGTAATGTCAAATGCAGTGGCTTCACAATCTTAACCGCATAGAGCACTTGGTGAATATATAATTTGTGATAAAACAAGATGTAAATAAAAGTTATTGTGTTTTTCATAAAAAAAAATGTTCTCCCTTTTTACCCAGTGAGACTTGCTTGACTATAGACGTGTAAAGGATCGTCAATGGCCGTCTATTCACAACCTCTTAAAACCTACTCGGGGCACTTACTTTTTATTGCAGTATTAACCACGGTGTGAGCACAAGCGCTTTTGCATGTTTCGCGCTCAACATAAAGATCCTTTAGAGTGGATTTGATAAAGGATCATGATGGACTGTAAATGCACGTGTAAAGGACGTCACGTAGCGGACCTTCTCTCGCACATGCACCCACTATTGAAAAGAAAAGGCAAAGTGACCGCTATACATGCAACCCCAGACAACTGTAGACATGTACAAATGTGCAAAAATGCATTTTTGGGAAATGTTTTGTGTCACATATTTTTTTTTTTTTACCGATTTATGCCGTCTTACCGCGACTGTTTTTTGGCCAGGGACACGACGTTGCCGTCGGACCAATGTTTGCTGGGTCACCAAGCATGGAGAGAATATGCAAACTCCATGCACACAGAGACGGGAATCGAACCGGACACTGGTGGTGCAAGGCACCAGTGTTAATCACTATACTATACTCTACCCGGCCACCTAACCAGCTTTTGGGTTTTATGTGTTTTTGTGCTTTGTGTATTTTAACCTGAAGAGGAGTTGAACAAAAAATAAGTAACCATACAAAAAGTTCAATCCATCTGCAGCAATACTAACCAATTAATATGACTTCTTTCCTCCTGTTTCCCCGCTTACCTCCTATACTGGCCTCTTCTTTTTCTCAAATAATGAAATGATACATTACCGCCACCTACTAGTAAGATGTGTGTATCATTCATTCATCACTGTTCAGTTCTTCAGTTTTATATATCTTTGTACCATCCTTATATGATGACAGTTAGGTATAATTCTTTAAACTTCTTGAAGACATTATATATATAT
Source organism: Clarias fuscus (assembly GCA_030347435.1). Taxonomy (NCBI): domain Eukaryota; kingdom Metazoa; phylum Chordata; class Actinopteri; order Siluriformes; family Clariidae; genus Clarias; species Clarias fuscus. Next base: position 39,350,586 of record CM059205.1, read on the forward strand.
ATATATATATATATACACTCACCAAAAGGATTATTAGGAACACCTGTTCAATTTCTCATTAATGCAATTATCTAATCAAGAAATCACATGGCAGTTGCTTCAATGCATTTAGGGGTGTGGTCCTGGTCAAGACAGTCTCTTGAACTCCAAACTGAATGTCAGAATGGGAAAGAAAGGTGATTTAAGCAATTGTGAGCGTGGCATGGTTGTTGGTGCCAGACGGGCCGGTCTGAGTATTTCACAATCTGCTCAGTTACTGGGATTTTCACGCACAACCGTTTCTAGGGTTTACAAAGAATGGTGTGAAAAGGGAAAAACATCCAGTATGCGGCATCCTGTGGGCGAAAATGCCTTGTTGATGCTAGAGGTCAGAGGAGAATGGGCCGACTGATTCAAGCTGATAGAAGAGAAACTTTAAGTCAAGTCAAGTCAAGTCAAGTAGGCTTTTATTGTCATTCCAACCATATACAGTTAGTAGACAGTGAAACGAAACAACGTTCCTCCAGGACCAAGGTGCTACATACATGCATCAACATAAATTTACAGCACACATTTTTACATTTTTAAGTTAATATAAAAGAACTATCAAATTTCTATACAAAAATACACAACAGACAAAGTGCATGTGCAAATGTGCAAACAAAGAGGTACAGGACAGACACAACAACGTAACACATAACAGTCCTTTTTTTTTGATGAAGTATGAATTGAGGTAGTGGGAAGAGCAGCAGTAAACCGTTTACATTTTGACAAGAGTATCATGTGCAAATAGCAGTGAAATAAATATTGTGCAAAAAAAAAATGCGAAGAGCAGCACAGGTAGGTAGGTATGAACAGATTGAGATGGATGTATATCAGTGTGATTGTGCATGTGTGTTTATCAGTTCAGTCCAGATGTTATTTAGTTTGTCTGAGTGATTTGTGTGTGTGTGTGTGTGTGTGTGTGTGTGTGTGTGTGTGTGTTTATCAGTCCAGTCTCTTTGTGTTGAGGAAACGGATGGCTTGCAGGTAAAAACTGTTACACAGTCTGGATGTGAGTGCCCGAATGCTTCTGTACCTTTTTCCAGATGGCAGGAGGGTGAAGAGTGAGTGTGATGGATGTGTCCGGTCAGCCACAATGCTGGTGGCTTTGCGGATGCAGCGTGTGGTGTAAATGTCTTCGATAGAAGGGAGAGAGACCCCGATGATCTTCTCAGCTGTCCTCACTATCCACTGTAGGATCTTGCAGTCTGACATGGTACAATTCCCAAACCAGACAGTGATGCAGCTGCTCAGGATGCTCTCAATAGTTCCTCTATAGAAGGTGGTGAGGAATGGTGGTGGAAGCTGTGTCTTTCTCAGCCTTCTCAGGAAGAAAATATGTTGTTGGGCTTTCTTATGCAGAGAGCTGGTGTTGAGGGACCGGGTGAGGTTCTCCTCCAGGTGGACGCCCAGGAATTTTGTGCTCTTGACGATCACCACAGAAGAGCCGTCGATGCTGAGCGGAGAGTGATCGCTCTGTGTCCTCCTGAAGTCAACAACCATCTCTTTTGTCTTTTCGACGTTCAGAGACAGGTTGTTGTCTTTACACCAGTCCGTTAGCCTCTGCACTTCCTCTCTGTACGCTGACTCATCGTTCTTGCTGATGAGACCCACCACAGTCGTGTCATCAGCGAACCTGATGATATGATTGGAGCTGTGTGTCGCTACACAATCATGAGTCAGCAGTGTGAACAGCAGGGGATTGAGCACGCAGCCCTGGGGGGCCCCAGTACTCAGTGTGGTGGTGCTGGAGGTGTAGCTCCCGATCTGCACTGCTTGAGGTCTTTCGGTCAGAAAGTCCAGGATCCAGTTACAGAGGGAGGTGTTCAGGTCCAACAAGCTCAGCTTCCCGATCAGGTGTTGGGGGATGATTGTATTGAATGCTGAACTGAAGTCTATGTACAGCATTCTGACGTAAGTGTCTTTCCTGTCAAGATGTGACAGTGCCAGGTGGAGTGTGGTGGAGATGGCGTCGTCCGTTGAACGGTTTGGACGATACGCGAACTGCAGGGGGTCTAGTGAGGGGGGCCGCAGGGTTTTGATGTGTCTCATGACGTGCCGCTCGAAGCACTTCATGATGATGGGTGTGAGTGCAACTCTACACTACACTACACTACACTACAAATAGGAAAAGGAGGCCACAATTTGGACAGTTGAAGACTGAAGAATGTTGCCTGGTCTGATGAGTCAGAATTTGGCTTAAACAGAATGAGAACTTTGTTACCACTGTGCAGGCTGGTGGTGGTGGTTTAATGGTGTGGGGAATCTTTTCTTGGCTCACTCTTCGTCCGCTAATGCTAGCTGCGCTAACGGCTGCAGACTGCGCTAACGGCTGCAGACAGGAAGTCACTGCCAGCACCGGAAACGCGTTCATCATCTCCGAGCATGACGTGAGGACAGCCTTCAAGAGAGTGAACACCAGGAAAGCAGCAGGACTCAGGTCGAGTCCTCAGGGCCTGCACAGATCAGCTAGCACCAGTGTTCACAGAGATATTCAACCTCTCTTTATCTCAGTCGGTGATCCCCACATGCTTTAAGGAGTCCATCATTGTTCCTGTTCCGAAGAAACCACATCCTACTTCCCTCAATGACTATCGACCTGTAGCCTTCACATCAGTGGTGATGAAGTGCCTTGAATGGCTGGTCAGAGACTTCATCATCTCTTCACTACCAGACACACTGGACCCACTGCAATTTGCATACCGCCCAAACCGCTCCACGGATGCCATCTCTCATCTACTCCACACATCACTCACTCACCTGGACATCAGAAGGGGGAATTATGTTAAAATGCTCTTTGTCGACTACAGCTCAGCATTTAATACCATAATTCCCTCCACACTCACCAACAAGCAGGAGCACCTGGGACTCAGCTCATCTCTGTGTCAGTGGATCTCCAACTTCCTAACTGGGATACCACAGGCAGTAAGGATGGGCGGCCATGTCTCAGCCTCTCTCACTCTCAGCACTGGAGCCCCCCAGGGTTGTGTTCTGAGCCCCCTGCTGTACTCTTTGTACACCTATGACTGTGTAGACACTACGCACTCCACCACCATCATTAAATTTGCTGATGACACGGTCGTGGTGGGCTTGATCTCTGACAACGATGAGATGGCCTACATGGAGGAGATTGGAAATCTGGAGAACTGGTGCCAGAGGAACAATCTCCTCCTGAACGTCAGTGTTATGTCCCGTAGTATTTTGTGGGAGGTCTTGTCATTTGGCTCCCGTATCTTTCAGGTCCTGGGATTGGACATCGCCCCTGCCAATCACTGTTCCCAGCGCGACAGCGAATTCCATGGGAACCAATAAGGCGGCCCCAGTCGAGTATAAGAACCCGGAAGTGACGCAGCCAGGGGCGCGGCTTCTTTCATTCATGCATATTGTTGCGGCGATTCTGAAATAATTACTTCCTGTATTTCAATCATTGTGGCGGCGATTTGTTACGCTAAAGTACTAGCTGTGTGCGTTTTTGTTTGTCTACGCCCAGCATGAGTTCGTGGACATATCTCCAATTCGCGGTGTGGAGTCAAGGTTAGTAGGCCCTAGGGTGTACATAAGCAGCACGTAGAAGACAGCGCTGTTTAGGCACACTAGTTAGGAGCGAGAGCTAATTGTTGTATTTATGTTTTGGTTAGCCAGTGTAGTTAGCGGGCATCTTACGCCCTAGTTTTGTTTTCGTTTTGTTGGTTAGGTAAGACACTGCCGCGCATTAGTTAGAAGGTGTTTTGTTTTATTTATTTCTTTGCTTTAAGCTCTGCTCATGGCTCCCACCGTTGAATTTGTCATTCTATCTGTTGTATATATATATTTTGTAAATATCATTTATGTCTGTTTGTACCTTTGGGTCTCCACTGTAATTACGGAGCTATTGGGTGTATGTTCCTTGTGCTTCATTCACTAAAGTTTATTGAAGCTCATTGCCAGTCTTGAGTCTGCTTCATTTTTGTAATTAGTGACGGTGTTTACTATATTTATATTTCTTTTTTTATTATTTTTCTTATGTCGGTTTCCTATCTCCCCTAGACACCTAGAGCTAACCTACCATCTGCGTAGGAAATCGTAACAGTCAGCAAGACGAAGGAGTTGATAGTGGACTTTAGTACTAAGCAGGAGAGGAACTACAAGACCCCCGCCATCAACGAGAGACCAGTGGAGAGGGTGGACAGCTTCCGGTACCTCGGTGTTCACATCACGCAGGACCTGTCATGGTCCTGTCACATCAACACCGTGGTGAAAAAGGCCCGGCAGCGTATCTACCACCTCAGACGCCTGAGAGACTTTAGACTGCCCTCTAAGGTGCTCAGGAACTTCTACTCCTGCACCATAGAGAGCATCCTGACGGGAAACATCTCAACCTGGTTCGGGAACAGCACCAAGCAGGACAAGAGAGCCCTACAGAGGGTGGTTCGATCAGCTGAACGCATCATCTGTACCAAGCTCCCTGACCTTCAGACGATCTACAACAAGCGGTGCTGGACCAAGGCCAGGAAGATCGTGAAAGACCTCAGTCATCCCAGCAATGGACTGTTCTCTCTGTTGCGGTCAGGAAAGCGCTTCCGCTCACTGAAGGCCAACACAGAGAGACTGAGGAGGAGCTTCTTCCCGCAGGCGATACAAGCTCTCAACCACAACACCACATAGGACCTACACTCACACACTTGCACATTTTGCACACCTCAGGACTGCAGACTTTTTATCTTTTACTTTTTACCAGCATGCACAACCGGTTTACACATGGAACATTTGCACACTTGCACTTTTTGCACGCTGTGAAGTTGAACTTCACTACATTCTGGACTGCACTACATCACATTTCCATTACATTTCATTACTGTATATGTGACCTTCTTGGTTTTCCCTGTCTCTGACCCGGTTTGTCCCACTTTTCATCAGCACGCACACTCGAGACTTGGGTGATGTCACAATTTATTTGATGGCTGCACACAGAGCAGTAGGAGACAAACGGCAAGTTCAACAAAATGTTACAGCTCCACCCACAGCAGTTCTCCATAGCTCTGCTGCTCTTAATATAACAGTATACTTATATATAATAGTATATAATTATATATGATATTATAAACAAAATAAATAAAAATATGAGGATAATCTGAAATATGGGAATTTCTCAATGAAAATTAAATGGGTTTGTCTAAGTCAATACTGTCTTTTCCTTCTGTCTTTTGTTTAAACATATTGCTTTGTGATCGCATAGTCAATTTTAAATCAAGCAGGACTGAAATAAATATAAAGTAAAGCATGTGTGCTACATAAATTACACAGCTTACATCACCCATTTTATAGCCATCATGACATCTCTGGAATACTTTCACACAAAAAACTAATAGCACCCAAACATTTACTCAAACACAGAAAATGCACAGAATACTGCAGAGTAACTTCTTACACATTATATGATAAATAAATTGTTACCTGCACACAGAGCAGTAGGAGACAAACGGCAAGTTCAACAAAATGTTACAGCTCCACCTATTCAGAACACGGTTCATTTCGTTAGCACATTAGCACGTGGTAAGACTAGGTACATTAAAACGGAAATAAAAGTATCAAAATGACACATAAATAAAAAGAAAATACACTTGACAGATGAATCAATGTCTATAAGGTTCTATACCTTTCAAACAGTGCCTGACATTTCTCATGAAATTATTTTTTCTAACGTTTATTGTGGCGCTACAACAGATGCAACTTACCCACAGCAGTTCTCCATAGCTCTGCTGCAGACTGCTCAACCACAGTGGGAAACAGCGCCCCCTGTGTAACCAGTAGGACGCGCAACCACGCAATCACATTAACGCAGGATTTACTTAGATATTTATATTTCTATAACATTTATCTCGTTACATATAAACCACTATTTTATTAGATATTCTTTAACTTCTTATATTTATCTTATTCAAATACTTTTTCATTTTATTCCTATTCTGTATATTATGTAAATAAGTGTGTGTTTTTATTTTTTATTTATTTTTTATTTTTTATTGTAGGTCAATAGCAGTCGTGTGACGAATAAAATTTGAATTTGAATTTGAACTTTAGGCACCGTAGTGCCAATTGGGCATCGTTTAAATGCCACGGCCTACCTGAGCATTGTTTCTGACCATGTCCATCCCTTTATGACCACCATGTACTCATCCTCTGATGGCTACTTCCAGCAGGATAATGCACCATGTCACAAAGCTCGAATAATTTCAAATGGGTTTCTTGAACATGACAATGTGTTCACTGTATTAAAATGGCCCCCACAGTTACCAGATCTCAACCCAATAGAGCATCTTTGGGATGTGGTAGAACGGGAGCTTCGTGCCCTGGATGTGCATCCCACAAATCTCCATCAACTGCAAGATGCTCTCCTATCAATATGGGCCAACGTTTCTAAAGAATGCTTTCAGCACCTTGTTGAATCAATGCCACGTAGAATTAAGGCAGTTCTGAAGACAAAAGTGGGTCAAACACTGTATTAGTATGGTGTTCCTAATAATCCTTTAGGTGAGTGTGTGTGTGTATATATATATGAAACATGTACTCACTTACCCTTTCTGTAAAAACACAGGAAGTATTGAGGTATTGCTATATACCACTGCTCTGACAGCCTGTCACTTAGTCAGTCATTATAGAGACAGGATGAAGCGCAGTCCACTCTCTGTGATGCTCTGTGAGTAAATGTTCTCTTTGTGTCTTCATTAGAGTGAGTGTTGGGTATAAAGTTGTTCATCTGCAGTCTGAATGTCCTGAGTGATGAGTTTATTGTGTGATTAGGACATTGTGTGTACTTCAGCATGACTGCTCAGGTGGATCAGTGGATCCATATCTGTTATGAGAAGGGTTTAGTTTGATGTGTAACTACTCTCAGTAACTTATAGATTAAATGGTAAAAGTACAGCCTCATGAAAACCTTTCATGATCACTTGATCTGCTAAAAGAAGATATTTGGATGATTTCTTATTTAATTATTTGTTATATAAATTCTCTCTCTCTCTCTCTCTCTCTCTCTCTCTCTCTCTCTCTCTCTCTCTCTCTCTCTTTGTTTCTGTCACCCCCCTTCCCCCAGCTCCACACACCCACACACAAAACAGAAAACAACCACATTGTCTATTTTGGTTCAACTTTTTTTTTTATACCATGCAAGCTCAAAAGGTGTGATGCCGATGTGTGCATGAGAACTTTAAGCAAATAACTTTTTTAACAGTTGCTGGTTGACAGACATAACATAAGTCAACACTGTTCACTTATTATTCAAAATCTACCCAAACTAATTCAAATCTACACAAAATTAAAACCAGAGTTTATCTAAATATGAGAGTTGGGCAGGGTCTCTGACTGAATGTTTGTCTCATATGCACATATATTCTAAACAGTATTAATGAAAAACTAAATATACTTGATCTTCCTATAACTTTATTTTCTGTAAATATGCAGTTAAAACTAAAAAAAAAAAAAAAATGCAAATAAAATAAAAATCCAGAAAATTTAAGACTAGTGTCCTTTATTTGTTTACATTGCTTTAAAGATATCCACATATTTTACTACGATGATACAAAAAAACGTTCTCACACATCTCTAACCCTACTCGCTTTTGTTGATTTCTTCTTTACAACACCAGAAGAATTGGTTACGTGGTGCGGTAAGGAGATAAGTATCCTGCACCAGGAGATGTTCTAAAAGCACTAACGCAGGGCTTTAGAGAGGGTCCATGGAATAGGAGGTGGTAAGAGTGTTTATGACAGGCACGAGAAGACCTTCCTATTCAAAGATGGCGTGGGATCATTAATTAAGAAACTTAATTAACTTAATTGTGCTGTGTTGATATTGTTAGATCTTAGTGCCGCTTTCGACACCATAGATCACGAGGTCTTGTTAGAGCGCCTTCAACAGTGGGTTGGTATTTCGGGCGCTGTGTTGAAATGGTTCTCATCATTTTTGAATTCTAGAACTTTCTCTGTTTCTTTTAATGAATCAACGACTGCTCCAGCCCCTCTTCTGTATGGTGTTCCGCAAGGGTCTGTACTTAGCTGCGTTTTATTTTCGTTATATACAGTATGTTGCCTTTAAGCCACATAATAACAAAATATCATTATATTTTATAACTCTTATCATTGTTACGCGGATGACACGCAGCTTTATCTGCCCCTAAAATTTGGAAATCCGGATTCATTGCAACCCTTATTTGATTGTTTATGTGACTTAAAAAAATGGATGGCCACAAATTTTTTACATTTAAATGAGGCGAAGACTGAGGTATTATTATCCGGATCGCCGTCGACTGTTGAAATTCTAACCCCTGCCTTGGGACCACTGTCACCCTATATTAGATCACATGTGAAGAATCTTGGGGTGATATTTGACTCAGATTTTAAATTTGAGAAGCAAATATCAGCTGTTGAGAGCATCTTGAACCCACTTGAATTTCATTATTATTTATACTGCACTATCCAGTATACAAAGTCTCAGGGGCATGGAGCCTATCCCAGGAGACCTAGGGCATGAGGCAGGGGACACCGGGTACAGAGTTTTAAAAGTAGAATTTTTATTTAGACTTTTTCCCACTAGTTTCTGTTCTGTGATAAATGTCAACATTTTGCTTATGTTATCATTATCATTATAGGTTCTCTCTGTCTGATTCTTTTTTCTTTTTTTTTTTCTTTCTGTTTGTCATTTTCATTCCTGTATAGTTTTCAGCATTCTGTTTTGTTTACTTTGCTGTTGGATCATTGTTTATTATAACTATTATACTAATTTATTATAAATTACAATGTTTATTAAAAGTATATATTACCTGTACATTACTCTTTAGGTAGTATCTGTGTTTGTGTCATGCCTTTATGTCCCCAATACATGACATCCAGACAGTTACCTTATATTATTTTATATAACATTTAATCTTGTCATTTTTTATTAGACTGTTTTCAATATAATATGCTTCTTCATAATTGCAATCTTGACTTGACATCATTCACTGTTTCTATTCCATTTTTAGTGCTGATTTCATTCACAGGAGTGCCACAAGTACAAGGTGATTTATTTAATTTACTTATTTAAATATATATATATATATAGTAAAAAAAAATTTCACATTGTCAGGGATAACCCCTAGAGGGCGCCAAAGCGCCCTGTGAATTTTGTTTAGTTCTTTTCGTTTTACTTCATTTCCCTTTATGCACTTCGGTCAGGTGACGTGAGGGCGCTCACCTGAACCGACTTGCTCATTAGTTTCTTTATAAATAGCTTGTTTTAGTTCTCCTGTGTTGTCTTGCAACTGTTCATTTATATTAGTCATGTATGCCTGTTTCCTAGTGTCTTTTGTTTTGTCTATACGTGTTTTAGTTTCCGTTTCATTTAAAGTCTATTTGTTTTGTTTGAGTTTCCCAGCCTGTTTTGTGTTATAAATAAAACATCGTTTCCGTTACCACCTGGATCCCCTGCGTTTATGCCGCACAACACCCCGGAACGTGACAGATTGCAAGACCTAAAAAGAGGCATAGCAGAGGAGCCCTTCCCCGGGGAGATTCTTTTTGGGGGGGGCAACGATGTTTGGAGTTTGGGCAGCCGGCGTGGAGGGTAGCCGGGGAACCAAACGGCGTAACGGCAAAAGAGCGGAGTGTGAGCGGGACGTGCAGCTGGGAGCAGCCTCCCAGAGTTATTGGAGCAGCTTTCGGCGATGCGCTCTGAGAAACGAAGAGCGCATTCGTGACCTGTGGGAGCAGGTGGCCAGGCTCCAAGGGCTGCTAGCACAGCTGCACCGCGCCGCTGAGCACAGCGAGCTGCTGCCGCTGCAATGCGGCGAAGAGGAGGGCGAGCTACCGTCGCTGCACTGTGCCTTCGAGGACGGCGAGCTACCGTCAATGCACTGTGCCTTCGAGGACGGCGAGCTTCCGTCGCTGCACTGTGCCTTCGAGGACGGCGAGCTTCCGTCGCTGCACAGTGCCTTCGAGGACGGCGAGCTTCCGTCGCTGCACAGTGCTGCCGAGGATGGCGAGCTTCCGTCGCTGCACTGTGGCTTCGAGGACGGCGAGCTACCGTCAATGCACTGTGCCTTCGAGGACGGCGAGCTTCCGTCGCTGCACAGTGCCTTCGAGGACGGCGAGCTTCCGTCGCTGCACAGTGCTGCCGAGGATGGCGAGCTTCCGTCGCTGCACAGTGCCTTCGAGAACGGCGAGCTTCCGTCGATGCACAGCGCCGCTGAGGACGACGAGCTTCCTCTTCCTCCGCCGCCGCCTTCATGCGCCGCCGAGGAGCACGAGCTCCATCCTCTTCCTCCGCCGCCGCCTTCATGCGCCGCCGAGGAGCACGAGCTCCATCCTCTTCCTCCGCCGCCGCCTTCATGCGCCGCCGAGGAGCACGAGCTCCATCCTCTTCCTCCGCCGCCGCCTTCATGCGCCGCCGAGGAGCACGAGCTCCATCCTCTTCCTCCGCCGCCGCCTTCATGCGCCGCCGAGGAGCACGAGCTCCATCCTCTTCCTCCGCCGCCGCCTTCATGCGCCGCTGAGGACTTCGAGCTTCCTCTTCCTCCGCCGCCGCCTTCATGCGCCGCCGAGGACTTCGACCTTCCTCTTCCTCCGCCGCCGCCTTCATGCGCCGCCGAGGAGCACGAGCTCCATCCTCTTCCTCCGCCGCCGCCTTCATGCGCCGCCGAGGAGCACGAGCTCCATCCTCTTCCTCCGCCGCCGCCTTCATGCGCCGCCGAGGAGCACGAGCTCCATCCTCTTCCTCCGCCGCCGCCTTCATGCGCCGCCGAGGAGCACGAGCTCCATCCTCTTCCTCCGCCGCCGCCTTCATGCGTCGCCGAGGATAACGAGCTTCCTCTTCCTCCGCCGCCGCCTTCATGCGTCGCCGAGGTCAGCGAGCTTCCTCTTCCTCCGCCGCCGCCTTCATGCGCCGCCGAGGATCACGAGCTCCAACCTCTTCCTCCGCTGCCGCCTTCACGCGCCGCCGAGGAGCACGAGCTCCATCCTCTTCCTCCGCCGCCGCCTTCACGCGCCGCCGAGGAGCACGAGCTCCATCCTCTTCCTCCGCCGCCGCCTTCACGCGCCGCCGAGGAGCACGAGCTCCATCCTCTTCCTCCGCCGCCGCCTTCATGCGCCGCCGAGGAGCACGAGCTCCATCCTCTTCCTCCGCCGCCGCCTTCATGTGCCGCCGAGGAGCACGAGCTCCATCCTCTTCCTCCGCCGCCGCCTTCGTACGCCGTTGAGGACAGCGAGCTTCCTTTTCCTCCGCCGCCGCCTTCATGCGCCGCCGAGAAGCACGAGCTCCATCCTCTTCCTCCGCCGCCGCCTTCATGCGCCGCCGAGGAGCACGAGCTCCATCCTCTTCCTCCGCCGCCGCCTTCATGCGCCGCCGAGGAGCACGAGCTCCATCCTCTTCCTCCGCCGCCGCCTTCATGCGCCGCCGAGGAGCACGAGCTCCATCCTCTTCCTCCGCCGCCGCCTTCATGCGCCGCCGAGGAGCACGAGCTCCATCCTCTTCCTCCGCCGCCGCCTTCATGCGCCGCCGAGGAGCACGAGCTCCATCCTGTTCCTCCGCCGCCGCCTTCGTACGCCGCCGAGGACAGCGAGCTTCCTTTTCCTCCGCCGCCGCCTTCATGCGCCGCCGAGGAGCACGAGCTCCATCCTCTTTCTCCGCCGCCGCTGTCATGCGCCGCCGAGGACAGCGAGCCTCCTCATCCTCTCCCGCCCTGCGTCACCGAGGACGGCGAGCACCCACTGCCTTCACCGCCCAGCGTCAAAGAGGACGGCGAGCTTCCTCCGTCTCCGCCGCCCTGCTTCAACGGGGGCATGAAGCCACCTGGCCCACAGGACATAGGTGCCAGCCTATGGGTGAGAGGGGCGGACATTGGACCCTGGGGGGGATGCCCTGGACCTCCTGTGGCGCCCCGGAGTTGCGCCCTTTGAGGGGGGGTTATGTCAGGGATAACCCCTAGAGGGCGCCAAAGCGCCCTGTGAATTTTGTTTAGTTCTTTTCGTTTTACTTCATTTCCCTTTATGCACTTCGGTCAGGTGACGTGAGGGCGCTCACCTGAACCGACTTGCTCATTAGTTTCTTTATAAATAGCTTGTTTTAGTTCTCCTGTGTTGTCTTGCAACTGTTCATTTATATTAGTCATGTATGCCTGTTTCCTAGTGTCTTTTGTTTTGTCTATACGTGTTTTAGTTTCCGTTTCATTTAAAGTCTATTTGTTTTGTTTGAGTTTCCCAGCCTGTTTTGTGTTATAAATAAAACATCGTTTCCGTTACCCCCTGGATCCCCTGCGTTTATGCCGCACAACACCCCGGAACGTGACACACATTTATGTTTAATTCGACTAGAACCAAGGAAGATTGTGCTTGTAAAATACAATGTAGGATTTGACAATACATTATAAATGTATAAATATAAAATAGTATTTCATTTATTGAGCTTAAATTCGTTTCACATTTTTAGTGGAAATAATAATAAATCAAGAACAACCCTGGAGTTATACTTCTGAGTCAAACTTTTGAGCAGTAGTGTGTATAGGGACCTAGAACTGCGCATTAGCAGTGCCCCTGCATATGGTATGGTAATCAGTTACATCAATTTTTTTAAGTAATGATGTTAAAAAAAAAAAAACTATCAGTTTTTGAATTTGTTGTCCTCATTCATATTAATTGTTCTTTGCGTGCATTATTGAGAAGTCTAACTCATACTATTTAATAGCAATTATCATTTAATTTTTAGTTGTTGCAAATCAAATAAATTGTTGTTGGTCTTTTGGCTGCTCCCGGCGATGGGTCGCCACAGGAGACAATCTGGTCTGCACACAAGCTTGGTACATGTTTTACACCAGATGCCCTTCTTGATGCAACCCTCCCATTTTATCTGGGCTTGGGGCAGACACTTCATCCAGTTGTTCAGAATCGAACCTGAGCCTTTTGCATGGCAGGCGAAACGCCAACCACTGAGTGCCCTAATGCCCTGATGATGTCAGACACAAAATCACTAGGCTGAAAGATTTTAAGTTGGTGGAACTTTAAGGTGACAGTTACTGTTACTTAAGTACTTACAGTTACTTAAAATATCAAATTTGTTCAACCAACTTGAAAAGTGTACCTTCTACAAACTCATAAATACCAAAAAGTTCTAAATCCTCATCAAGGTCTATTAATTTGAATTAATTGTAATGATGTAAGTTAACAGTACTCAATATGTTTAATTACTTTGAGCATTAGGGTTTACAGGGCACACAGAACAAGAAGCTGACTCTGGCACACCAACATTATAAGAAAAGTATGAGCAACAAAACTGTGCTTCAAAGAAAAATAAAAATACTTTTACTTTAGGTTTACTGTAGCTTTTTATTAAACCCTAAATCAACTGAGTATTTTCGGTTTGAAATTTGAAACAGCTGTTTACTTCTGATTGAATTACTGAATTATTCCTATTTTCACTCTTTTTATTTTTATTTTTATTAACAACAGAAGGTTCTATCTGGAGACCTAAAGCTGTGGTTTTGATAAAGCCAGATAAGCATGTGTTCATTGGGGAGACTGTTACTCTCAGTTGTGACATACAGGAAAGAAGAAATACTGACTGGAAATACAGCTGGAATAAGAGCAATAGCACACTCTACACAGACAGCACAATGCAGTGGTTCAGTATCTCGTCCGTTAGCTACTCTGACAGTGGTGTCTACACCTGCAGCGGACAGAGTGGTGACTCTCAGAGCTCAGAGATCAGTGATGCTCTTACACTCATTGTATTAGGTGAGTATATAGCAAGCAACATCTGTATTTTGCAGTTTTATGTTTATAGTGTATTTGTTGTGAATTAATCTGCTTGACAGCAACAAAAAAAAAAAACTAATTAACTTTTTTATAATTTTAGAAATTAACAAATATTATATTTATTAGTTGTAATTGAAATAAATTTAGTCTGAATTATATCATTAGAGACAGAATTCCAGTGAAATATTACATCCATGTATTGTCCTCTTTTACTCCCTAGTGAAACAACAGACTGTATCATGACAGATCATTCCGATCATTGTTTTGTTCCATGTCTGCGCTAACCCTTTTAGCTGTTGGCAAATTTTGCTCTAGATACTTTAGTAAACAACGGAGTTCACGGCTGACTTAGTGCCTGCAAGGTGTTCAGGTCTTGTGGCTTTTAAAATAAGCCCAAGTCATCATCCATTCACCACCATCCTTTGCAGTATGAGGTGTTCCTGATAAAATGGTGTTTGGATTTCACCAAACCTGGTACTAAGCATTAAGGCCAACCAACTCCACTTTGGTCTTATCTGTCCATAGGACATTGTTCCTTATAATAGTTCAGATACAAAGTGGACCCCTAATGTTTTCATGTTCTTTTTAAACAGAAGTTAGTTCAGTGTTCTTCTAATTGTGCTGTCACGGACTGTAACATTTAACATGCTCAGTGAGGCCTTTTGGGTCATATATACTGTATATACAAATCAGACATTCATAGCAAATCTGTAACTCTGTATATTCATAATTTTACTTTTTCTTTGTAACAGAGAGAGCACAAGTAGTACTGAGTGTATCTCCACAGAACTGGTTGACTGAAGGAGACTCAGTGACTTTATGCTGTGAGGTTACAAACTCCTCTATAGGATGGACATTCACCTGGTTCACAGCAGCTCCATACAGAACAATAATAGGTAGGCAAGGGGATATCTGTGGAGGCTTTTACACTCTCAGTCCTGCTACTCTTTTTGACACAGGAGTTTATGTGTGTGAATCAAAAAGAGGAGAATCAACCTATTACAGAGGTTTAAGCAACCAACAGCCAGTATGGATCACTGGTGAGGAAAAATAATTTTATTTGTTTTGAATTCACATCCAAATTTCAAATTACATTTTTTATTTGTCACATACACAGTCATACACAGCAAGATAAGACTTTATCACTGCTCCAGTGGGGGAGGGTTGTTCTCATTCACATCACACTGTTTAATTAAATGATATTTAAACATGTTCAGTAAAATTAATGTCAGAAAAAAAAAACAATTGTGATAACGTCTCGGGTTACTTGACTGTAACCCTGTTCCCTGATAAAGCGGGAACGAGATGCTGCGTGAAAACGCTATGGGAACATCTCTTTGTCGCCCGGTTGTGAAGCCTGTACATGTCAAACCCGCCGAATACCTTCGGCTTATGACCTGTGCCAGGCATGACGTCACCGAATAAGGTGCACCTGCAGGTTATAAATAGGAGTGAACCGGAAACATCCTCAGGTCAATTTTGTCTGAAGGACGTCCAGGCACGCCAGCAGTGCGGCATCGGAACGCAGCATCTCGTTCCCGCTTTATCAGGGAACAGGGTTACAGTCAAGTAACCCGAGACGTTCCCTTTCAAAAGCTACACTCAATGCTGCGTGAAAACGCTATGGGAACGAGAATACCAACGCCGCCGCACTGCAAGTGTCTGGACCCCCAGGTTGTGTAGCGTGTGTGCACAAGCCGAGGAGGTCTCAGACCTAGCTCTGGGATGCTGACTGAAGGATCCGTGAACCCGCAGTAGCATTGACATCCAGACTATAAAATCTAACAAACGTGTGTGGAGAGGACCAGCCCGCCGCATCACACACCTGCTGCAGGGGGACGCTTCTCTTGCCAAGGCAATCGATGAGGCAATCCCCCTGGTTGAGTGAGCCCTGATTCCCAGAGGCGAAGTGTGACCACGCGCCTCATAGGCTAGGGCAATGGCATCTCTCACCCAGTGTGAGAGTCTGTCTAGTGGCAGACCCCCATGGCAAATAAAGAACTGCGCTGGCTTACGCCACTGGCTAGTGCGGTGGACGTAGATCCTAAGAGCACGTACTGGACACAGTAAGTGAAGTCTTTCCTGCTCCGAAGCTGTGAAAGGCGGAGGACAGAAGGCCTCGAGAACAACTGGGTGCATGGTCGAGAATGGAACCTTGGAAGATAGTTTGGGTGAGGATGCAGAATAGCTTTATAAGTAATAGCCATAAGAAAAACCATCTTAAGAGGCAGAAGCCTGACAGGCGCTGACTCTAGTGGTTCGAAAGGGGTGTCGGCCAGGCCTTTGAGTACGATAGTTAAGTCCCACAAAGGGACCGTCGCTCTAGTGGGCGGCTTCAACCGTTTAGCTCCACGAATAAAACGGGCAACTAAATGGTGCTTGTCCACAGAAACCCCTTCATTCAGAGCGTGACAAGCCGAAATAGCGGCTACGTATGTTCTGAGCGTACTAGGGCATAAGCCCGAGGACAACCTTTCTTGCAGAAACTCCAGCACTGAAACAATCTGGCAGTGAACTGGGTCTACATGTCTTGCCATGCACCAATTTTCAAATACACTCCATTTGAGGGCATAAGTTCTTCTAGTGGAGGGAGCCCTGGCACTTAAAACGGTTTCAATTACGCTGGCTGAAAGCCCAGCATGTCTTAGTTGGTCCGTTCAGGGGCCAAACGTGAAGGTTCCAGAGCTCGGGCCGGGGATGAAGTATTGTCCCCTGCGCCTGAGACAGAAGATCCCTCCTCACTGGAATCACCCGGGGTGAGCCGTCGAGGAGAGGTATAAGATCCGAGAACCACACTCTGGTCGGCCAATGGGGCGCTATCAATAAGAGGCGCAAGCCGTGTTGACGGACCCTCGCCAGGACTCCTGGGAGCAGAACTATAGATGGAAACGCATAAAGGCGTAATCTGGGCCACGTGTGGGCCATTGCGTCCAGACCCAGGGGAGCTGGAGGAGTCAGAGAGTAGTGAAGGGGGCATTGTGCTGCCTCTTATGAGACAAAGAGGTCCACCTCTACGTAAAATCTTTCCCAGATTGACTGACTACTTCGGGGTGGAGTTTCCATTCCCCATGTTTTACAGCTTGTCTGGATAGCAAGTCTGCTCCTACATTCATATGCC
Source organism: Clarias fuscus (assembly GCA_030347435.1). Lineage (NCBI taxonomy): Eukaryota > Metazoa > Chordata > Actinopteri > Siluriformes > Clariidae > Clarias > Clarias fuscus. Next base: position 39,367,485 of record CM059205.1, read on the forward strand.
CTGGAATGTAAATCGCCCTGAGGGACAGGAACTTGTCCTGTGCCCAAAGCAGAACCTGGTGTGCTAGCTTGTTCAAGCGGCGCGAGCACAGTCCACCCTGGCGATTTATGTACGAGACTACCGCAGTGCTGTCCACCCGCACTAGGACATGGTAGCCTCTCAACTGCTGGAGGAAGTGTTTCAGGGCCAGAAACAGAGCCATCATGTCGAGGCAATTGATGTGCCACGCGAGAAGATGACCTCTCCAGCTCCCTTGTGCTGGACGGCCATCCAAGACCGCACCCCAGCCCGTGAGGGAAGCGTCTGTCGTTAGCATCTTGCGACGACAAGACGGACCTAGAGTGGGACCCAAAGTCAGAAACCGGGGTCTGAACCACATAGAAAGGGTACGTTACCCTTATTAGCCTCTGGGGGTTGGCCCTTGAATGAAACCCCCTGGCTCTTAGCCACAGCTGAGACGCTCTCATGTGCAGAAGGCCCAAAGGTATCACCGTGGACGCAGCTGCCATGAGGCCTAAAGATTTCTGAAAGTGATGAACAGTGACCTTCTGGCCTAGCTTGATTTCCTTCAGGGTGTTGAGAATGGATTCGACACGAGCAGGAGACAACTGTGCCTGCATTGTGACCGAATCCGATGTGACACCCAAATATGTTGTCCTCTGAACAGGAAGGAGAAAGCTTTTTGTGGCGCTGAGTCTCAATCCTAAGAATGAAGATGGGCTAGGACGACATCCCGATGTCGAAGCGCTAGCTCCTGAGACTGGGCCAGAATCAGCCAGTCGTTTATGTAATTCAAAAATACGGATGCCCTGGAGTCCTAAAGGAGCCAGAGTTGCATCCATGCATTTTGTATATGTGCGGGGTGACAGAGCTAGGCCAAATGGAAGGACCCAATACTGGTAAGCTTCGCCCCCAAAAGCGAACCTCAGGAACTTCCTGTGCTGTGGCAATATTTCAATATGGAAATATGCGTCCTTGAGATCGATTGTCACAAACCAATCCTCTAGTTGGATTTGAGAAACAATCATTTTGACAGTCAACATTTTGAATCTGGATTTCTGAGATAGCGGTTCAAGCCGCGAAGATCCAAGATCGGACGCAACCCTCCCCCTCTCTCTTGGGCACCAAAAAGTACCGACTGTAGTAGCCCGATCCTCTGTCTGGGAGGGGAACATGTTCTATGGCCCCTTTGCCCAGCAGAGTCTGTAACTGCTGGGCCAGCAGATGTGCTCGATCCGGTTTCACGAAAGTGGAGACCACGCCGTTGAAACGCGGAGGACGATGTGCAACTGAATCCTGTAGCCTGTGCCTACAGTCCTTTATACCCAAGGAGATACACCTGGCAGTAGTCTCCACGCTGCCTGCTTCTCCGAAAGGGGCACGAGCTTTGACACTTCGGCTAGATTGGGGGGGGGGGGGGGGGGGGGGGTTGTTAGGTGTTAGGTGTTGGGAGATGAAGTGTGGCAGGAGATGCCTGAACACCCAACTTTTCGTTGGAGACCGGCGCTCCCCGAACACCAGTGGTGGCGGGGATTGAACACCGGCCTCCCGGGAGTGCCAGGGAGGAGGCCCTGTTTTGTGATGAAAATCCAGGCGCCCCTCCCCGGGGGGAGACACCCCCACGGCCCCAGGCGCACGAACTCAGGGCTTCTTCTTTGAAGAGAGGTAGCTCCTCAGATCCGGTCTTTTCGAAGCAGATTTTTGAGAAGAGCGGCGAGCCCCACCCCAGTCTTTACGGGGGGGTGCGCGGCTGGTCACGCTATCCTTCTGCACCTCACGCCTGATATGGGCCAGACCTGGCCGGGGCCGGGTGGCCAACGGTCCCGGTTCTTGAGCACGGCGGGGAAGGAACCTCCCAAAGGCCTGTTCATATAGCTTTGCCTCCCGAAATCCAGTGGCGGCGGAATTAACAGCGTCGCCAAAAAGGCCGGAAGGCGAGATGGGGGCATCGAGGAGGACAACACGATCCTTATCCTTGATGCCCGTGAGGTTCAGCCACAGATGCCTCTTCGTGGACACCATGGCAGCCATGGAACGGCCCACAGCACGGGCCGTCCGCTTGGTTGCACGGAGAGACAGGTCTGTGGCTTGGCGCAGCTCTGCAAACGCCCTGTCATCAATAGCCCCGCCGCTGCTCAGGTCCTTCAGCAGGTCAGCCTGGTAAACCTGCAAAACCGCCATGGTGTGCAGTGAAGCACCAGCCTGTCCTGCTGCCTGAAAAGCTTTACCCACCAAGCAGATGTCAATCTGCACGGCTTGGAGGGGAGAGTAGGCTTTTTCAGGGAGGATGATGTCCCAGGAGAGAGATAGCCCGCAAGCGTCTCTTCTATCTGGGCATCATCATATAACCGCGTGCTTTCGCATCAATGATATTCGAATAAGTCAAAGGCACAAAAACACGCGATGAATACGGCTTGCTCCATGAAAGAGTTAATTCATCATGGATGTCACCAAAGAAGGGGAGGGAGAGACGTTGAGGCTCCTTCTCCCGGCCACCCGACAGACACCTGTCGTTCAATCTCGAACGCTTGGGGGAATCTCGCTGCTGCGGCCAGTCGATATACAAACGCTCGACCGCACGCGTTATAACCTCTAATAATTCCTCAAAAGCTCTGTCAGCACTGGAGGAGCGTTGTGAGGAGGCTACTTCCATGGAAGCGAGAGAGGAAGATTCTTCCGCTCCTTCACAAGAAGCGCCGGAGCGCGCTTGCGAAGCGGAAGCTAAAACTTCCTGATCCGGAGAGAGCGAGAGAGAAAGAGGGAATTCCATCTCGTGCGCGTCTGCCAGATCAGCACGCGAGCCCCAGGAATGCGCCGCGGCTCGCTTTCTTTAACGAGAAACCGCGAAGCACCTTAATAGGGAGAAGATCACAGTACTCACAGTCTCCCTGAAGCCCGAGGCGAGCGTGTTCTTCCCCCAAGCACTCGAGACAAAACTCGTGAAGATCGCCCTCCGAAAGAGATCTATCGCACGGAGGCACGCATCTCTTAAGCAACTCCGCCATCTCGGTGAGTTAATGCTGTTATTTTTATTTCGCTTTCGTTACGGTTTGTACATGCACACGCAAACACAAAGCGGTCCTGAAGACAAAAAGATCTGAGGATGTTTCCGGTTCACTCCTATTTATAACCTGCAGGTGCACCTTATTCGGTGACGTCATGCCTGGCACAGGTTATAAGCCGAAGGTATTCGGCGGGTTTGACATGTACAGGCTTCACAACCGGGCAAGAAAGAGATGTTCCCATAGAGTTTTCACGCAGCATTGAGTGTAGCTTTTGAAAGGGAACAAATGTTAATTCTAATGCTGTGTGTTTAAGGTGAAACTCCTCCAGTCTCGCTGATCATCAATCCCTGCAGAACTCAACACTTTGCTAAAGATTCTTTGTCACTGAGCTGTGAAGACCAGAATAACTCTTCTGGCTGGACAGTGGGACGTTATACACACAGAGGTTCAGAGTCCGATTGTTTATGGTGGGGATCAGTTAAGGAATCTATATGTAAAATCAGCTCTCTCTCCCCATCCTGTACTGGAGTTTACTGGTGTGAGTCTGAATCTGGAAACATCAGCAATCCTGTCAACATCACAGTGCATGGTGAGTCTTCATGTAGTTTGTCTGTTGTTAAAATAAATTTGAAATATTTATTTGAACATAGACCTCTTACTAGGAAGGATGATGACAGGTAGTAGATAGGAGTTTTAATGTACTGTATTACTTGTGAATTGTGAACAGTTGTTTTTCAACCATGGTAGCTCATTGTGATAGTGCCCTGAGTCATTGAGATGTAGACATAGATATATATATATATAACAGAGAACACAGAGATCACACTATATATAGTCATATATATAGTGTGATCTCTGTTCTCTGTTATATATATATATATATATATCTATGTCTACATCTCATAATATATATATCTCAATGACTCAGGGCACTAACACAATGAGCTACCATGGTTGAAAAACATATATATACACAGTACAGACCAAAAGTTTGGAAACACCTTCTCATTCAAAGAGTGATCTCTGTGTTCTTTATTGTGTTCTTTAGTCCAAACGCGTCTCTTCTGCTTGTTGCCTGTCCTTAGCAGTGGTTTCCTAGCAGATATTCTACCATGAAGGCCTGATTCACACAATCTCCTCTTAACAGTTGTTCTAGACATGTGTCTGCTGCTAGAACTCTGTGTGGCATTGACCTGCTCTCTGATCTGAGCTGCTGTTAACCTGCGATTTCTGAGGCTGGTGACTCGGATGAAATTATCCTTCGCAGCAGAGGTGACTCTTGGTCTTCCTTTCCTGGGGCAGTCCGCATGTGAGCCAGTTTCTTTGTAGCGCTTGATGGTTTTTGTGACTGCACTTGGGGACACTTTCAAAGTTTTCCCAATTTTTCGGACTGACTGACCTTCATTTGAAATGACCTTCAAGTAATGACCACTCGTTTTTCTTTACTTAACTGCTTTTTTTCTTGCCATAATACAAATTCAAACTCTTTGAATGAGAAGGTGTGTCCAAACTTTTGGTCTGTACTGTATACACACACACACACACACACACACACACACACACACACACACACACACACACACACACACACCACACACACATATATATATAGATACACTCACCCAAAGGATTACGGTGTTTGACCCACTTTTGCCTTCAGAACTGTCTTAATTCTATGCGGCATTGATTCAACAAGGTGCTGAAAGCATTCTTTAGAAACATTGGCCCATATTGATAGGATAGAATCTTGCAGTTGATGGAGATTTGTGGGATGCACATCCAGGGCACGAAGCTCCCGTTCCACCACATCCCAAAGATGCTCTATTGGGTTGAGATCTGGTGACTGTGGGGGCCATTTTAGTACAGTGAACTAATTGTCATGTTCAAGAAACCAATTTGAAATGATTCGAGCTTTGTGACATGGTGCATTATCCTGCTGGAAGTAGCCATCAGAGGATGGGTACATGGTGCTCATAAAGGGATGAACATGGTCAGAAACAATGCTCATGTAGGCTGTGTCATTTAAACGATGCCTAATTGGCACTAAGGGGCCTAAAATGTGCCAAGAAAAGATCCCCCACACCATTACACCACCACCAGCAGCCTGCACAGTGGTAACAAGGCATGATGGATCCATGTTCTCATTCTGTTTACACCAAATTCTGACTCATCTGACCAGGCAACTTTTTTTTCAGTCTTCAACTTTTGTGAGCACGTGCAAATTGTAGCCTCTTTTTCCTATTTGTAGTGGAGATGAGTGGTACCCGGTGGGGTCTTCTGCTGTTGTAGCCCATCCACATCAAGGTTGTGCATGTTGTGGCTTCACAAATGCTTTGCTGCATACCTCGGTTGTAACGAATGATTATTTCAGTCAAAGTTGCTCTTCTATCAGCTTGAATCAGTCGGCCCATTCTCCTCTGACCTCTAGCATCAACAAGGCATTTTCGCCCACAGGACCGCTGCATACTGGACGTTTTTCTCTTTTAACACCATTCTTTGTAAACCTTAGAAATGGTTGTGCGTGAAAATCCCAGTAACTGAGCAGATTGTGAAATACTCAGACCGGCCCGTCTGGCACCAACAACCATGCCACGCTCAAAATTGCTTAAATCACCCATCTTTCCCCTTCTGACATTCAGTTTGGAGTTTAGAAGATTGTCTTGACCAGGACCACACCACTAAATGCATTGAAGCAACTGATGTTTGGTTGATTAGGCATGGCCGAGAGCATGGAGAAGAAAGAGTGTGCCAAAGAACCCAGAACGCGTGGTAGCAGGATCAAAACATTAGTCTAGAGCGTGGCAAATAAACAGAAACGTAATGTATGTCAAAGCCGAGAAATCAAAGAGCAAGGTAATGGAGCCAAATTGTAAAACAAAAGCTCTAGTCAAAAGGATAAGCGTGAAATCATTGCATTAATGAGAAATTGAACAGGTGTTCCTAATAATCCTTTAGGCAAATGTATATATACAATATGTGATAGTTTGACTACAACAAACACTATCATGTCATTCCTATAACCCCTACGGTATTCCTCAGTCCTCTCATGAGCTTGTTGGGTAATATACTGAGGTTAGGAAAATCTTAATTTTTTGGGTCAAAAGGAGACCACAACTTCAGCTGGGTCTTCCTCCTCTTGGTTCTACGCTGTGTCATCCTCAAACTCTGGCATTACCTCCTCTAAAGCCTCCTTCCTGTCATCCTGGCTTCCCTCTTTCTGATCACTGTCAGTGTCAAATATAAATTCCAGAGCTTCATGTGCAGTATATCTCTTGGCCATCATGCTGCTAAAGACTCAACTTTAAGACTTCAAAAAAAAAAAGATTAATATTTCAGAGCTGCATGAGAGTATAATTGAAACAACATTGTAGTTTTGTTTTTCGACAGATGGGGTTCCCATGGGGTAAAAATTATATTGTCAATAGGTTCCTGTGAGGGTTGACATGGAAGCCAAAAAGAGGCATAAAGTGTGTGTGTGTCTGCTCAAAGACAACTGCATGTTTAGGTGAGGGAAAGGAGTGGATAAATGTGCTTGATCTCTCTTTTATACATTGTAGTCCTCCGCATTCATTTCCAATGACTGGTTATTGTTGACTGGGAACACCAAGAGTATATAAACGTTCCATAAAACACAATTTTTTATAAAAACATTTTATATGTTCAAATGCTGTGTGTGAACAGAGTCATGGAACCTCATGACAAAACAGATGTAATTAACTGTACTTTTTTAGAGAGAAAACATGTAAATCTGTCAGATTTGACTGAAACACAACATTTAATAAGTATTTGTAAAAATAAATATTCATGTAATTGGTTTTGCTGTAAATGTGATTTTCTGGGTTGTAGATGGTGATGTGATTCTGGAGAGTCCTGTTCATCCCGTGCTTGAGGGACATCCTCTGACTCTCCGCTGTTTATATCACAACACAAATTCCTCTAATGTCCGTGCTGATTTCTATAAAGATGGACTAGCTCTGCAGAACATGTCTACAGGAGAGATGATCATCCACAATGTTTCAAAGTCAGATGAAGGTTTCTACCACTGTAAACACCCAGACATGGGAGAGTCACCGAAAAGCTGGGTCTCAGTCAGAGGTAAGAAATAATTTCAGTATTCATTAAATACAAGTGTGAGTTAATATGTTTAACTCTGCCAGGGAGCTGGGCTGGACGAGAAAAACGCATATGCGATAGCCTGACAGAGGTGGAAAGCAGAGAGTTCGCCCTTTTGAACTGATATGGCATGGCCGAGAGCATGGAGAAGAAAGAGTGTGCCAAAGAACCCAGAACGGGTGGTAGCAGGATCAAAACATTAGTCTAGAGCGTGGCAAATAAACAGAAACGTAATGTATGTCAAAGCCGAGAAATCAAAGAGCAAGGTAATGGAGCCAAATCGTAAAACAAAAGCTCTAGTCAAAAGGATAAGCGTGAAATCAAAACCCAGGAAATTAAAGATTGAGGCGACAAATCCAAAATGCGAGGCAAAAGTGAGAAAACAAGAAACAAAGCAAACTTGGCCATGTGAAAATCGTGAAACAAATTGAGAGAGAATTGGGTGAGAAGGCATGCAATAATCCAGCAATGAAGCATTGAATGCGAGACCGGGGCGTGGGAAAACACATGACCATCTAGGAAAACATGAGCATGTGAGCGTGTGGGGAAAAAAATGACAGACAGGTTTGTGAAGCTATCATGAAAAATGACAGAACTCAGCATCTTTACATAATGTAAAATGTTTAGATTATGCAAGTACATGTACAGTGTGGTGTTTGTGCACAAGCATAAAAGCATTTTTTTTTATCTGCAGTTCATGATTAAACATGCAAACGGTTAAGCATTAATAACATTATTATAATTTTTTATTGTATTCAGCATTGGGTTCATCGGAGGTAGCAGGGCCATCAGGTGTAGAAGCTCCATTCTTAGTGCTCATGCTGATCAGTAGTGTAGTGACGGCCTCTCCGTATCTTCTGGTGACCATCATTCTGCTGCTCAAATGTTACAGAGCTCGAGGTAAGAACTCTTTCAGTATGTCTCTACATTTCATAGCACTTGTTCTAAAATGTCTTTGTGACCTGAAGGACATTTGCATGCCATGTATATCTGCCATTAACCATTTCTTTGAGTTCTTGTATGTTCTTTTTCATGATATGGTGTCCAGTCACCTTGTTTTTTGTCAACCTCATTTACGATTACTTAAAATTTTTCCAAGCAGCAAGGCAAGTTTATTTGTATAGCACATTTCATACACAATGGTAATTCAAAGTGCTTTACATAAAAGAGAAGAAAATAATGATAATCATCAGAGCATCAGAGTTTTTATGAATAATTCATCTCTTCATATTATATGGGTGAAATATTTGAGCTTCAATTGTATCATCATTGCTTCCAAAGGTAGTGCTTGTTTCACCTCTAGTATAGAATGGTTTGTTCTTTTTCCGGTCCAAGGTATCCTTAACAGACATTAGATGATGGAATAAATGCTGTTAATTTCCCCAAAACTTGGAAACCCTGTGACCTGAAAGTAGACTTATGAAGATGTGATATTTTCTTCCAAACATACTCTGTATATACCCCTGTATGATCCTAATATAAGGATTATTCAGGAATATTGAAAATACCTTTGATCTGCATATAGTCCTTAGATATTACAATAAGTGGTATAAAGAGAAAAAATAGGAGAAATTACACTGTTCACAACAGTAGAGTGTGCGTTTTGGGAGGTTAGGGAACTCACTCACTCACTAATAGTCTATACCACATTATTCTGTATACAGGGTTGTGGGAGGCCTGGCGCCTATCCCAGGAGACTTAGCGCATGAGGTAGGGTACACCCTGGATGGGGTGGCAATCCTTTGCAGGACAAACACTCATTCACATACTATGGGCAATTTGAGGAATCTGGTTCTCTTTGGACTGTGAGAGGAAACCGAGGTACCCGGAGAAAACCCACCAAGCGTGGGGAGAACATGCAAACGCCATGCACACAGAGGTGGGAATCAAACCCAATCCCTGGAGGTGCAAGGCGACAGTACTAATCACTAAGCCACCTTGCCATCTGGTTAAGGAACTATCACTTAATTTTTGTTTGGTTGCCTTTTATCATAAATACATGAGGAAAAAACATTAAAATAAATAAAAATAAAACAAACTACCATTCTCATTTCTTTAACAGCCTGGATTCATGAAGACAGATTCAACTGTCAAGTCATAGAGGAATGAACAAAGTTCATCTATTAAAAAGTAGGGCAAATTTAATTGGGAAATAATTGTTCTTACTGTTTGTGAATTTTAAATAAGATTTATGCTATTTTGCTACTTTATCTTGATGCTGTTTGAAGCTCAGTATCTCCTAGATGCATTGGCATTTCTAAGTGCAATTGTTTTGATGAAGACTGTCAGCCTCCTCAACAGTGAACATCGCTTTGTACTGTATGTAGTCTCTAGTAAAGAATCCACATTTTAAATGAATTGATGTGTCTGCTGTTGGAGTGAGTTTATTCCCACATCACATTATTGATAAACATCTTGGTTTACATTTTTTAGGAAAACCTTGAGGTATGTGTTTTATACAAAACTACTTCAGTTAATTATGTACGTATTTATTTAGTGATGAGTGTAAGTAATTTATTTTATGGTGAATAGATTAAGTATCTAAAGTAGATAACCATCTGGTAGCTAGATGATATTGGAAAATGCTCTTAGCTCTTCTGCTGGTGATTGAGTACAGGTGTGGCCAAAAGTTTTGAGAATTACATAAATATTGGAAATTGGTAAAGTTGCTGCTTAAGTTTTTCATAATAGCAATTTGCATATACTCCAGAATGTTATGAAGAGTGATCAGATGAATTACATAGCCCTTCTTTGCCATGAAAATTAACTTAAGCCCGAAAAAAAAACTTTCCACTGCATTTCATTGCTGTCATTAAAGGACCTGCAGAGATCATTTCAGTAATCGTCTTGTGAACTCAGGTGAGAATGTCGACGAGCACAAGGCTGGAGATCATTATGTCAGGCTGATTGGGTTAGAATGGCAGACTTGACATGTTAAAAGGAGGGTGATGCTTGAAATCATTGTTCTTTCATTGTTAACCATGGTGACCTGCAAAGAAACTCGTGCAGCCATCATTGCGTTGCATAAAAATGGCTTCACAGGCAAGGATATTGTGGCTACTAAGATTGCACCTAAATCAACAATTTATAGGATCATCAAGAACTTCAAGGAAAGAGGTTCAATTCTTGTTAGGAAGGTTTCAGGGCGTCCAAGAAAGTCCAGCAAGCACCAGAATCGTTTCCTAAAGAGGATTCAGCTGCGGGATCGGAATGCCACCAGTGCAGAGCTTGCTCAGGAATGGCAGCGGGCATGTGTGGGCGCATCTGCACGCACAGTTAGGCCAAGACTTTTGGAAGATGGCCTGGTGTCAAGAAGGGCAGCAAAGAAGCCACTTCTCTCCAAAAAAAACATCAGGGACAGATTGATCTTCTGCAAAAAGTATGGCGAATGGACTGCTGAGGACTGGGGCAAAGTCATATTCTCGGATGAAGCCTCTTTCCGATTGTTTGGGTCATCTGGAAAAAGGCCTGTCCGGAGAAGAAAAGGTGAGCGCTACCATCAGTCCTGTGTCATGCCAACAGTAAAGCATCCTGAGACCATTCATATGTGGGTTTGCTTCTCATCCAAGGGAGTGGGCTCACTCACAATTTTGCCCCAAAACACAGCCATGAATAAAGAATGGTACCAAAACACCCTCCAACAGCAACTTCTTCCAACAATCCAACAAGTTTGGTGAAGAACAATGCATTTTCCAGCACGATGGAGCACCGTGCCATAAGGCAAAAGTGATAACTAAGTGGCTCGGGGACCAAAACGTTGAAATTTTGGGTCCATGGCCTGGAAACTCCCCAGATCTTAATCCCATTGAGAACTTGTGGTCAATCCTCAAGAAGCGGGTGGACAAACAAAAACCCACTAATTCTGACAAACTCCAAGAAGTGATTATGAAAGAATGGGTTGCTATCAGTCAGGATTTGGGCCAGAAGTTGATTGAGAGCAGCCCAGTCGAATTGCAGAGGTCCTGAAAAAGAAGGGCCAACACTGCAAATACTGACTCTTTGCATAAATGTCATGTAATTGTTGATAAAAGCCTTTGAAACATATGAAGTGCTTGTTTGAAACATATAAAGTACAAAACACTTTATAGCATACTTGCACACCCCCTGGACATCTCTATTTATATTCCATATTTTTCCATACTGTACACCTACCTAGGCTTTCTTATATTTCTTATATCAGATATATATTTTTCTACATTTGCAACCAAGTTTTTTCTTATTCTCTTATATTTTTCTTATATTTTTATTTTCTTATATTTTTCTTATTGTATATTTTTAATGTACATATATTTTATTAGTTTATTCTTAGTTAAATCTATTGCTACGTTCTTTGTTATATTCTTTTCGTGTAAATAGTCTTAAATAGTCTTTTATTCTAAGGTCACGGGCAGTCGCCTAAGCATTTCACTGCATATCGTACTGTGTATGACCGTGTATGTGACAAATAGAATTTGAATTTGATTTAATTATATTTAGGTACATCACAGAAACAACTGAAACAAAGATCTAAAAGCTGTTTAGCAGCAAACTTTGTGAAAACTAATATTTGTGTCATTCTCGAAACTTTTGCCCACGACTGTACTGCTCAAAAAAATAAAGGGAACACTTAGTCCCAGTTTGACTTGAACGCCTGTCATATGTGTATGCAAGTCAAACCGGGACTAAGTGTTCCCTTTATTTTTTTGAGCAGTATATTTTATGTTGCTATTTAATTAAGCAAAAATACATATTATCAGATTACTCGATTAAATTTAAGTACTACTACCGTGTAAGATAGCAGATAACTATTTCACTAATAATGAGACTAAAGTAATAGGTCAGTACTATTATATTACAGACAAAAACTTTGAATAGCTTGTATGTTTTGTGCGGAATGGGTGTGGTAGGGGGACCCAACCGCATATTTTGTCATAGGGCTCAAAATTGCTAGCGGCGCCCCTGCCTTTAGGAGGTGGAGGTGGAGGTGATCCTCAGTGTGTGAGAGCTGCTCCAGCTCAGTGTTTCTCCTCTTTAACTCATGCTTTCACCTTCTGTTCCATCACCTCAGAGCACTGAAGATCTCCACAATGTTTGCTTTCTCCTTAATTGTGGTTTTCTAACAATAAACAAATCAAGAAGCATAATGTCATGATTTTATTAATATGTTATACTCTGACACTATATTGTAGGAGACACTATTTTGCATTTGAAAAGACTCACTTGATTAAGCTTTATAGAGTTTCTGATTTCCTGAATCTTCTTCCGTCGCTTCTGGATCATCTGCTGAACTTCTCCTTGTATTTTTTTTTTTTCCACCTCAGTCTGGGAAGCTAATACACGTTTTATGTAGGAATCTGGTCATTTATTTGCAAACATATTATTATTATTATTTTTATTATTATTATTATTCAGACCCCCTCCCCCCCCCCTTTTTTCTGTGGTCTCCGTGTGCGTGGTGCCACGATCACCTCCTACACCTCAGCAAACGCAAACCGGAAGACTCAGGTATCCCCTCTCAGTTCGCGCGGAGAACTGGCACCGGGAAAAGAAACGGCCGCAGCACTTACAAAGATATTCTCGCGCGCTCTACTTCCGGGTTCACGGAGGATTCCCCGACGTCATCGTCCCGTTTCTAGAGCGTTCTCTCTCACACACACCGCTCTTTCAGCTCCCGTTTATTTAATTATGCTGCATTTAATAAAATCAGTTCTAAGTTCATCTGTTTATGCTATTGGGTCACTTCTCTTTCCACGCTTCCCCCTGACAGTATTATTATTATTTTGGAATTAACTAATGATTTCCTGAAAGGTATCAGTTATTAGCAAGGTTAGTACATGTCCAGTGCCATCTTTGGTAATAAAGGTACACATTATATATATATATATATATATATATATATATATATATATATATATATATACACCTAATGTGTTATATATATAAAACTTATAATACATGTTTTTTTTTCTGTACAGCGTCTGCTGTTAATATACAGAATAATAAAGCCTATTGATTATTCAAACGTGCTGTTCATTAGTACCTGCTGTACTGAGATGTTTCCCTGGACAGACCATAATAGTAACAACGTGGCAATGTATGCGCTTAGGCATTTTTAGGAAAATCTTCTCAGCAAGCATTTTCTTTAAGCAGATAAATGACTGGGAGGTTATTACTGAGCAGCAGATGGCATCAGGACACAGATACAGATTCAGACACAGGTACAGATTCTAACAATACAGACTCGTTTACACTCATTAGAATATTTAAACTCTGTGTTTTAAACTTGCTTTACTTGTACTCTTACCTGTTGAACGATCATAGTTATTGAGAGTAGTTACACATCAAACTAAACCCTCATCCCTGTAATGGAGTGACAAGCAATATCCAGGCTATTGAGCTGTTGTGGGAGCACTTTGGCCATATGGTACGGAGGAATGCTCGATCAAGCCAATCCATCTTCTGGCAGATGCTCCAAGCATAATATTCATCATCAGATTATCTTGAACAATTGACAGCTATAGAATTCTATTAGGCTCTAATTGCTGGAAAGTTTTTTTTTTTTTTTTTTTGATGAAGGCGAAGTTTAAAGAACACATTCAAAATTTCCATCCAAATTATTATTTTTTACTCTTGTTACATGTCAACATGTCTTGTTATTTTGCTATATTTCCTATTTAGACTTATTGTGTGTGTTTCCTTGGAAAACAATAAAATTTCTCAGTGATTTCAAAAGTGGTCCCAAACTTTTGAGGGGTATAGTGTATAATGAAATTAATTTAAGTTGCTCTAGTAAATGTCAGTCATCAACCCAATATAATGGTCTTGTACAGCTGTGTCACTAATTATGATTTAGTTGTTTACAAGTCAATTTACTTTTTGCATAATACCAAAAAAAAAAAAAAAACTGCAAAATGACACAATAAAATATTATTAATGTATTTATATTAAAAAAAAATAGAATGAACCCCTCTTAAAGCCTAAAGCAGTGCTAGCTCAGAGAGATTGGAAGATCGGTGGTTCGATCCCCAGCTCCACAATTGTTGGGCCCTTGAGCAAGACCCTTAACCCTATCTGCTCCAGGGGCAGTGTATCATGGCCTGTGCTCTGACCCCACTTACACTGGGATATGCAAAGAAATAATTTCACTGTGCTGTAATGCATGTGTGACAAAGGCTTAACATGATAATGACAAAATGAAAAACCATATAAAATATCTGATGTCAGGACTATATTTAAATAACAGAACATATGATCAGTGGTGCTAAATTTCTACCTCCATTATTAACACAGGGGCTAAAGTATGGATAAACTTTTTCAATAAAAGTCTGACCAGTGAAAGAGTAGATATGAGACTTTGCATCAACATCATAGAAGGAGATCAGACCCTCCTCATAATCCACAAACAGCGCCACCTTCTGAGGAGCCTGTTTCAAGGTGAGGGAGACACAGGCTGAATATTCAGTCTCATTCCTCAGCCTCACACACCAGACTCCATCTTTAGGACTGGCTGTGAACTTCCTTTTCCTGTTAATGGACTCCCTGACCACTCCTAAATCCCAGTCAGTCTTCCCTCTGACCTGCACCTCATAGTAAAATCTTCCTGAAGAGAATCCATCCTTTCCCAGAACAATGGCATAATTATTAAACCTCTCTGGATTATCAGGGAGATTCTGTCTGTTGTCTCCATGGTTCACTTGTTTCCCATCATCAGACAGGATGAGATAAGAATTTGCTGTATCAGGATCCAGAGTCACATCCACTGAGAGACAGAAACATAGCGAACATCAGTTTTATCATTGGATCATGAATAGCAGTGAATTTTTTTTTATTTAGTCACATGGTAAATAAATACTCACAAACCTGCATATTGTTGAATTTTCTTCAGATCTGTTTTGGAAAGTAATATCGGATAATTAAAATGTTTAGTTAGTAGCTATAATAAAGAGAGATCATATTAATGTGGATATTGTTTCCATATTACACCACAGTGGTGATGAATTCTGATTTAATTTCTGACTGTAGTTACTGTAGAATGTTATATGTAAGTTCATAGTGCCCTCCATAATTATTGGCACCCCTGGTTAAGATGTGTTAAAAGCCTTAAAATAAATTCAGTTTATTATTGCAGAGGCATATTGTCACACTGAAAATTGTAGAAAAATATAACGTGAATATAAAGTGAATTTTAAGGGGAAATAAAAATCCCTGACTAACAAATAATTATTGTTCATAAAATAACCTGTTCCACAATTATTGGCACCCCTAACATTTCCTAGAAAATAAATGTAATTGAAGTATTTCTGTCATTTTTACAGTAGTTTACAAAGTTGATCAGAGTATCTAGGAACATTTAATTAGTAATTGATCACTTCCTGCTTCCCTGGGGTATAAATATGACGTGACACAGCGGCCATCTCTCTTATCCACTCGTCAACATGGGAAAGACAAAGGAACACACCATTCAAGTGAAGCAGATGTGTGTCGACCTTCACAAGTCAAGCAATGGGTACAAGAAAATAGCCACCCGCCTGCACCTGCCCGTATCTACTGTGAGAGGAATCATTAAGACGTTTAAAAAAACTGGAACAGTAGTAAACAAGCCTGGACGAGGACGCAAGTTTATTTTGCCTCCATGCACAGTGAGGAGGACGGTAAGAGAAATAAAAAATTCTCCAAAGCTCACTGTTAAAGAACTGCAACAAATGATAGCATCTTGGGGTCACAAAGTCTCCAAAACAACCATCAGACGCTATCTACATGCCAACAAGCTCTTTGGGAGGCATGCAAGGAAAAAACCTTTTCTCAGTCACAATCATAAACGCAAACGTTTGGAGTTTGCTAAGCGGTACTGGAACTTCAACTGGGACTGTGTTCTTTGGTCAGATGAGACCAAGATAGAGCTTTTTGGGAAGATAGATGATGCTGTGGGGCTGTTTCTTTTCCAGAGGCCCTAGGAACCTTGTTAGGGTGCATGGCATCATGAGTGCTTTGAAATACCAGGACATTTTAAAACAAAATCTGGTGGCCTCTGCCCAAAAGCTGAAGATGGGTCGTCACTGGGTCTTTCTGCAAGATAATGACCCAAAACATGTGGCCAAATCTACACAGAAATGATTATAGGAGCAGTTTAGCTGCTGTTTTGTTGGCAAAAGGGGGTTGTACAAAGTATTAAACATCAGGGGTGCTAATAATTGTGGCACCCATGATTTGATGTAAAAGAACTCTCTTAATGTGGGATTTTTTTCCATTGAATAAATGCACTTGAATTAAAGGTTGGAATTTCCTCTTTTTTTCCATTGTGGTCCTACGTTATTTAGAACAAAACATATATATATATATATTTTTTTTTTACATTCCTGAATTTAAAGCCTAATAATAAGTGTAAAAATAATTTTTGTTGGCTGGTTAAAACTACAAGCACATAAAAATAGTTGTAATTGAAAAAGAAAATCTGTTATTAGCCACACCTACACATGAATATAGTGAAAGATAAATACTGACCAGCCTCATCAAGTTTTTCCATTTCCTCACTAAGAGTCTCCTGAATCTGAGACAGAGCTCTCCTCAGAGTCTCCACACACATATCAGAGTTAATAGTGATGTCAGTCCAGTCCTGGGTGTGTGGAGGGCTGCACAGTGTCGGGTAAATCTACAGTACAGCAGGAGAGAGGAGAAATCCCTCAGCATGGGGACTGCTGTCCTGTCATGTGCTGCATTGTTATTGAGAAACAGAGGGACTCTGACCTGTAGGAGGTGGAGGTGATCCTCAGTGTGTGAGAGCTGCTCCAGCTCAGTGTTTCTCCTCTTTAGCTCAGTGATTTCCTGCTCCAGATCTTTAAGGAACTCTTCAGCCTGCGTCTCTGCTGCTTTCTGCTTCTCCTCCATCACCTGAAGCAGCTCAGCCTGGCTTCTCTCAATGCAGTGCATCAGAGCACTAAAGATTTCCACAACATCTGCTTTCTCCTTCTCTGTGTTTTTCTAACAGGTGACAAATCAAGCAAAAATACTAATATGAATCATGAATATTTTATGTTCTTATGGAGTTATTTTGTAAGAGGTTTAAGAGACTTACCTTATTGAGTTTTACAGAGTTTTTGATTTTCTCAATCTTCTTCAGTCGGTCCTGGATCATATGCTGAATTTCTGCCCAAGTCTTTTCCAGCTCTTTCTGAGATCACATAGGTTATATATACCCACTCACAAAAGTAAGTAAACTCCTCTAATTTTAGCAAACATTTTGGTATATCTCCTCAAAGTGACTAATGGCACTTACTTATTAACCTAGTAACCCAGTGTAAGTATCTATCCCATGATGTAAACTTTAATGCACTTTTTTGTAAGTCGCTCTGGATAAGAGCATCTCCCAAATGCCTAAATGTCAAAGGACAATACTATAAAAATTAAACTTGGATATATTTTAGAGCTATTAATGTCTAGCTTTTATAACAGTTTAGGTTTACTGTCCTCTACAAATACAACATACAGCCATTATTGTCAAAATAGCTGACAACAAATGTATGTACACCAGCTGCACATTTTTTGACCATACAAAGTCACCTGTCCTATTCATCATGTTCATGTGTTTGTCAGTGGCCAAGTATGTCTCCAGACATGAACACTATTGAGCACCTGTGGGGCGTCCTCAAGCGGAAGGTGGCGAAGTGCCATGTGTCTAAAACTCAGCAGCTTCGTGATATCATGTTGTAACTATGGGGTGGAAGAGGATCTGATCAACAACATGTGCAGCTCTGGTGAATTCCATGCCTAGGAGGATTAAGGCCATGCTAGATAACAATGGTGCTTACACAAAATATTCACATTTTTGACATGTGCTCTTAGGGTGTACTCATTTTGATTGCCAGCTATTTAGACAATAAAATCTGCATGTTGAGTTATTGTAAGCGGACAGTAAATCTGTACTGATATACAAGCTGCACATTCACTGCTCTAAAATATATTCAAGTTTCATTTCTCTAGTATCGTCCCTTGAGAACATATAACAAAGTGGCTGCTGACATGTGAGGGATGTACTCACTTTTGTGAGATACTGTAGATCATATCTATATCTATCTATATCTATATCTATCTATCTATCTATCTATCTATCTATATATATATATATATATATATATATATATATATATAGATGTTCAACTCATATGATAAAAATATATGTAAATCATAAGTCAGGTCATATTATTTATATTAAATGATGTGCATGGCTTTACCTTCTTCTTGCCACTCTCATTTTCTATAGGTACAGTGTTGTGAGTTTTGTGGGCTGTTTCAATGCAGAACTGACACACGCATGTCTGGTCGTCTCTACAGAACAGCTCCAGGGGTCTCTCATGTTTCTGGCAGATGTAGTCCTCCAGGTTCTTCACAGCCTCCATCAGTTTGTGTTTCTTTAATGAAGACACTCTCTCATGAGGTTCCAGGTGAGTCTTGCAGTAAGAAGTCATACACGTTAGGCAGGACTTCACAGCTGTACATTTATTTTCACTGCAGATCTCACAAAGCACCAGAGATTGGGTGTGTTTTTTTGCAGCACTGCTGGATTTCACATGAGTTGACTTCTTAAATGGAGCAGCCAGTCCAGAGATGAACGTATTCACACGTAGTTCAGGACGTTTAAGGAATTTCTCTTTACACACTGGACACTGACAGTATGAACTGCTATCCCAGGACTGTTTGAGACAGATCATACAGAAGTTGTGTCCACATGGAGTAGAGACCGGATCAGTAAACACATCCAGACAGATTGAGCACTGAAGCTGATCTTCACAAAGGACACTGCTGGAGGAAGCCATGACTGACACAGGAGACATGATCAGAGTGGATTAAAAAAAAAAAAAGTCCTTGCAGTCCTTGCACACTGTATAAATTACTCAAGCAATCAATACATTTTCAGTTATAGTAAAATATTTCAGATTTTAATAAAATTATGGAAATGTGTAGGAGCAAGTAATAATGTGTATAGAACATAATGATCAGATTGTCCCCGATGAGCAAGCAAAGGGCGATGGCAACTGTAGCAAGGAAAAACGTCCTGGGATGGCAATTGGAAGAAACCTTTAGAGAAACCAGACTCAACAAGGAACGCTTCCTCATTTTTTGCTGATTTGTTAGGCAGGTGAAAGTTCAATATAACAGAAGATGTCTAAGTTAACATGGCGTTAATTTCAGTTCTGCACCAGGATGGTGCCAGGATGAGTCAGACAGGTGCAGAGGGCAGATGGGGTCTGGAGCAGCACGTGTAGCTCCAAACCATCATGAAGCAGAATCCAGCTGGAGGTGGTCCTTCTCTGGGTGCTTTATGATCCTAGTATCCTTTTTCTCTTCCTTTTTGAAAATAGATTTTTGGACATAGAACATGTCCATCCTGTCACCAATCTTACCCTACTTTATCTTTTTAAGAGACATTTTTACACTATTGGAACAGCATTTCAAAAATATTGAATATTAATCTCACCACTTGTGTTGTGCCAGCCACTTTTAAGCAGGCAGTGGTGCAACCATTGAGAACATAAACTAACATGGATCTTTCTATTCTGCTTACTTCAAGACCTGCTTACTCAAGAAATCACTTAAATAGAACCTTCAAAGAACAGAACTCTAAGAACAAATGAGAAGCAAAGTAATTGACATGTATCAGTCTGGAAAGGGTAACAAAGCTATTTCTAAGGCTTTGGGACTCTAGTGAACCACGGTGAGAGCCATTATTCACAAGTAAAGACCATTTGCAGCAGAGGTGAACTTTCCTAGGAGTGGGAACAAAACAAAATTACAAGAGCACAACAACGACTCATCCACGAGTGCATAAAATAACCCTGGGCAACATCTTAAGAACCACAGGTCTCACTTGCCTCAGTTAAGGGCAGTGTTTACGATTCAATAATTAAAAAAGAGACTGACCAAAAATGGCAGACATGGAAGTGTTTTAAGGCGAAAGCCACTGCTGACAAATAGAACACAAAGGCTCATTTCACATTTGCCAAAAACACCTTGATTATTCCTTTTGAGCAAATGTGTTCTTGACTGATAAGTCAAAAGGTAAAAGTATTGCAAGTTGTGCATCCCAGTACATCTGGCTTAAAAATAACACTGTATTTCATAAAATGAACATCATACCAACAGTCAAACATGATGGTAGTGTGATGAGCCAGGGCTTTGCAGCTTCTGGACATGCGATACTTTTCATAATTGAAGAGTTATGAATGCTGCGCTCTACAAGAAAATCCTACAGAGAATAGCCGACCATCAGTCGATGACCTCAAACGTAAGTGCACTTGGGTTACGCAGCAGGACAATGATCCGAACCACACCAGCAAGTCCACCTCAAAATGTCACCAAAAACAATTAATGGCCCATAAGGTCCAGACTAAACTTTGATTGAGATGGCATACTATGGCACGACTATACAGTCTGTTTATTCTCAAAAACTCTACATTGTTGCCAACTTAAAACAATTCTCGAAAATTCCTCCACAGCGATGTGAAATATTCATTGTCAGTTACCACAAATGCTTGATTGAAGTTGTTGACACCAAGGGTGGCACAAACATTTATTATGCTTGGGTACAATTACTTTTTCCATATAAGACCAGGCAAGTTTGGATATTTTTTAATTTTTTTTCACTTCATAAATTAAATCATAATTTAAAAACTGCATTTTGTATTTACTCTGGTACTTTACTCCTGTATAATCTTACAATTTGTTTGACAATCTGAATCATTAAAGTATAACAAATCTGCAAAAACAAATAAATGAAATAAGGAATGGGAAAATACTTTTTCACAGCAATTTGCCTGATGATTTTTTTTTTTTTAGGGGTGAGAGGGCTTGGTGATGCTATATTCCAACTCACCAAGGGTCTATAGGCATCTATTTTTACTTCACATATTACCATTGGGAGCCATTATTAGGAAAGACAAACGTCATTTTATTGTTATGCAGATTACATTCAATTAAAATATTATATTTTATATTGTATAAAACATAGGGATACAAACAGCTTAACATCACTGTTTTAATACTACTAAAAGTGAAGTGCTGGTATTTGGTCCCAGTGGAGCCTGTGTTGACCATTTTATAGAGATGTGTTCCCTTAAATCATATGTAAAACCAACTGTTATAAGCCTGGGTGTTTTTTTTTTTTTTTTTTGGACATTCAGGTAAAGAAATTAGTAATTGAGCTATTGGACATTGCTTTAAACAAACAAGACTCCTCAATCTTAACCCCTGAACCCCTTTTCAGGTGACGGTCAAATTTGATGATAGCCTACAAAGTCCTGAATAATTTAGCACTTTAATATATTTCTGACCTTTTGAAGCCATATGGTCCAGAATGGTCTCTCAGGTCTAGTAATCAACTTTTACTTACAGGTCAAAAATCTAGGTTGAAGAGTCGGGGTGATCGTGCCTTTGTTCGCGCAATCCTGTGTATCAGGCAGGTTCCTACTCTTTCTATTTTTAGGTCACACCTCAAGAGCTATTTTTGTGTTTTGGCATTTGATACAGTGTAAGGTCTACACATTATAAGCCCCACTGTTGACTTAACACTTTCAGTTTGTTTGAAGCCACCTGGACTCATGTAAACACTGTTGTGTGTTAATTCAACACAATAATAATGTAGCACTGTGTACGTAATTCACTGTGGTGGTGAATTTACTCTTTTATTTATTGTTTGCTTATTTTATGCACTGTGGATTGATACTTATTATTGTTTATTGATTAATTGGATATTATTAGATTTTTAAAATTATCTTTTATATCTGTTTAAAAGTCTCCAGTGGTTTTAGGATTTTACAGCACTACTGGTCAACTTTGTTGCGTTTAAATGTGCTTTATAAATACATTTGGCTTGACTACAGTAGTCTCACTAGGAAAATAAGGTTAACCATTTCCTGTGTTTAGTGTGTGCTAAAATCTTTTTTTTTTTTTTTTTACCCTTTGGTTAAAATCGGCATTGTCAATTATGCCAATAATTTGTTTCTCTTTGCAAATGCATGTTGTAAATTCAATTATTTTGGAGCAACCCAGACAAAAATGTGCACAAATGGTAGATGATTTTCTTTCCAGAAAGTTTATTGCTAAATAAATATTTGTTATTAAATTAATGTTAAAAAAAAAAAAAAAAAAACAGATGTGTCAGTTTCCCTTCTCCACACACATCAGAGAACTGCTTCTGTGCCTATTGCTCCATTCACAGCATTAATGTAAATTACTATTCTGATGTAAGTAAATGCTAATTGCTGTGTTGTTTGGAGCAAGTGACATGCTGATACCTACCCTTATCCAACAGAATAAAAAAAGAATAAAAAAAAACTTAAATGAAGAAACAAAAAAATTCAATATCAACCTTCAGCCCCAGGGTGATGGCAGAGGAGTTTACCAGTGAGCCACAGGGGTGATAGGTTTGGACCCAACTGAAAGCAATCAAGGGAAAAGTCCCAGGTAGAGTAGATTTATTTTAAAAAGTAACAAAATATCCACAGGCAATTTATAATCAACAAAGGTTGCAAACACTGTTAAGACCCGATTTGTCCTCCTAGGCTTGGGGATTAACCCAAATATCTAAGAAACAGGTCTTCAGTCATTGCCAATGACTGCGGTATGGATATCTAGAGGAATTAAATTCCACCACCTAGGATTCAGAAAAGAAAACAGTCTAGAACTGATTTCTTTCTTTCTTTCTTTATACAGCACAAAATTAGTTATTCATAGTTTTCACATTATATTACAGAACATGTACATAAAACACTTACACAACCTCAACTACAAAGTGCACAAAGCGTAAAAAAAAGTCTAAATATAAAACACACCTCACACCTTAATCACCTTAATCACATCACTTAATCACACACACACACACATTGTATTATATAATATTTCTTATGTATTTGTTTTTATTATTTGCTCTTAGGCATTCAACATTTTTCTGCCATGCCTGCCCTCAAGCTTTGCTAACTGCTAAAGCTTTTATTTTATTTATTCAAGAAAAATATAAATAAAAATAATGATTGTAAAGTTATGAAGAATTATTTGGTTAGTCTTGATTACTAGGACAGATGAGTAATGGTGCTGAATTTTTACCACCATCGTTGTTACAGGGGCAAAAGTATGGGTAAAGTTTCTCAGTGAAAGTCTGACCAGTGAAAGAGTAGATATGAGACTTTGCTTCAACATCATAGAAGGAGATCAGACCCTCCTCATAATCCACAAACACCCCCACCTTCTGAGGAGCCTGTTTCAAGGAGAGGGTGACAGGAGGAGAGTCCAGAGCCTCAAATTCGGTGCCATTCCTCAGCCATACACACCAGACTCCATTTTTAGGCTTGGCTGCAATCTTCCCTTTCCTGTTAATGGACTCTCTGGCCACTCCTAAATCCCATTTCGTCTTCCCTCTGACCTGCACCTCATAATAAAATCTCCCTGAGGAGAAGCCCTCCTTTCCCAGAACACAGACACAAAAATCAAACCTCTCTGGGTTATCAGGGAGATTCTGTCTTTTGTCTCCATCTAGAACTTGTTTGCCATCATCCGACAGGATAAGGTAAGAATTTGCTGTTTTAGGATCCAAAGTTACATCCACTAAGAGAAAACAAAATACAAATAATTTTTAGCATTGTATAATCTTTAGAAACAGTGTATTGTAAGGATGCACTGAATAATATCAGCCCAGAATTTTGCAATGTTTAAAATTATAATCTGTATGATAGATGATGACGCATCATCCATCATGGCAAGGGTGTTGATTTTGGGTGGTATTCTAGTGCCAACTACTGAAGCTCTCCCCAAGTTGCAGCTGGGTAAGCTACCCATTCCAACCACAATTAACCAGCACAAAAAAAAGATAAATCTGTTCATCCTTAGTACATTTATTGTGGGTGCATTAATACAGCTACTCCTACTCATTTCTACATTTATTTGCAACACATTTATAAATGTTAAAATGATGTAAAAAGTAGATGCATTTCACAGACCCAAAATCTGAGGAAAGACAAAGAAATCCTGATAATGCTAGCATTTTCATTCAGCATTTTCTTGGCTTAATATATAAATCACAAGGCCAGGGACGCCGCAAAACTACATTTAGGATTTGAAATAAGGAACTGTTCTTTTTAACTCAGATCTTCATAAAATTCATAAAATCTTCCACAAAATTGTATAAACTGCACAGGCATGTGATTTGTGTTAAAAAGCTAGTTCTGAAATCTTATGGTCTGAAGATGCCCTGTAAAATATTATGCTGTTTCATTTGATTAATTTAGACTGAAAAGTAATGGCATTTGCAGGGTTATCTGTTTGCCACCATGCACAAAAGAAATGATGATGAATCAGAAAAAGATGCTAGTGACTTCTCTGCTCTGAAATCAGACAGCAAGTATAAAAGATACAACATTGGTGAAAAAAAAAATACATGTGACAACATACTATGTTGTGATAGATCTTAAAGTCGGATATAAACATACATTTCAACACAGCCATTTACATATTCCAAAATGATAGCCACCACAATAGTAATCCATGTGATTCCTGAGAACTGATAGTGTCATCAGATTACTCACTACTCATATTTGAACTTGTTCTGTACAAAAAGGTATACAGTAGATGCACCCTTTTGCATTTAATTATTAAAAGTTCACAAACCTGCATATTGTTGAATCGTCCTGAGCTCTGTTTAAGAAAACAAAAATGTATAATATAATTATATGTATAATAATATTATCACCACTCAGAGAAAATCTTTGAAACATTTAATGAGACCTCCTTTGTGCAATGTCTAAAGGACATCTTGGTTACCTCCTTCTACATGATACTCATCCATGGGCAATTTTTGTCAACCGGATTAACCAAGATGGCCAACCACATAGTTGATGAGCCATAATTAATTAAAAACTGCGACCTCATATTAATAAAGTATGACTCTGGAACTAGGAGTTACTACTATTAAAATGTGTGATGGTGAAAAACATTACTAAGTAATAAGTACCCCCTCATGGCTTCCACAAGATGCAAGAGGTTAAGTTGCAGCCAGGTGCTATTAATCATCAGCCTTTGATTAATTTATGATCGTAGGCAAATGTGAGGCCATCTGTCCTACAAATAAGGCTTGGTCCAAATTTGGTCAT
This sequence comes from Clarias fuscus, assembly GCA_030347435.1. Taxonomy (NCBI): domain Eukaryota; kingdom Metazoa; phylum Chordata; class Actinopteri; order Siluriformes; family Clariidae; genus Clarias; species Clarias fuscus. The sequence continues at coordinate 39,392,716 of CM059205.1, forward strand.
TCAACAGCATAATGATCTGAAGTACACCAATAAATTTACATCAGAATTTGAACTGAATACAGTCGAAATGCTGCTGTGGGAGCTTAACAAACAGTGCATAACCTAATTAATCTAATGCAAAGTTGTAAGGACAAATAGATTAAAATAATGTGAGCGATTGATAGGGTCGTACCGAAAATGATTAAGTTATGCCTGATATAGGTGGATTTACAAGATATTAAATCATGGGGTACTTACTATTAGCTGCATTATTATTATTATTTTTCTATTAGTATTAAATTTTTGGTTGAAATTTTCTTAAATAAATAATGGCGCAGTGAAAAAAAAAGGTTACATATTGTAATTTGTTTGCGGTTGTATTTGTCTAATACAGGGGTGTCAAACTCCGTTCCTGAAGGGCCGCAGACCCGCAGGGTTTTGTTCCAACCCTGCTCTGAAGGGCAGAGGACCTGCAGAGTTTAGCTTCAACCATAATTAAAAACACCTGATCCACCTAATCAAATCATTAAGGCTTATTTGAAAACTACATGGCATATATGTTGGAGCAGGGTTGGGGTCTGCGGCCCTTCAAGAACGGAGTTTGACACCCCTGGTCTAATACTAAGTCCCACTAAGATTATTTTTATGCTTTAGAATATATATACAAATCCCAGAGGTGGAAAGTAACAAATGACATTTACTCGCATTACTGTAATTGGTAGTTTTTTGTGTACTTCTACTTTTTAAAGTAGTTTTTAAAATCTGTAATTTTACTTTTACTTAAGTATGTTTTTGTTTGAAGTATTGTAATCCGCTACATTTATTTATTTATTTTTCAAAGTATTTTAATTCTTTAATACTGAGTAAAACAAATGACTGAAAATGCAAAAATAATAAAAATATTCTGCTTTGTATAAATGCTTCGTTGCGTTCGCGTGTGTGTATCGTGTCCTGGTCGCGCGCCGCTCCAGGTTTTCTGACCGTTTCCCCACATTGGCATCTACCTGACCTTCCACACGGTTGATTCCGCCCTGAGAGTAACGTTATCAACCAGCGCCACCATATATAAACCGGAGAGAGACGCGGGAAAGAGAAAAGAGATTGTGATTTTGGCGTTTTGATATTTGGTTGTGACTTTTTGCCTCCCATTGACTTTGATTATTGCTTTGCCCCTTTGCTTTGGTTGGCCTTTGTATATATTTGTAGATAATTTCACTGTATGTTTGTGCACTCACCTATAGTAGGGGCGTGGCTGCCATTTATTTTGGGAAGAGGGAATTTATTCACTGTTTTTGGTTTAGGGAGTCAGGGACGGGATCTGTATTGTTGTTGTTTTTTTTGCAGGTAATCTAGCTATACCATTTAGTTTATTATTTTGGCCTGGTTCCACCCTGAATCTGATCCTCCTCCTGTTGTATGTGTGTGTGTATTTTTTGGAAAGCAATACAAACCTCATTATTTCATCAGTTAATGACTGGATCTAGTTCTTTCTCCCATATACCACCATTTCCATACAGTTTATAATAGAACCCTGATCCATTATTTTGCTGTTCGACCCGACACTAGACTGGGACGTGACGCCATGTTTAAGTGACCACTTTGATTTTCAAGCACAAGAAAGACAACAGCTTTATTATGCAAAGATGTTCCTTCAGTTAAAACCAACTAGTTTGAGATTTATATCTACTCATCTTTTCTGAACTACGCTAGAATGCCTCATCCCACCCCTGCTGTTAAACAAACAAACAAACAAAAAAAAGTCACTCGGTAACTTTTACTTTGAGTAAATTTTTTATGAGCTACTTTTTACTTTTATTTGAGTAGATTTTTATAATGGTAACGTTATTGTACTTCAGTAAAATTTCACTGAAGTAACGGTACTTTTACTTGAGTACAAAAGCATACTTGCCCAACCCCAACATTGCATGCACTAGGTATGCCTAAAAGACAAAAGGACTAAAAGCACATATTTATTTTTTAAAACACACTGATGATGACGGGGCAAGGTAACAGAGAAGGGCATTAAACAGTCCAACCATAGATTTTAGCAGTGGAAAAAGGAGCTACAAAAACAGTCCCTGCAGCATGTGGAGAGGCATTAAAGCTCTAACGGACAAAAAAACAGCACCTCATGACTCCACGCTTCCTGACGCCCTAAACCAGTTCTTCGCGCTCTTTGACAACCACACCAGCAAAGTGGAAACTCAGGCAGCACCACCACCCATAGAAAAACTACTACTAATCTTTATACTTCATCAGGTGTGATCCACTCTAAAAAAGTTTGATACCAATAAAGCGTCAGGACCAGACAGGGTGCTAGGCCGCAGGCAGAGGTGAAGTCATGTGCTGACCAAATTGCAGAGGTGTTTACCAACATCTTCAACTTGTCCCTACAGCAGGCTTTAATCCCAACAAGCCTCAACCAACGAGCATTGTTCCCGTGCTCAAAAATAAAACAGTAAGGTGTCTGATTACTTTTGCTTAGTTGCTCTGTCACCAATTATCATGATGAAGTGCTTTGAGAGGCTTGTCCTTTTCCACATCAAAGCCAACATCCCCACTGATCTGGACACCCACCAGTTTGCCCATTGTAGATCAACAGAGGATGCAATCGCAGTCATACTGCACACAAGCCTGTCTCATATGGAGCATATCAACACACATGTTATATGTTGTTATATGTAGATTGTAGCTCTGCATTTAATACAATGGTGTAATGCAACCACAGTGGGGCACAATCCAGTGTCTTCTTGTGCCAGTTCTAAGTCTGGATAAATGCAGAGGGTTCGGGCAGGAATGGTATCCGATGTAAAACATTTGCCAAATCAAATGATGGAAATCATTAACAGGGCTTTCATACCAGATCAGTCGTGGCCCGGGTTAACAACAAACGACACCGGTGCTGTTGACTTGAGGGTGCTGGTGGAAATTGGGCTACTGTTGGTCGAAGAAGGAGAGGAGGAAGGCATGTTCATAGGCAGAGAGATAAGAGGAAAGGCAAGAGTTTAGGAGTGACAGTAGTGTCTTTGAATGTTGAAACTATGACAGGTAAGGCAAGAGAGTTGGTTGACATGATGCAGAAAAGGAAGGCAGATGTACAGCATGTCCAAGAGACCAGGTGGAAGCAAGGCTAGAAGTTTAGGAACAGGGTTCAAATTGTTTTACCATGGGGTGGATAGGAAAAGATATGGAGTAGGAGTTATCCTGAAAGAGGAGTATGTAAGGATGTTTCTGGACGTAAAAAGAATATGAGATAGGCTGATGAGTCTGAAGCTGGAAATTGATGGTGTTATGTGCAATGTTGTTAGTGGTTATGCTCAACAGGTAGGATGTGCGTTAGAAGAGACTGAAATTTGTAAGTTAGTGAGTTAGATGAAGTGATGCACAGCATCCCCAGAGGTGAGAGAGTAGTGAGTGGTGCTGATTTTAATGGACATGAAGGGAAAGAGAACAGAGGTGATGAGAATGTGATGGGCAGGTTTGGTCTTCTGGACAGGAACATAGAAGAACAGATGGGGTGGACTTTACAAAGAGGTTGGGAATGGCAGTAGTGAATACTTTTTTTCCCAAAAGAGGCAGGAACATAGGGTGACATATAAGAGTGGAGGCACAAGCACTCAGGTGGACTACATCTTATGTCAAGATTGTAATCTGAAGTAGATCAGTGACTGCAAAGTATTGGTAGGGGAGTGTGTAGCCAGACAACACAGGATGGTGGTGTGTAAAATAACCCTGGTGGTGAGGAAGGGTAAGATGACAAAGGCAGAGCAGAGAACAAAGTGGTGGAAGTTGAAACATTAAGAATGTTGTGCAGTTTTCAGGAAGACGTTGAAAAAGGGTCTGGGTTGTCAGAAGGCTTCCAGTTGACTGGACAACTACAGCTAAGGTGGTCAGGGAGACAGGTAGGAGGGTACTTGGTGTATCATCAGGAAAGGGAAAAGTGGACAATGAGACTTGGTGGTGGAACGAGGAAGTCCAGGAGTGTACACAGAGAAAGAGGTTAGCTAAGAAGAAGTGGGACACTGAGAGGACTGAAGAGAGTAAACAGGATTGGAGGGAGATGCAGCGTAAGGTGAAGGAAAACGTGGAAAAGGCCAAACAAAGAGCATATGAGGACGCGTATGCTAGGTTGGACAGTAAGGAAGGAGAGGTGGAGCTGTACAGGTGGGTGAGGCAAAGAGATAGAGATGGAAAGAGATGTTCAACATGTTAGAGTGATTAAAGATAGGAATGGAAATGTACTGACAGGTGACAGGAGAGTGATGGGAAGGAGCACTTTGAAATGTTTATGAATGAGGAAAATTTAAGAGAACAAAGAGTAGAAGATGTTTAAGTTTTGGAGCAGGAAGTACCAAAAATCAGTAAGAGTGAGGTGAGAAGGGTACTAAAAAGTGGAAGGTTGAAGAGTGGAAAGGCAGTTGGTCCTGATGACATACCTGTGGAGGTATGGAAGTGCTTAGGAGAGGTTGCAGTAGAGATTCTGACTACTCTCTTTAACAAGATTTTAGAAGGTGAGATGATCGCAGAGGAATAGAGGAGAAGTGTTTTAGTGCTGATCCTTAAGAATAAGGGAGATGTGCAGAGCTGTGGCAACTACAAAGGAATAAAGTTGATGAGCCATACAATGAAACTTTGGGAAAGAGTAGTGGAAGCTAGGTTAAGGGCAGAGGTGAGCATTTGTGAGCAGCAATATGGTTTCATGCCTAGAAAGCGTACAATAGATGCAGTATTTGCTTTGAGGATGTTGATGGAGAAGTACAGAGAAGGTAATAGGGAGTTGCATTTAGTAGATTTAGAGAAAGCATACAACAGGGTGCTGAGAGAGGAGCTGTGGTATTGTATGAGGAAGTCTGGAGTGGCAGAGAAGTATGTTAGAGTGGTGCAGGACATGTATGAGAGCTGTAAGACAGTGGTGAGATGTGCTGTAGGTTTGACAGAAGAGTTTAAGGTGGAGGTAGGTCTGCATTAAGGATCGGCTCTGAGCCCCTTCGTGTTTGCTATGGTGATGGACAGGATGACAGATGAGGTTAGACAGGAGTCTTCATGGACAATGATGTTTGCAGATGACTTTGTGCTTTGTAGTGAGAGCAGGGAACAGGTGGAGGTACGCTTTGGAAAGCAGAGGAATGAAGGTTAGCCGTAGCAAGACAGAATACATGTGTGTGAATGAGGGGAACCAAAGTGAAACAGTAAGGCTACAGGGAGCAGAGGTAAAGAAGGTGCAGGACTTAAAAGTACTTAAGGACAATGTTACAGAGCAACAAGGAGTGTGGAAAGGAGGTTAAGAGGCATGTACAGGCAGGTTGGAACGGGTGGAGAAAAGTGTCAGGTGTGTTATGTGACAAAAGAGTATTAAGAAGAATGAAAGGAAAGGTGTACAAGACAGTGGTGAGACCAGCAATGCTCTAAGGCTTAGAGACAGTGGCACTGAAGGAAAGACAGGAGGCACATTTGGCGGTAGCAAAGATGAAGATGATCTCAGAAAACATCTGGTTGAGTTCTGAACACAACTAAAACAAAGGAGATTGTTGTGGACTACAGGAAAGCAAGAAAAATTACACACCACCCCCTAATAAATGGTGAGGAGGTTGAGAGGGTTAGCAATGTCAAATTCCTGAGTGTGCACATCCACAGCTCAGCCGAGGCTTTTCTTCTCAAGAAAGTCAGCAAACTCTGCTGTTTTCCCCTCTTCACCATGCTGCTGCTAACGCACCAGACACTTAACTGGAATAACACAGTCCTGGTGTAAAGTGTTTGGTGCAGTAATTAGTACAACTTATGGAATATTTTTTTTATCTTGGACAATCCTGTTTGCACTTTCCTGTTTGCACCAAGATCCAGGTCCAACTTCACATACCTTTCATTGAATATATTGTTATATTTTTATATTTTAGTGCAATTGTCTTGTGTTTATTCTTTTGGTTTTGTTCATTCTCATGCTGTTCTCTCAAGAGATATTAAACAAATTTAACTGCATCATTATTGTCTTTACAGTAACAATAAAGTCTCTTTATCTTTATAATAATAATAATTATTATTATTCACAAAACTTACCCATTTCAATCAAATTCTCTGTTTCCTTATTAAGAGAGTCCAGAATCTTTATTCTCTCCAAAGGCCCCACACTCAGACAAGAGTTAATTGTGACATCGGTCCAGTCCTGGGTGTGTGGAGGGCTGCACCGTGACGGGTAAATCTACAGTACAGCAGGAGAGAGGAGAAATCCCTCAGCATGGGGACTGCTGTCCTGTCATGTGCTGCATTGCTATTGAGAAACAGAGGGACTCTGACCTGTAGGAGGTGGAGGTGATCCTCAGTGTGTGAGAGCTGCTCCAGCTCAGTGTTTCTCCTCTTTAGCTCAGTGATTTCCTGCTCCAGGTCTTTAATGAACTCTTCAGCCTGCCTCTCTGCTGCTTTCTGCTTCTCCTCCATCACCTTAAGCAGCTCAGCCTGTTTTCTCTCAATGCAGCGCATCAGAGCACTGAAGATCTCCACAACATCTGCTTTCTCCTTCTCTGTGTTTTTCTAACAGGTGACAAATCAAGATAAATCATTTTATTTCAAATGATTGCGTCAGGACTCCACTAACGTGTTTGTTATAAAGAAGTCATTTTGTTGATTATTGAAGAGACTCTATTGAGTTACGTATATTAAAATAAATTATTTAATGTTGAAAATTGTATGCAGTTGCAGTCATTAATTTACATGAATGTCAAGATTTTTTTTCAACTGGCCTTTTTTCAGTTGGCCTTTGGGTAGAATTGTTGTTAAACATGCTAGTGTGCCAACTAATGGCAGCATTACAGAGCAAATCACATACAGTAGCTTCTTTTTGTCACATGATCAGTGAAGTGAAACTCCCTACTAGGCAAATAGCAGCGGTCGTGAGTGAAATAGATATATTTACCGGATTTTGGAGAATTTAAAGACAAGCAAAATGACATTCACACTCTGTTATTGTCCTTGCAGTTACTTCACTGTTATAGATATGTGTTCACATAATGTCTGTGATACTACCACCACAGGGCACACACATTCTCACACTCACATGCTCACTCATACACTACAGGCAATTTTGTAACACCAGTTAGCCTAATCTGCATGTCTTGGGACTGTGGGAGAAAACTGGAGTACCCAGAGAAAACTCAAAAAGCACAGGAAGAAAATGCAAACTTCATGCACACAGTCTCTGAGGCAGGAATCAAACCCAAAGCCTGTAGGTGCAAGATGACAGTTCTAAGCACCAAGCCACCATGCCACTCCATCTATTACAATCCCACAGAAAAGCCAGTACCGCACAAATCACCACAAAAAGTCAATGATGGGAAGGAGAGAAGGCACCAGTGCAACCAGTGTACCCACAGCCTTGGTTAGTCTTATCTGAGTACCTGCTTGCAGTCTCACATTAGTCTGTGAATATACCTAACTGTTCTCTCTCTCTGTGGAGGATGACGCCCATATGGTCTCTTGGGATATATGTATTGATGATGTGTATGTGTCCACTTGATGATAATGAAGATGGTCTTGGTCTTGGTGTTCATCACTCAGTAGTTTAGGACTGAAATTCCCACAGGCAGTTTTGTACCTGAGCCTTCATCAGTAAATGTGAACTTTATATTAACATAAACAACTTGATTGTTGTATTGAGCTTTCAACCTTAAAGCAAACACATACCAAAGACTAATTTATGTTCATGCTATCCGATATCATCCAAATGAGAATGAGTTTCCTGTTGAATCTGGTTCCTCTTGAAGATTGTTCCTCTTATCTAAGTGAAATTTTATTGTTATTTTGTAAACTTGCATTGTGACCCAGACCACTATTAAAAGCACTATGCAAATAAATTGTAATTGAATTGAAGCAGAGGTGGCTCCAATAGACATTCCTGACTTCAAGAGAACTTTTTGGACTTTCTCAATATACTGTGTATGTCAGTCCAGTGGGTTCAGTCAAACAAGCTCTTTTATGCTGGCACAAATCCAAATTACCCTAAGTACCGGAAGTGTAAGTATATTGTTGACCCTTGTTGATATCCAAGTACCCAAGTAACTTCCTTTCATTTTTTTTAACACAATCATATGCTCCAGAACAAGATAAGTTGATGTAAATGATTGAAAAGCAAATATTGCACTGACCTTCAGGTTCATTAAAGTATACATTAGATGTAACTACACCTGGAGGTTAGTTCATAGACTCACTTTATTGAGTTCTACAGAGTGTTTGATTTCCTCCATCTTCTTCAGTTGTTCCTGGATCATCTTCTGGACTTCTGCTCGTGTCTTTCCCACATGAATCTTAACCAAATATACAACATGTATGAACTCTTGTCAAACTATTTAATTAAAAAGGCATTTAATTTATTTCATATATACATCATTTTAATCTCTCACCTTCTTCTCTGCACTCTCCTCCTCTATAGGAACAGTGTGGTGAGTTCTGTGGTCAGCTCCAGTGGTCTCTCATGTTTCCGGCAGACATAGTCCTCCAGATTCTCCACAGGCTTCATCAGTTGGTGCTTTTTTAATGAAACACCCTCATGATGTTCCAGGTGAGTCTTGCAATAAGAGGTCATACAGGTCAGGCAGGACTTCACAGCTGCACATCTTTTTTCACTGCAGATGTCACAGAGCACAGAAGACTGGATGGGTTTATTTGCAGTGCTGCTAGGTTTTACTTGAACTGACTTCTTAAATGGAGCAGCCAATCCAGAGATGAACGTATTCACACATAACTCAGGTCTTTTTGCAAAATTAGTTTTACACACTGGACACTGGCAGGATGAACTGCTATCCCAGAATTCTTTGAGACAGATCATACAGAAGTTGTGTCCACATGGAGTAGAGACTGGATTAGTGAACACATCCAAACAGATGGAGCACTGGAGCTGATCTTCACACAGGACACTGCTGGAGGAAGCCATGACTAACACAGGTGACACAGAGATTCCTTTAGTGTGAATGCAGACTATTCACAATCTCCCATTATATTACATTCATTAATTAATTTATTAATTTTCCATACCACGCATCTTGTCTTCAGTCTTCAGGACACAAGGCAGGGAAACTTGAACAACTCATCACAGGGGACATTTGCACATACATGCTCACACACTCAATCATACTTCAGCTAACTTGGAAACTTTGTCCTGTTGAGCTGCCAAGAGGCAACATACAACACATGAGGAGAACATCCAAACTCCATGCACATAGACTGGAGGCAATAATCAAATCTCCTGTTTTCAACTTCAATACGAGTTGAAACACTCAAGTGGTTAGCATTGTTGCCTTGCACCTCATGCTAACCACTTGACTGTTTCAAATCATACTGAAGAAGAGACATTGTGAAATCATTGTTAGATACAATCTTCCCAGTGTGTCCTGGGCCTCCCCGCAGGTTCACTGTCGAGTAGGATGTATTTTATACAGCTTGAATAACCCAACAAAAGATTATCTTTTGTTGGGTTATGCAACCCAAAGATTTCTTTTAGTTTCCCAAATGACTACTCCAAAAAAAAAATAAAAAAAACTTGCCAAAAAACCTGCCTGCATTTTTCAACTCCCCTTGAGTTCATCAAGAGACAGGATAGAGGAGTGGCTCAAATACCCCTTATTACTGCATGAGCTCCCATGTTGTGGCACACAATTCTAGGCCTTACTGCTATCACACCGAAACAAGAATTTTTTTTTAAGAAAATCAGATAATGCTATGACTACAGTCTATGACTGGGATCTTTATGGGAACTATGACTGTGATCCAAGTTCACATTAAATTCACCTTCTGCAAGTTCTACCTGCGCCTTAGAAAAGCTAAGGTAACTTTAAGTAAGGTTATTTTATAGATACTTAAACTAAATGACAGAAGATTTTTAATTATTGTCTCAAACGTGTGTATGTGAATACTTCTGTAAAATATTTAATTATAAACAAGTCTGCAGACATTCTAAATATGTGACATGAATCATAAATAGTGAGAGAGTGATAGTGTTGCTTTTCTCCTATGGAAAAACGTCAATGTGTTTTCTTACTGACCAGCACTTATTCCTCCTCTCATGGGACCATCTAGTTGGATTTGCAACAATGAAGGGCATTAAAAAGGTGTAATGATGCAGGTCTTGCAAGGGACAAAATTGCTCAAAAATACTCTGCACTGTTTAGTATGCATCTAGTGGTGTGTCTATTTCAGGGCCCTGATACCTGCCTTTGTGTGATCATTTAGGTAGCACCAGTAAAGGTATCAGGACCAAGACAACAACAAGCAAGAAAGGAAAAGGCAAGACTGAAGTCACTGAAGATTGAAGTCTTCCATGAGCAGCCGGTGAGAAAAGAGAGAAAAAAGTGGCATGTAGTGTGATTGGAATACAGGCTCGTTCTGAGTTTAAGTGTGAATACACATATACAGTACAGACCAAAATTTTGGACACACTTTCTCATTCAAAGAGTTTGAATTTGTATTATGGCAAGAAAAAAGCAGCCAAGTAAAGAAAAACGAATGGCCATTATTACTGGAAAAATTGGGAAAACTTTGAACGTGTCCCCAAGTGCAGTCACAAAAACCATCAAGCGCTACAAAGAAACTGTCTGACATGCGGACCGCCCCAGGAAAGGAAGACCGAGAGTCACCTCTGCTGCGGAGGATAAGTTCATCCGAGTCACCAGCCTCAGAAACCGCAGGTTAACAGCAGCTCAGATCAGAGACCAGGTCAATGCTACACAGAGTTCTAGCAGCAGATGATCACAGCCACACACACACACACACACACACACACATGTATACATATATACTGTATGTACTGCATGTTTAAATACATCCATCCATATATATGCAAGACACTTTTCTTTTCCCATGTGAGTCAGTCCGCGTCAGTCATGCTCTTTAACCAATCAGGGCAGGGGTAGCTCAGTGGTTAAAGCATTGGACTACGGTTCAGAAGATCCCAGGTTCAAACCTCACAACCACCAAGTTGCCACTGTTGGGCCCTTGAGCAAGGCCCTTAACCCTCAATTGCTCAGATGTAATGAGATTAAAAATAAATAAATAAATAAATAAGTGCATAAGAGCATCTGCCAAATGCCTAGATGTAGATGTGATCTCGCCATTTCAACCAATCACAACTCGCCAGGAGCGCAGCCTAAATCCTGTTTACATGAAATAAACCTGCTTCCAAGCAGGTTTAAGCTTACAGACATGTTGCTATGACAGCAAGTGCGAGATGAGCTTCGAAGAACGAAACAATCCAAGATCAGGACAAATCCACAACAATCAAATCCAGCTAACTGAGTTAGCGACGTACAAAGAACGGACCCCAGCTTGACCAGCATATGTTGTGTTTTGGTGCTGGTATGCTAGTATGCTGGTGACCAGTATACATTTGTCAGGCTTTAAGCTGTTCCCAAGTACTAACCAAGCACAGGCTGCTACTGTATGTAATAGGTTGACATTTTGAACATGTTACTTGCCAATAAATACAGTTATAATTGTAATTGCAATACTTAAACTATATCTAACAACAATGTAAATTAATAAATAACGCTACATGATAAGGCTTTGAGTAGACCCTGTAATCGGTGATCGGTATCGGACCCCCCCAAAAAAGACTCTTATAAATATTATTCCATCTCGTGGAGTTAAGGCTGGGTTACTAATTGTAAGGTCGGGATTCGAGCCCCAGCAATGCCAAGTTTATCCTGGCTGAGCCCCAGCTTCCCAATTGGGACATTTCACTGTGCTATAAAAGGTACATGTGACACATTATTATTGTTATGAATTTATACAGTTATATAAAACAGGTAGTTAGCAGCTAACTAGTGGCTATTAAAATTAAATCTACTCATAATAAACAAAGCTGAGTTTAAGTGGACAGATAAGACTTATATACAGCGCAAAGTGCGTACTTCTGATGGCTTTTGTTATATTTTACACATATACATTAAAAAGTTAATTCTATGCTTCAGAAATAGCATTCTACTGGACAGGTTTGTTAAACTTAGCTCAGTCAGAATTATTTTCTATAGTTCTGTATAGCTTAAAATAATATCAGGTAACTTTCAGGGGTTGATTAGCTACCCACGTGCATTTTGGATTAACACAGACTGTTTTGGACATGCTGGCTGTGAGGTGATGCCAGTTTGACCAGCTCTGTTCTATTAGATCAAGCTGTGTTTTTTTGCCAGGGAGTGGAACAACCCAGTATTGTTCATCAGTGAAAACAAGAAGACATATTTTTCTATTGTCTGACAGTTGCACATATTCACTCATTGTCTTCAATGTAATTAAAAAGCTATAATTGTAGCTATTTACTCTGGTCAAAGGAAAGACAACTGGTAAACCAACAAAAGGTTCATGGGTGCCCAAGTTGTACTGACATGGATGAAGAGCAAAGCCTAGCCTCTCTAGTCCAATGCCACACAAAATATGATATAACGTTCATCATTCAATACTCTACAAACTATAACCAGGTGTTTATGGTTGTTTGTTAATTCATTAAAGAATAAAGATCAAAATATCCCATTTTTGGAAGTAAGTTTTCAGATCCTTTCTTATGACACTTTCGATCGAGCATTGGTAAAGCATACTCATATCAGTTGTCGTTGAGATGCTTCTACAACCTGACTGGAGTGTGTGCCTAATTGACTTCACTGGACATATTTAGGAAGGGCATGCATCTGTCTATATAAGATCTCACAGTTGTCAGAGTGTGTCAGAGTGAAAACACGCTCATTATGGAGTATTGTGCATTTATTTTAGTCAATGGCAAAAAAGTTGAAAATCGCCTTATGTCAGAGTGAAGTGTAAACACCGAATAGAGTGCTACTTTTTGTGGTGTACAGCAATAGTGAGGTCTCTGTGCCTAAATTAATCAAATAGTAATTAAGCCTGTATTTATGGCCAACATACATTGAGCCCATATGCATCCATTCAATAATTTAGTGTCTTCAGCCTACAAAACAAAGGTTCAAATACTAGTAAAAATGTATAGGCTGTATACATGTATACATTGTGTGCAGTACAGCATTTGGTTGGAGTAGCTTACATTCCACTTCTCCCACGCATAATGATATAATCTAACTGAAATCGGGTATTCAGTGTCCGTTTACTTCCCTTTTTCAACCGCACTGCTTGAACAGGAAGTACACTTGGAGAAAATGTTCTATTCATTCAGAATCACGAGTGTCTTGTATTATTACAGTAGCAAAAAAAAAAAAAAAAAAGTACAGCCTGAAGCCTTTCATCCATATCTGAAAACGAAAGTAACTTGAACCCAGTACGGAAACATGTATATTTATTTAACCCTTTTATAATTCCCCCCCTTTCCCTTATTGGCTACTTTTCTTTGCGTTTACCTCAAGTGGTTTTAATCCCTGGCAGAAAGAGCGTCAAGCATGTGGGGATCTCGTCCTGTTGACACGCTCTCGGGTTTAAAAACGACTTTGCGCTTGAAACTCACCTAACTAACGTCACGAGGAGCACGCCCACTGTTTGGCTGTATTTCATGGTGAAATTACCAAATTGTGCCACTAGATGGCGAGATATTCCTCTAGTAAACTTTACCGTCTGGGCATGTGTTTTGCTTAAAATGTAGAGAATCTCTATTGGCACATACAGCGCTCTATCAACGTTTGAGCTTCCATTTTATATACATATAAAATATGTATAATATATATATTGCAATATAGTGTTAGTGCATTTCTATACACTATAGATATTATATAAAAAAAAAAACAGGTAGATATTGGCAAACTGCACCATTTATTATGAAACAAAGTTTGAAAAACTTCTACACCCTTTGTACAGCAGCCCACCCTGCTGAAAAATCCAGCATAGACCAGCATGATTTATATGCTGGTCTATGCTGGTTAGTGCTGGTCTGGTGCTGGTTTAGCTGGTGAACCAGCATAAATTATGGAAGACCAGGATGCCTCCTGAAAATCCAGCATAGGCCAGCATGGTAGTTAAAATTGGTTACCATTTTAGCTCATTATGTTGTTTTTTAATAGCTAGTACTGAAAATAATGTGTGACGTAAATACATGGACCATGTAGTGTAATGCATTTACATACAAGAGACAAAAATAATCCATTTACCAAAAACATGTAAATAGATTATTTTACATTTATTAGATATCTGTGGGTTGTCTAAAAACACAAAACAAACCTTTTAGATAAATGCACTTTAAAAAAAAGTAATAAACGGAAATCACTTAAAACTGAAGAAAAAAAATAAAATAAAAAAAATAGCATAGACCATCATAGGTGGTCACCAGCTTGACCAGCAAGTATACCAGCACCAGCACCATGGGGTCAGCTGTTTTGGTGGTGGGCCCACTTGCATTTTTTATGGTAACCGTCAAAATAACTTAAAATGTTCCAGCATTTTTAACGATACACATATGTGTAATGCACCGATTTATGTCTTTATTTGTTAATGTACACTCACATCCCTGCTGAAAAATCCAGCATAGACCAGCATGATTTATATGCTGGTTAATACTGGTTAGTGCTGGTCTGATGCTGGTTTAGCTGGTGAACCAGCATAACTGATGGAAGACCAGCATGCCTGCTGAAAAAAATCCAGCATAGGCCAGCTTTTATGCTGGGCCACCAGCAAGGTTTTGGTAGTTAAAATTGGTTAACATTTTAGCTCATTATCTTGTATTTTAATCCTTAGGAGTCTGAGGGTGTTTTGGGGCCTGACATGTCCTGACATTTGTATATTTTTCAATTACTTATAAACATTTAAATGTCTAAAGGCTGTATTCAGCACAAACTGGGCTACAGTAATATGTGAGCAGCATGTATGTACAAGTTTGTATTTTGGAGAAAATAACAGTTATGCGTGATTATTAAAAACAACAAAAAAAAATATCACTGAAATAAGTTCACAAAACACATTCATAACATTTGTTTATATTTTTTTAATGTTACCTGGATCTTGTAGTCTAGAGTTTTTACTTCAAAATGATGTGATAATCATCTTGATCACTCATTCACAGAAAACAATATATTCGTTTACATTTTCTAAGACACTTTTTGTTTTGGAAAGTGTTAGGTTTTAAATGAAGAAGTAGTGTGTCCGAGCTAAGTTTTAAGCTAAGAGAAGAAGAGTTTAACTTGTTGTGTCCGCTGCACCTTGATACACTTACCGGTACGGGCCCAATCGACCGGGAGAGACAAACACACACACACACACACACACACAGGCATGATGTCTGAAGATCTCTAGTTTATTCTTAGCAAGGAGAGCACATTTAAACAATGCTACGTCCTGAACATCAAAAGAACCAGTCATTCACATGTCAGTGATAGAGAGAGCCGGAGACAGACAGGAGAGAGGAAATACATTTACATTCTCCTGATTAAACAAAAGGGTTCTAGCAGACAAGAGCCATTTGGATGTATATTCGTCTGGGTACAGGATATAGAAGGTGTTACCACAGAAGGCATAAGGAAGCACAGTGAGGGGTCTGTTCTCAGGGCACAGGAATCTGAACTGATTAGATTACAATGTCTTACAATATTATAAAACCTTACAGAAAGGCTGTATGTGAGGAGGCATGAATGATCATGAATAATGCTCTACTTCACACCAGAGAAGACAAAGACCTGAATAATGAGCCTCAGTCAGGTATGTGACACAGGGAAATGCTAAAAGAAAAATAATTTCAGGACAAAAACATTGTTAGGGTTGTATTTTCTGAACTAGTACGCTCTCTACTAGTTTCTCTCTGCAAGCCGGTCTGTCTGCACTGCACCTCTGAGCTCAGGAGAACAGGTCAAAGAACAGCCACACACAGATGATTGATCTTTCACCAGTCTGATTTTTATTATAGAAGCATACATATATATAGTGGTTTGACACCCTCCTTTGCAAGCAGAATACAGAAAGGAGGGGGCTTGAACTTTAATGTCTACAACTGATATAAAACAAACACAAAGGTCATACATGTAAGGTATAATATTAAATTATGCGGTTGGGTAAATAAAACAGGAATAGAACAGAAAGTGCATGCTCTTGACTTCTTGAACTTGTTGATTTCACACCTCTGCATACACAGTGCACCAGGGCACAGGATGTTCTGTTAGACAGGAAACATCACAGACAGACAAGAGATCATAATATCATATTATCATATCAGCAAAATCTATATAGTTCGAACTACATTCTACCTTTTACTTATCTCTAAATGCATTTATCTCCAACATTCCCCTCTTTTATTATTAAATCATTTACTAATAAACTTATACAAAAGAACTAGACTTTAGAGATAAAACGAGTAGGCTGTACGGGAGGAGGAACAGCAGGAACAGGAATATAACTCTGCATAAAGCGATACATGAGTAACTGGCAACATTTCAAAATACACGGGCCACAGAAAAGAACCAACAAAAAGACACCAATTACTGGAACTACTAAAGAAACATATGGGGCCCATTGTCCAAAAAGAGTATACCACAATCCCCAACCCACTTGGCCCTTTTCGTCGTCTTTTAACTGGTCTGACACTTCTCGCATTTTCTCCAAGGCCGTGGAAATCTCTCCATGCTCATTATCGTTCGCCGGAACATATGTACAACAACTCTCCCCCACTATAGCGCAGACTCCCCCTTCCTTAGCGAGGAGGATGTCTAAAGCCATACGGTCCTGCACAGTGGTAAGACGGAGAGCAGTGAGTTCAGCCTGAATCCCTTCTATAGCAAGTTTAGTCGCGTTTACAAATGTGGCAAGTCTATAATGTGTTACTTCTATCTGATTCCACAACTGTGTCACCCCGTATTGGGGGAAAAAAGCATGCCAAAATTTATTAGATTTAGTTTCTACTTGATGCTCGGACGGGGGAAGAGAGTCCTCGCTTGCCCTGCGGGCACGATAGTGATGGATAATGCCGTGGGGATTTGGAGTCACTAAAGTCATGGAACCATTAAACTTCGTTAAGGCACAACGTCCTGACCAATCATAAGGTAAGTATACAAATACTGCTTTATTGCAGACCCAATACCAATCCAGGGTCTTAATAGTGCCTCTCACCCCAGGGTGTAACATCGAGCAGCTCCTGTTAATGGAGCAAGTCTCATTCGGGCCATAAGCATAAAACGTGACGTGACAGAGGCGAGAGTGTAATTTTCCTATGGTATAAGACCCATTGCGTGCAAAGCAGAATGGGTATTGGAATCTAGGTCCAGTATAGGCTTCGAATGCCGTAACCAGAGCGGATTGTTTTATACTGCTGCTAGGGAGGAGATCCAAGGAGATCTAAGAGGGGAATGACCAAAGAAATGACACACAAGCTGTACAGCATATTTTTAGTTTGTAGTTTATTTAGAATATAGTTAATTGACTGGCAGAATAACTCACTCTTACACCCTATACATAACCTACTCACTTACATAGTGCAAAGAAAATGTTCAGGATTGAATGGAGACGGACAGACACAGATCATCTTATACACAGGAGGTAAATTTATGTCATAAATATGGCCATGCAAAATAAAATGAAAAAAAAAAAAAAGGTTTAGTCCATGGTGTTTTTTGCTTCTTACCATACACTGCTTTACACTGCACACAGACACTGTTACTAGCTGGAGCAACACTTCTGTAACCCGAGGTCAGTCCATGTGCTGGTTGTACACAGTCACAGGTATAGACAGATGTTTATTGTGTGTCCATCCACTTTAAAATAACCAGAATCCAGACCCCTTCCATCCAGAATTCAGAGCCCTTGATTTCTATCAAACAGGTGGCTGATCATTTTCACATTTTGAGAACATGAGCATGATAACATAATAAAATAAACTACTGTATATCGTCATCAATCATTAATCACCATGCATAAAGACAACACAATCTTTTGTAGTGTCAAACAACAAATAAAAAAGCGGGGGGGGGGGGGGGGGGGCATTTTATTCTTATATCTGAATATCAATAAGCTACATGAGGTAGTATTTTAGCCACCTGGAGCTAAAGTGTTTGTGCTAAATAACATCATAGACAGCAGTGTCATAAGCTAACCAAAAACTGAACCTAATAGCCACTGTAAGCTAAATGTATCCAAAACAGGGTGAAATAAATTGGAATATTTCCACCACAGCTGATACTGACAAACAGCACACAAGGCATTAGCTTAGCCACCGGGAGCTAGCAGGTTTGTGCTAAGCTACATAAGGCAGTATGGTGGCCCGAATAGCAGTGTTTTCTACGCGCTGCTCTAAACTATGTATGTAAAAATAAAATAATATGAGATTTATATTATCAGAATAAGGATGATATGAGACTTAATAACTCACCCATGGTAGCAGCTTGCTGGATTCTCCTCCTCCGGTGGAGCAAAAAACTCTTTAAAACACACCCGTATTCTGTCGGAGTTTCAGTGTTGTTCTGAATAAAAGCTAAACTCCGCCCACCGTCCAGAACATTCTGTAGAGCTCCAGAAACCTGTACAGCGCGTGACATCTTCCACACGCGTGCAGGAAACTTACTGAATCTCTGTGTGTGTGTGTGTTTCTCTGGTTTGTGTGTGCGCGTGCAGGGGGCGTGGTCTTGTATGTCGCGTGCTTCTACAGCTGTTGTCCCTGTGAATAGCGTGTGGGCGTGTCCTGTGGGCGTGTCCTTCCTCCGGTCATTATCAGATAATGAAGTGCGACGGAAAGACTGTGCCTCTCCTCGGATTCATACGGATTACATAAAATGAGAAGATTTATTTTGTATTTAACTTGCTTTATTTAAAAGTAGACCCTTTAAGTTTTAAATTGATATATTCCTTATGTCGGTGTGTGAAGTATTCGCGAAGTTTCAGTTAATTTTAATGACGGTTTCAGAAAGATATTCACAGAGACTGAGACGGCTGAAAGCGCACAGTGTTTATTCTCTTTATTTTACAAAAGCACACTGTTTTGTTCATATAGTGAGTATACATGAATAAAAGTAGACCCTTTACATTTTTAAATGGTGTAGTACATTCATATATATGATAAAAAATGACGGAGCAACTTAAGTTCTTTTTATGGTTACCAGAAAAAAATGCACTTGGACCCGCCGGCGAGTCCACCGACTCCTAAGAGTTTAATAGCTAGTTCTGAAAATACTGTGTGATGTAAATACATGGACCGTGTAGTGTTATCTTTAAATGCATTTACATACAAGAGGAAAAAAATAATCCATTTACCAAAAACATGTAAATACATTATTTTACATTTATTAGATATCTGTGGGTTGTCTAAAAATACAACACACACCTTTTATATAAATGCACTTTTTAAAAAAGTAATAAACGGAAATCACTTAAAACTGAAAAAAATAACAGCATAGACCATCATAGCTGGCCACCAGCTTAACCAGCAATTATACCAGCAGGGTTACCAGCATACCAGCACCAGCACCATGGGGTCAGCTGTTCTGGCGGTGGGCCCACTTGCATTTTTTATGGTAACCGTCAAAATAACTTAAAATGTTCCAGCATTTTTAGCCATACACATACATGTAACGTATCAGTTTATATTTTTATTTGTTAATGTACACTCAATAAAACATTGTGCTTTTATAAAATAAAGAGAATAAACAGTGTGCGCTTTTTGCCGTCTCCCCGAAAATCTTTTTGAAACGCGTGACTAAAATGAACTAAAATGAACACACACACACATCCATATATCTATATCTCTATACATATATATCTATAGAAAGCTTAAAGTGTCTACTTTTAAATGTAGCAAGCTTAATCGAAAATAAATGTTCTCAGTTTATGTAATCCATATGAATCTAAGGAGAGACACAGTCTTTCAGCCACACTTCATTCACTGATAATGACCTGAGACAGGACACGCCCACACGCTGTTCACAGGGAAACAGTCAGGGTAATCTACATACAAGGCCACGCCCCCAAACACGCACACACACACACACACACACACACACACACACAGTAGATCCGATAAGTTTCCTGTGGTGTGTAGGATGTTGTTAGGCGCTGTACAGATTTCTGAAGCTCTACAGCATGTTCTGACAGTGGGAGGAGTTTAGATTTATTTCAAAACAGCACTGAGACTCCAACAGAGAATGAAGGAGGAGAATCCAGCAAGCTGTTACCATGGGTAAGTTTTTTAATCTAATATAATCCTTATTCTGATAATATAAAACTAATATTAATTTATTTTTCCTCATTTTCTCACGAGCTTTTTTTCAGTTTATGTGAAACATTGTCATTTAATGTCACTTACATGGTTTGGTTAGCATGTAGATAACACTGCTAAATACTAAAATATGCTGCAGACCAACATCAGTAAAGTGACCAGCATATCAGCACCAGCATACTAGCAAAATGTATCTGGTCACCAGCATACCAGCACCAAAACACAACATATGCTGGTATAATGGTCACCAGCTATGCTGGTCTATGTTGTATTTGTCAGCATGTCAGGGACCGTCATGATGGTAAAATGATGATTTATGTTGTAGTACAATGATAATTCTTTTTAGTTTCTTTAAACATTAAAACACTGCAAATTAAAAAGGCTAGTTATATCTGAATATATCTGAAATATAAATATTAAAACATGTTCATGAATATAATATTTTTAAAGGGGATATTCTAAAATAAATTCTGACAGTATTGAGGCATTCAGCACAGATGATCTACACATTAACAGCAATAGTAAAACAAATGTACATTTTACAGTTAAAACCTTTCTTTTTTTTTTTTAAACAAACGCTCTCCCTCTTTCCCTATACTGTTTATCCTGTACAGAGTAGAAGGAAGCCTAGGCTTAGACGGCTTATGGGCACTAGGTGGGATACATACTGGATGATGTGCCAATCCATCATTGCAGGGCCAACACTCACACACTCGCTCACAACCTATAGGAAGTTTGAAAAGGACAATTAGCCTAATCTCCCTGTCTTTGTACTGTGGCAGGAATTTAAAGTATCCGGAGGAAACCTACCAACAATAGGGGGAAATGCAAACTCCACACACACAGAGTCGAGTTAGGAATAGAACACTGACACTGAAGGCTACGGTGCTAATCATTATAACACCATGCCAGCGTTAACAGAAATAACTATTTTCAATTATAAATGTAATTTTCTTGTTAATTAAAACTTAGTAAAACCAATGTCTTAGATAGATAGATACTTTATTGATCTACAGTAGAATGCAATTCCAGATATTCAGCAGTTACAGATACAGTAACACAGACAGTTTTGTAGATGTGATTGCACACTGTGTATCTTAGATATATTCAGCAGTTACAGTGTGGGAATATATATAAAAAAAATAAAGAACAGACATCACAAGTAATAATAAAAATAAGCATAAATTAATAACACTAATAACTGAAATGAAGTTAAATGCAGTGCAATCTTGATGTGCAATTATATTTATAACCGTGCAAATAGAAATAATTGTGCAAAGAACAGCATGAAAGTGACACTGACTGAATCTATTCATAATGGCATACTATATAATACGCCAAGGGAGTCCAGCTCCAAACCCATCACCAAACCAGCTCTCCTGTTGACCTTGTCCAAGAGTGTGGCATCCTTGTTTCCTCCCAAGACTACCACACAGAAACATACACTAGTCATGACTGATTGATAAAACATCAGCAGGAGCTTTTTTTTAAGATATTAAAAGATCCTAGTCCCTTCACGAAGAGCAGCTCACTCTGTCCTTCCTTGTATAGATAAGTAGTGTTGACAAGTCCAGTGTGTCAACCAGCTGCAACCCGAGATATTTGTATGACCTTATCATCTCAACATCCACTTCCTAAATGGAGATAGGTAACTGGTGAGACTCAGACTGAAAAAAAGTGAATTACCATCTTCCTTGTTAGTGATGTTTTATTGTAGCTGTTTAAATGCAGGTTTAAATTACACCAGGCCACAATGTCCTTAATCAGGCCTCTGTACTCACCCTCCTGTCTATCCCTAATAAACCCCAACAATGTCTGTGTCATCTAAGGACTGCATGTGTATTTAAAGTCTGAGGTGTATCAAGTGAACTGGAAGGGGGCAAGAACAGTCCCCTGGTTTTTTATAATGCTGCATTATTTTTGTATAATAAAGGCTTTTTCATACTTTGTTTTTTATTTTGTGATATAAAAAATAAATAAAAGTGAAATATAGTTAATTCGATGGGAAATTGGTTAAGTATTTTTATATGTATTCTTTTTTTTTTTTTTTTTTGGATTTTTCCCCGATTTTCTCCCTAATTTAGTCGTGTCCAATTCCTCCCCGTCACTAGGGGGCTCCCACATTAAGGCTACTACTACCACTCAGCCGGGAGGGCCGAAGACTATCACGTGTTTCCTCCGAACCACGTGACGCCAGCCGACCGCATCTTTTCGAACTGCTCGCTCGCGCACCGTTGGGGCGGCGTAACACACTCGGAGGACAGCGCTATCCGCTCCCTCCGTTGCGCGAGCTCACAGACACCCCTGATTGGCTGTAGAGCCGTGATTAAAACGTGATTCAAATGTGGGAGCACTAAGTACCTCTCATCCCTCCCCTCTGAGAGAGCTCGGCCAATCAGCTCTCTCTAGACCTCCGGCTGCGAGAGGTTACAGCACCACCCGGGATTCGAACTAGCGATCTCCGGGTGATAGGGCGAGCGCTTTAACCACTGCGCCACTCGGAGGCCCTTTTTATATGTATTCTTATGGAAAAAAGTTGAATCAGTGTACGACCAAATCGGGTTGCGAACAGAACCCCATCTACTAATCTGCTGGCCTTATACTTATGGCCTTTAATAGTTTTCATACTATGCCAGACCTCCCACATATTGCTGTCCTGGGGTTTCATCTCCTGTCCTCCTTTTGTATGTCTTATTGATCTTTTTCAGACTGAACATGAGTTCCTTCTGAATACACCTGAGCTCTGCATTGTCATCATCCTTAAACCAACCTTGTCCTTCAGGTCAAGAAGAAGCTTGGCTTTGCTGGTTATCCAAGGCTTTTTGATAGAGAAGCAGTGTATGATTCTAACAGGCATAATGATGTCCACACAGAAGTTGAGTGTCATCATCATTGGGCTTTTGCACCACACAATCAAAGTCTTGCCTTGGCCTTCAAAGAATCGCCTTGGCCTTTCTTAATGTATGTGGTGTTGTTGGCTGACTAA
The DNA here is from genome assembly GCA_030347435.1 of Clarias fuscus. Taxonomy (NCBI): domain Eukaryota; kingdom Metazoa; phylum Chordata; class Actinopteri; order Siluriformes; family Clariidae; genus Clarias; species Clarias fuscus. The sequence goes on from CM059205.1 coordinate 39,415,797, forward strand.
TGACAAAGGGCTTGTAAATGGTCTGACTTTCCCAGTGGGGCAGGGGCAGGCAAGTGATGAAGCTAACACTGTTTATTATTGCTATATATATATATATATATATAATTCAAATAAAATTAAATATCTGAAAAAACAATTATGATAATATTTGACTAAGAGAACAGATGACCAGTGGTGCTGAATTTTTACCTCTATCAATAAAGCAGGGGTTGAATAATGGATGAAGTTTCTCAGTGAAAGTCTGACCAGTGAAAGAGTAGATATGAGACATTGCATTAACATCATAGAAAGAGATCAGACCCTTCTTATAATCCACAAATACCCCCACCTTCTGAGGAAAGTAAGGCAAGGGAAGGCAGACAGGAGATGACTCACAGGCTAAATGGTCAGTCGCATTTCTTAAGCTGATGCACCAATATCCATTCTTAGGACAGGCTGTAATGTTCCCTTTCCTGTTACTGGAGCCGCTGGCCACTCCTAAATTCCAGGCAGTCTTCTCTTTTACTTGCACCTCAAAGTAAAATCTCCTTGAGGAGAATCCATCCTTTCCCAGCACATAATAACACTGATCAAACCTCTCTGGGTTATCAGGGAGATTCTGTCTCTTATCTCCATATTTCACTTGTTTCCCATCATGAGACAGTTTGAGTTTAGGATGAGCTGTATCAGGATCCAAAGTCACATCCACTGAGAGACAGAAACACAGGGTATACCATAGTGTGTAACAGCCAAGAAATATATACTTAGACATGTGATAAATAAGAGCTCACAAACCTGCACACTGTTGAATTCTCTTCAGCTCTGTTTAAAAAATAATATTAAACTTTAGTCACTTTAGCTTATTGATGGTATGTTGGCAATTTATAATTCCAACAACATAACTAATAATAATAATAATAATAATAATAATAATAATAATAATAATACAAGCAACCAAAGCATCAACATTGTGGTGATAATTTTTTTTATGAACAAAATATGTTTAAAACATTTATTTCTATTTTCAGGAAATTTATATCTTTAGATACCTAAAAAAAAATAATACAACTAAATAATGAATTTTATAATGAATTGCTTAAAAGAGAGAAGCTTTTACAAATAATAAAACACTTACTAATAGCCTCGAGCATCTCCATTTCATCACTGACACGTTGATGAATCTGAGACAGAGTTCTCCTCATAGTCTCCACACTCAGATAACAGTTAATAGTGACGTCAGTCCAGTCCTGGGTGTGTGGAGGGCTGCACAGTGACGGGTAAATCTACAGTACAGCAGGAGAGAGGAGAAATCCCTCAGCATGGGGACTGCTGTCCTGTCATGTGCTGCATTGCTATTGAAAAACAGAGGGACTCTGACCTGTAGGAGGTGGAGGTGATCCTCAGTGTGTGAGAGCTGCTCCAGCTCAGTGTTTCTCCTCTTTAGCTCAGTGATTTCCTGCTCCAGATCTTTAAGGAACTCTTCAGCCTGCCTCTCTGCTGCTTTCTGCTTCTCCTCCATCATCTTAAGCAGTTTAGCCTGGCTTCTCTCAATGCAGCACATCAAATAACTGAAGATCTCCACAACATCTGTTTTCTCCTTCTCTATGTTTTTCTAACCGGAGACAAATCAAGTAAAAAAAAAAATTCTTCATATAAATAAATAATTATCTCCTGACATGTTTTAATAAAAGTGTTATTTTTGTAGGTTCGGTTACGAAAAACCCACTTTCATGAGTGCTACAGAGTGTTTGATTTCCTCAGTCTTCTTCAGTTGCTCCTGGATCATCTGCTGAATTTCTGCTCGTGTCTTTCCCAACTGAATCTAAGATAATATTTCTGAATGTAATTTATTATATACACTTTTTTCAGTATTATCCATCATTTATTTTATTCTCTCACCTTCTTCTCTGCACTCGCTTCCTCTATAGGAACAGTGTTGTGAGTTTTGTGGTCTCCTTCAATACAGAACTGACAAACACACGTCTGTTCATCTCTACAGAACATTTCCAGGGGTCTCTCATGTTTTTGACAGATGTAGTCCTCCAGGTTCTCCACAGGCTCCATAAGTTTATGCTTCATGAGTTTAGCTGTAGTTTTATGAGGTATTAGATGAGTGTTACATAAAGAAACTCCACAGTGCAGACAGGACTTCACAGCCTCCAGCTTTTCCTCAGTGCAGGAGTCACACAGAACCTTCTTAGTCATGGAGGGAACCTGATCTGCAGCACCCCTGGATTTGACCTGAACTGACTCCTTAAATACAGCAGCCAGTCCAGAAATGAACGTATTCACACATAGTTCTGGTCTTTTTGCAAAATAGGTTTTGCATATCGGACACTGGCAGTGTACACTGTTGTCCCAGTACAATTTGAGACAGGTCATACAGAAGTTGTGTCCACATGGAGTAGAGACTGGATCAGTGAACACCTCCAGACAGATGGAGCACTGGAGCTGATCTTCACACAGGACACTACTGGAGGAAGCCATGACTGTCACAGGAGACATGATGAGAGTGGAGATATATATATATATACATACATATATATAGATATATATACAGTGGAACCTTGGATTACGAGCATAATTCGTTCCGGAAGTGGGCTCGTATTCCAAAACACTCATAAACCAAATCATCATTTCACATAAGAAATAATGAAAACTCAAATTATTCGTTCCACAGCCCCAAAAAATTAATACATAAAAATAATTAATACAATCTATAAAATGAAAATAAAACTAATTAATCTGCACTTTACCTTTAAAAAAAAAGTACAAATCAATCCCGACAGATAAGTGTTTCCATTACTGGTGCGCCCAGTGTGTGTGTGTGTGTGTGTGTGTGTGTGTGTGTGTGTCTGTGTGTTTGTGAAGCCGGGGAGGGGGTGAAAAGGCAAGAGAGCATCTGTGCGTGTGTGTGTGTGTGTGTGTGTGTCGGTGTCAAATTGCGCGCGCACACTCATAAGAGACGAGCAGAGTTTCTGTGTGTTTGCGAAGCCGTTGGGGGGGAGGGGGGAAGGGGGGAAAGGTGAGAGAGTGACGCTCGGTGTCAAAATAAGAGTCACATGCGTGATACATGATACTCGACACTCGTAAACAAATACTTGCTCGGTTTCCGAATAAAAATTTATTACAAATCTTGCTCGGTTTGCGGAACAATCATAAACCACGTTACTCGCAATCCGAGGTTCCACTGTATATACACACACACACACACACACACACACGAGTTTATATGAGTATATACTGGTACCTGTCAAGGTCCGGCTGTTACTACAGGCCAGACCGGCTGATGTCGTTGCCGTGGCCATATATGACAGGCATAAATGCAGAGGTGCAGATAAACTTAAAGTCTTTTTATTTACAAACAAAACAATAAAGACCATAAACAAAGAAACTAAAACAACAAACTCAAACTATAACTTAGGACTAAGAGCTATACAGAGGCTCTCTAAGCAAACATGGGGCTCTCTAAGCAAACATACACGATAAGAGCTTACACCAGGTTCTAAGAGCTGACACAGGGAGACATGGAGCTGGAACTAACTAAAGAAACATAGGGACTAGAGACGGGAACTAGGGACGGGAACTAGGGACGGGACGGGACCAGAGACGAGACGGGACCAGGGACACAGGCTAGAGACGAGACAGGACCAGGGACACAGAGACTAGAGACGAGACAAGACCGGGCTTGAGACAAGACGAGACCGGGCTAGAGACAGGACGAGACAGGGCTAGAGACAGGACGAGGCAGGGCTAGAGACAGGACGAGACTGCATGGGTTAGTGGTTAGTTGGATTAGTGATTACTGATTACTGACCTACTAAAGAACCGGAACTCAAGAGGCAAGGCACACATGAGGCTATTCCAAACTAGCGGCTAACCTACTAGCGACCAAAACCACTAGCATTCAATCCCACTAGAGGCTAGCCCTACTAGGGGCTAACCCTACTAGCAGCCAAGGCCTACTAGCGACTAACCCTGCCTGCGGCTAAGCACTCATGTGGCTGCACACCTTTAAACAGACAAGGAAAGCTACAAACAAAGAACTAAACAAGAAGACCAACACTAGGGACACACAGAACAGGAGACACACAGAACACACAGGAGGAGACACTACCTAACTAAACACGAAACAGGACAGCTCCATGAATCCACTAACATAAGGAACATACAGAAAACCAATACTAGAGCCCACTTGAAAACAAATGTTTAACAACATAACTAAAATATAAAACTCAAAGAACTTAAAATAAAACCAAAAAGGAATGCCCACCTGACATTGATATATTTACAAAAACAATCAAACAATGCTCGACCCAGTTTCCCAGAACAAACTGCTATTTATAGAATCTTCAGTTCAGAAACCTCGGTTCACATTTTATTAATTTCATTGTTACCATGTTTTATTATTTAGTAACATTTAATGGTGTGTAAAATGTAGTTGTTACAGTAATAACTAATCATCATTAGCAATAACTTCACCATTAATACGTTATGTTGGTGTTTAGAATCATTAATGTTAAATCTATTAACACATTGGAAGCACTTGAATTGTAAGACACGCAGTGACCTTTGAGCAGTTAGTAAATAAAAAAAAACAAACAGTAGTTACAGGCAGAAACAGGAAGTAGTCTCACCGCTCACTCTAGATTATCTCTATCACTTTATGTTATTCTTTTTTTAATGTTAATTTCCAATATTTGATAAATGCTGTTCTCAATCCATCTTTCTGAAAAAACTCCAATAACACAGTAAAACTTCTAGGTGTTTAATGTGAGATAAACTCCTGTTTTATTTTAGGATTAAAGACCTGTGTGAGGCCGTGTGTGTGTCTGAAGTGGAACTGAAATGTAACAACAGAAATCAATTTAAACACATCAAACAGGAAGTAGTCTCACCTGTAGCACTGCCTACCGTTTTTTTCCCCTCTCACTTTTTTGCTCTTCTTTTCCCTCTGTGGTTTGGTTATGAATCGGCTTTCAGTTTCATTTCCCAGGAGTGACGTGAAAAAAGAGACCCGCCCACTGTTCGTGTTCTCTTGTGTTATAATTACAGGTTTTGGCCACCAGATGGCGGGAATTATCCCCTGAACTACACTGAAAAAAATCAACTTAAAAAATGCTGCAATTTGTTACAAGTTTTTTTTACTTTCTCTCAAATCAAATGCTGTAATCTTATTTAAGGTTTAATTTTGATTAATATTTTTCATAAGTTTTCCCAAAGCAAAAAAAAAAAATAATAATAATCATCCATCCAAATCAAAAACAAAAGGTGTTACAATGCCTTAATCCAGTTAAACCTTTTTTTCCCTACTTTGTAACAACTTGATTTTCACTTTAGAAAAAAAAAAAAATTAAGTACACTAAAAAAATGATACTTTGTATCAACTTAAAAAATACTGCAATTTGTTACAAGTTGTAAATTATAGTAGTAATCTTTTTAATTTTTCTCAAGTTACAAGTATGATTATGTACAGATTTAATTTGATGAATTATATGTAAAATTCAATATATAGTCTTTTTCTGAAATGAAAAAAAAAATGTACCTAAGTCACAAAGTTAAGTAATGTAGATTGTAATCCAGTTCAACTTAAATCTTAATATGAATGTAACCAAAAACTTAAAGGTAAACAGGTGTAAAGGTTGTGCGGCAGCTGATAATGCCACTGACCTCGTATTTGTCAATATGAAGGGGCAGAGGTAGTTGTGTGGTTTTTGGATGTTGCCATACTGATTGGAAGCTCACAGGTTCAAACCCCAGCAACACCAAGCTGCAACTTGGACCTTTGAGAAAAGCTAATTTGAACATACTTCATGAAATGCTTCCAGTGCTTACCAGTGCTTAATCAGTTGGTCCACATCTTCCACTAAATACACCATAAGACACTTCAGGAGATACTCTCTTCATACATTCACCTCCAGGCTCTAGGCATGTAAATACAAACATATTATTGTTAATTATGTTAGGCTTGTGAAGCACGATAAAATGAATATGGCAGAAATTGAAACCTGTATTCAGACAGCATACACTAACCTGTGAACAAGTTAAAGTAAAATGTTTTATTCTGCTAGTTATGTTTTAATTCAGTGCGTCACAGGCAACTAGATTTAGATGCCTTGCTCAGCTCCTGTGGCTTCCATTCACAATATTACATTTGACATCAAGCTAATTTCTGCTTTTTTTTTTAGCAAGTTCATACCAGATCAAGAACTTAAAGATGAAGATGATATCTCTGGTCTTTTCTCTGACAATTCCTCCCTTGTTTCTGATGATCTCAATTAGTTTGTAGTGTTGTTTCTCCAAGGAAACCAGGAATCTTGCTTGAAGTGGAGCAGATGTAATTCTCAGGAATTACTGATCTTAAAAAAAAAAAAAAGATTTTACTGATCTTAAAAAAAATTAGACTGGCTCAAGTTCTTAGCCAATCTACAGTATGTATAGAAAGAATCACCCTACCCCCACACACACACCTTTAAAATAATTGCATTTTGTTGCTTTGCAAGTGCTCACTACTTATAATACAATAAACCCATGAACATAATTCAGTTTCACAGAATAATTGCAATTATTCTCTGATATTATCAGATAATTCCACTACTAATTTTCAGTGCTTTGTCAATTTGAAGGAGTTTATTTTAGGATATTTAGATTACACTGACATTTACTAAATTCACGGCAATTCTAATGTAAAGTATCATTTCCGTTTCAAAATGTATCCACATAATTTTTTTATTTGTGCATTCTGGGACTTACTAATTTCTGCAGTATGGATAAAATAATTCCATTTCAGAAAAGCTAACAGACCTGTAAACATAAAAGATATCATGTTTACTTTTAAACTTCATTCATGACATACTAATGGCTAACCTGTTGGCTAACTGTTGGTCTGTGTAAAGACTAGCTGAAAGTTTGTTTAATCATTTTGTCAGGGATAACCCCTAGAGGGCGCCAAAGCGCCCTGTGATTTTTGTTTGTAGTTCCTTTGTTTAAACTTCAGTTCCCATGTGGCAACTCGGTCAGGTGACCAGGGGGCGCTAACCTGAACCGAGTTGGTCGTTAGTTTCTTTATAAATAGCTTGTTTTAGTTCTTCTGTGGTCTTGCAACTGTTAATTTATCTTGGTAATGATCTGCATGTTTCCTAGTGTCTTTTGTTTCTCCTATTCGTGTTTTTGTTTCAGTTTCATTTAAAGTATCTTTGTTTTGTTGAGTTTCCCTGTTTTGTGTTTAATAAACATCGTTTTCCTTTTAATATCTGGATCCTCCTGCATATATGCCTCGCACACCAAAACGTGACAGATTGCAAGACCTAAAAAGAGGCATAGCAGAGGAGCCCTTCCCCGGGGAGATTCTTTTTGGGGGTGGCAACGATGTTTGGAGTTGGTAGCCGGAGAACCAAACGGCGTAGCGGCAAAAGAGCGGAGTGTGAGCGGGACGTGCAGCAGGGAGCAACCTCCCAGCTTGATTGGAGCAGCTTTCGGCGGTGCGCTAAAATAAATGAAGAGCGCATTCGTGACCTGCGGGAGCAGGTGGCCAAGCTCCAAGGGCAGGTAGCACAGCTGCACCGCGCCGCCGAGGACAGCGAGCTGCCGCCGCTGCATTGCGGCGAAGAGGAGGGCGAGCGACCGTCGCTGCACTGTGCCTTCGAGGACGGCGAGCTTCCGTCGCTGCACTGTGCCTTCGAGGACGGCGAGCTACCGTCGCTGCACTGTGCCTTCGAGGACGGCGAGCTTCCGTCGCTGCACAGTGCTGCCGAGGATGGCGAGCTTCCGTCGCTGCACAGCGCCGCTGAGGATAACGAGCTTCCTCTTCCTCCGCCGCCGCCTTCATGCGCCGCCGAGGATCACGAGCGCCATCCTCTTCCTCCGCCGCCGCCTTCATGCGCCGCCGAGGAGCACGAGCTCCATCCTCTTCCTCCGCCGCCGCCTTCATGCGCCGCCGAGGAGCACGAGCTCCATCCTCTTCCTCCGCCGCCGCCTTCATGCGCCGCCGAGGAGCACGAGCTCCATCCTCTTCCTCCGCCGCCGCCTTCATGCGCCGCCGAGGAGCACGAGCGCCATCCTCTTCCTCCGCCGCCGCCTTCATGCGCCGCCGAGGAGCACGAGCGCCATCCTCTTCCTCCGCCGCCGCCTTCATGCGCCGCCGAGGAGCACGAGCTCCATCCTCTTCCTCCGCCGCCGCCTTCATGCGCCGCCGAGGACAGCGAGCCTCCTCATCCTCTGCCGCCCTGCGTCACCGAGGACGGCGAGCACCCACTGCCTTCGCCGCCCAGCGTCAAAGAGGACGGCGAGCCTCCTCCGTCTCCGCTGCCCTGCTTCAACGGGGGCATGAAGCCATCGGAACAACTGGCCATAGGTGCCAGCCTCTGGGTGAGAGGGGCGGACATTGGACCCTGGGGGGGATGCCCTGGACCTCCTGTGGCGCCCCGGAGTTGCGCCCTTTGAGGGGGGGTTATGTCAGGGATAACCCCTAGAGGGCGCCAAAGCGCCCTGTGATTTTTGTTTGTAGTTCCTTTGTTTAAACTTCAGTTCCCATGTGGCAACTCGGTCAGGTGACCAGGGGGCGCTCACCTGAACCGAGTTGGTCGTTAGTTTCTTTATAAATAGCTTGTTTTAGTTCTTCTGTGGTCTTGCAACTGTTAATTTATCTTGGTAATGATCTGCATGTTTCCTAGTGTCTTCCTAGTGTCCTACAGTCTACCTGAGCCTCCGGGAACAAACTGGACTCATTTTAATTTTAAAACATCTCTTGTTATACTGAACTTCCAGTCTTACACATTATTATGCTGAGCAATTCCTGCTATCCGTTATCACCCAGATGAGGATGGGTTCCCTGTTGAGTCTGGTTCCTCTCAAGGTTTCTTCCTATTACCATCTCAGGGAGTTTTTCCTTGCCACCGTCGCCCTCGGCTTGCTCATCGGGGACAATCTTGTCATTTTGATTCATATACATTGCATAAAAACTTACTTCTTTTTATTGTGTAAAGCTGCTTTGCGACAATGTCAATTGTTAAAAGCGCTATATAAATAAAATTGACTTTTGTTTCTTCTATTTGTGTTTTTGTTTCAGTTTCATTTAAAGTATCTTTGTTTTGTTGAGTTTCCCTGTTTTGTGTTTAATAAACATCGTTTTCCTTTTAATATCTGGATCCTCCTGCATATATGCCTCGCACACCAAAACGTGACACATTTTATATATAATGTACTGTTTTTGTATTTTACTTCACATTTTATTTAATTTACATGGTTAATTTAAGTCAACTTGTGGACTGTTGTACTTTTACTTGTATTAACGTTAAATCAACATGTCAAAAATTGCTGCCAGTGTTTGGGATTATATACTTATAACATTAAAAATGTGTCATAAAGTGTTACCAGTCTGTCAGGAAAATTCCAAGTTTCATACGAGAGAATATAGTTTTAGCCATTGTACATGTTAGCAAGTCCAGAAGGTTTTAAGCAGAACTATAAGTACACTACAAACAGCACTCACTCCAAATTTGGCTTGTTCTATGTTTAGGTCACTTTCCTATTATTTTTTACATCATTAACCAGTGATGCTTAAATATAGTTCATTTCATGTGTTTCGGCACAGCCGTCATAGCGTACAAACTCTGCTATAAATATACTGTAGGTGTTTTTAGCTACAGTAGCAAACACGGACACAAAACTCAATAGGTAGCTAGCAAACATGGACGCAAAACTCAATCTACAAAGTAGTTGTTCCTGACATAAATCACAAATTTGCTCATGGAAAAGATACATTTAACATAGAAATTACATGAGTTTGCTTTCTTATCTTGTTTTCTATTGCCGCCAGCAGTCCGTGATAATGTTACGTCATGAGGTTATGTGACACGGCGAACCTTTGATTTGAAGTCCTTTGAGTAAACGGATTACATTTACGTTTAACCAGGGGCTGCAATGTTTGCTTTTAAGCAAAGTAAATATAACAGCTTCATATAGAAAATCTAAAATTTCCATTAGATCAATGAAGAAACCTACTTTGTAATTTTAGACACAGCAGTTTCACTTTTTTCAATGAGTGAAATATGGGGTGCCACAAGGGTCAGTTTTAGGACCTCTGCTGTTCTCAATATACATGCTTCCCTTGGGTAATATCATTAGAAGACATGGGATTAGTTTCCATTGATATGCTGATGATACCCAGTTATACATCTCCACAAAACCAGATGAAACACCCAAGTTGTCTAGACTAATTGAGTGTGTCCAAGGTAAAAAAAATTGGATAACTAATCTTTTTATTTTACTAAATTCAGAGATAGAGATATTACTTATTCAGGCTCACACTCACAACTCACAATTCAGCTTGTGTTTAGAAGAATGTACTATTACCACCAACTCGACAGTCAAAGACCTGGGTGTAATATTAGACAGTGATATTCACAAAAACAACCTTTTTCCACCTTAGAAATATTGCCAAGCTGAGGAGCATTTTATCTGTATCCGATGCAGAAAAGCTGGTTCATGCATTCATGTCCTCCAGACTGGACTACTGTAATGCATTACTGGGAGGCTGTCCTGCATCCTCAATTAACAAGCTACAGTTAGTCCAAAATGCAGCCGCCAGGGTTCTCACTAGATCAAGAAAATATGATCACATAACCCCAATATTATCATTCCTGCACTGGCTACATGTTCAGTTTAGAATTAATTACAAAATAGCATTACTTATGTACAAGGCTCTAAATGGTTTAGCTCCCACAGACCTAACCAGTCTTCTGATACCTTATAATCCACCACATTCCTTAAGTTCACAAATCTCCTGACTTCTGGTGTAACACCTGTGCCACTGCAGTCCTGCGGAATAAGACCTAGCTCGCTGGATTACTGAGCCGACGCTTTGTCCCCACCTAGTGTGTCTATGTGTGTACTGTTTTCACTTTAACACTAAATTAAGTTCACCTGTGTTTCCCTTGTGTGTCTCCCTATTTATGCCAGTTGAACCCGTAGCACCTCGTCCGTTCACTGTTGTGCACCGTCTGTGTTATGCGTGTATGTTTGCCAAGCTACTTGTGCCATTGTATTTCCCCCAGGACTGATCAGTGCCTGCATGCTCGGGCCACGTTTACAAAAGGGGGCATTTTCATATTTAGCTCCAAAACTTTGGAATAGTCTTCCTGGCAGTGTTGACTCCAGACGCATCTCTTTAATCTGGCATATGCATAATTCATCCCATTACCTGATACTACGTGTATGCATTGCATTGTAGCATTGTTTTTATGGTACACAATTGCTTACCGTGATACACCCATCACTCTGGAGTAAAGATGCATTACTAAAAACAAAAAAAGAAAATTAATAAAAAGCCGAAATGTAGAAGTCATAACTATGTTTAATAGTGAAAGTAAAAGCATTTCTGCAAGCACAACTTGATGAGAACTTCCAGGATTTTGTACTAAATAGCTGCATGTCCATAAGGAAACCACTTGTTAGTTAGAATCAACAGAAAATAATAATAATAAAAAAGTTAAAATTTGCTACACTGTAAACCCTAATTAAACATATTGAGTACTGTTAACTTAAATTATTACAATTAGTTCAAATTAAAAGACCTTGATGAGTATTTAGAACTTTTTGGTATTCATGAGTTTGTAGAAATGACACTTTTCAAGTTAGCTGAACAAATTTGATATTTTACGTAACTATAAGTACTTAAGTAACAGTAACTGTCACCTTAAAGTTCCACCAACTTAAAATCTTTCAGACTAGTGATTTTGTGTCTAACATCATCAGGGCAATAGGGCAGTGGTGGCTCAGTGGTAGGTGTTTTGCCTGCCAATCAAAAGGCCCGGGTTCGATTCCCAACAACTGGATGAAGTGTCTGTCCCAAGTCCAGATAAAATAGGAGGGTTGCATCAGGAAGGGCATCTGGTGTAAAACCTGTGCTGAGTTTGTGTGCGGACCGGATTGTCTGCTGTGGCGACCCATTGCCAGGAGCAGCAGAAAGACCAACAACAATTTTTTTGGTTTGCACCAACTAAAAAAAGACAGTTGCTATTATATAGTATGAGTTAGGCTACTCAGTTGTGCAAGTAAAGAACGATTAATATGAATAAGTACAACATACTCAAAAACTGATAGTTCTGTTTACTTCAAATTGGAAACATCATTACTAAAACATTTTTATGTAACTGATTACCTCAATTTTGTTTGAGTTTTGCCAACTTATTCGGGTTTACAGTATAGGGAACATGAAAATTGGACTTTGGTGTCAGGGGCGAGTGTGTAAAGAGAAATGACCCAATAGCAGAAACAGATGACTTTGAATTGATCTTATTAAATGCATTAGGCTTAAATGAACAGGAGCTGGAGGAGCAGCGTGTGTGTGCGTGCGTGTGAGAGAGAACTGAGGTGTATGCTATAGAGAGCTGTTGTGTGCATGTGTTTGTGCGTGTGAAAACAATCTAGGAAAGGGTAGGGGAATACCCTATGATGCAATGAGGGGGCGGGACAATAACATCGGGGAATCCTCAGCGAACCCAGAAGATTACTGTTTCTTTTGCGGGCGCTGGTTCGCCGCGCGAACTGAGAGAATCCAGAATGCATTTAGGCCAGTGAGGAGCTCAGTGTGTCTAGCTAGCTCATGACATTTGGAGCAATATACAAAGGTCATGTGATTTGATGATTCCAGATTGAGCCTCAGGGTGTCCACTATACAAGACTCTGATCTGGGGTTGCTTCAACTGTCCATTTCTAGGCTCAGCTACATTACGTGGCAATAAAATAAAGCTGACAACCTAAATTTACTGAACGACCAGGTTATCAAATCTATAGAGTTTTTCTTCCCTAATGAAACCGGTAGTGAAAGTGTAGTTCTGGGAGGATGAGGAATCATTTTCACACCTGCATATTATTGTAATCAAAGATAAAGTAGGTGGTCAATGCAATCTTGGAGTGTGTATTTTTTATGTTATTTATTTATTGATATTGCCCTGCAGTATATTTTAGAAATATATTGAACAACACATTCTCAGTATGGATGTGTAGGGTATAAATGTGATCAGCTGCGTGTAGTTTGTCAATCTGGCTTCTACTCGGGACAGTAGCTTTGTAAGAATGTTTATTGATATTGTAATTAATTATGCTTGAGTTTCCCCAGATTACTCTTCACATAAACACCTCAGTAATTGTTGACAGCAAATTTATCTAATTTTTCTAGATCAGGAAGATTAGCCATTGATACCAGATTTTGGGGAAGAAACCCACATTCACAATGGTGTGTTCAACCATTTGGTGTGTTCAACCATTTAATTTAGGATTCCATCAGGTCCTGAAGCTTTCTTTTTAGTTATTTTGGTTAACAAAGGTTAATTCACTCATTCTCCTTAGATGTAAAATAACCACATTTTATTATGTCTTTTCTTTAAATAGAATCTATTTGCAATCATCAAAAATGTTAAATAGTCTGATGTAAAAAAAAATGGTTTAGATCGCAACAACGATGATAAAATGCACAACTAGGGTATTTAATTTTAATAACAGAAAACAAAAAAATTTCTTTGTGAAGGACTGGTTTTATTATCTTCTACTTTAACAATACATAATGATAAACATACTGAAATTTGAGTTGTTGATCAGAATCTCATTCAGAATTCTCATTGTTTTCCAGTTACTTAATACATCACTGAAACCAGATGAAATAACTGAGAGACACATTTCTATATCAATTTTATAATGTTTTATATACAGGGTCTTTAATTGCACTGATGCATTTATTTTAAGGTTTTAAGTGACCAAAACATTACAATGGCTTCTCACACAACTACAGTTAAAGTTCATCCGATTGAAAAGAAAAGGTAAATTAAAATAAAATAACACCAAGATGTTTATCAGTAATGTATTCATTGATTATCAATATTTAAATATTCATTGATTTTTGACAAACCACTTGTTATACAAGTTCTGTTGAGCAATTTAAATTGCTCTTGTTTCACTGATTTATTACAAACAGCTGCAACTTAGTAAGTTTGGCTGAAAAAAAAACAAATTTTCAATGAGGGTTCAATAAAATCATACAACAGTAATTAAACCCCATAATTGTATCAACATTAAAGGCTTTATGAACTTATTTCTACAATAAATGAATCCTCTTTTTTATAGATGAACTTTGCTTACTCCCCTATGACTGCATAGATGGTTCTGTCTGCATCAGTGTGAGCTGTTAAAGAAATTAAAAAGTAGTTTAATGCTTATGAATGGTGAAGTAAGAAGTAAAAGTGATTCAGGAAAAGTTTTGTTTAGACATCATTCATTTATCTATCTTCATTAACAACACAACTATATTCACTGCAAAATGTAGAGAAAGAGACTCAAAATGCGAAAAGAGATTCTTTATCAATTATTAAATTATACATACGAAACAATGTATTACTGTCAGGGATAACCCCTAGAGGGCGCCAAAGCGCCCTGTGTTTTGAGTTTAGTTCTGTTTGGTTAAAACTTCAGTTCCCATGTGGCAACTCGGTCAGGTGACCAGGGGGCGCTCACCTGAACCGAGTTGGTTATTAGTTTTATTATAAATAGGTTAGTTTCAGTTAGTTTCTTGTCTTGCGTCTGTTAACGTATCGTGATAAATGTCTGTGAGTTTTGTTCATGTTTACAGCTGTCTTTATTCGTGTTTTGGTTTGTTTTATTATATAGTTAAGTGTTTGTTTGATTTTCCCTGTTTTTTATTTAACGTGACTGGGATGGCTGCCGGCTGGCGATACGGCGCACGCCGTTCAGAGGTGGCGCAGCTCGGGGTGACATGAGTCCCCGCACCGGCCGGAAGGCAGAGACCAGGAGGTCTAGTTTCGGAGGTGAGCGGGGGGAAGGGGCACCCCACAGCGTGCGGCTACAAGGAACGGCGTGCGGGCGGTATGCACAGCCGGGAGCAGCCTCCCAGCTAAACTGGAGCAGCGTCGGGCGGAGCGCCGAAGGGAATGAATGGCGCATCCGTAACCTGCAGGAGCAGGTAGCTGAACTCCAGGGAATGCTGATGCAGATACGCCTCAAGGAAGGTCCAGACCTGCCAGCTCCTTTCCCGGGTTTCAGCAGCGACGAAGACGGTGAGCTCAACTGCATGGAGGTCTACGATGACAGCGGTGAGCACTACTATATGCTGTATACTCTCGACGATGAAAGCGAGTGCGGCAGCGACGACGAAGACGGCGAGCTCATCTTTCCGCCGCACAGCGGCGGCAACGACGACAGCGAGCTCTATATTCTGCCGCGCAGCTGCTTCGTCGATGGCGAGCTGCCGCCGCCGCACCGCGCCTTCGTGGTGGACAACGAGCAGCTGCCACTGCACCACGCCTTCGTTGTGGACAGCGAGCGGCCGCCGCTGCACAGTGCCACCGAGGTCAGCGAGCTTCCTCTTCCTCCGCCGCCGCCGCCTTCATGCGCCGCCGAGGAGCACGAGCTCCATCCTCTTCCTCCGCCGCCGCCTTCATGCGCCGCCGAGGAGCACGAGCGCCATCCTCTTCCTCCGCCGCCGCCTTCGTGCGCCGTTGAGGACAGCGAGCTTCCTCTTCCTCCGCCGCCGCCTTCGTGCGCCGTTGAGGACAGCGAGCTTCCTCTTCCTCCGCCGCCGCCTTCGTGCGCCGTTGAGGACAGCGAGCTTCCTCTTCCTCCGCCGCCGCCTTCGTGCGCCGCCGAGGAGCACGAGCTCCATCCTCTTCCTCCGCCGCCGCCTTCATGCGCCGCCGAGGAGCACGAGTGCCATCCTCTTCCTCCGCCGCCGCCTTCATGCGCCGCCGAGGAGCACGAGCGCCATCCTCTTCCTCCGCCGCCGCCTTCATGCGCCGCCGAGGAGCACGAGCTCCATCCTCTTCCTCTGCCGCCGTCTTCATGCGCCGCCGAGGAGCACGAGCTCCATCCTCTTCCTCCGCCGCCGCCTTCATGCGCCGCCGAGGAGCACGAGCGCCATCCTCTTCCTCCGCCGCCGCCTTCGTGCGCCGTTGAGGACAGCGAGCTTCCTCTTCCTCCGCCGCCGCCTTCGTGCGCCGTTGAGGACAGCGAGCTTCCTCTTCCTCCGCCGCCGCCTTCGTGCGCCGTTGAGGACAGCGAGCTTCCTCTTCCTCCGCCGCCACCTTCATGCGCCGCCGAGGAGCACGAGCTCCATCCTCTTCCTCCGCCGCCGCCTTCATGCGCCGCCGAGGAGCACGAGCGCCATCCTCTTCCTCCGCCGCCGCCTTCATGCGCCGCCGAGGAGCACGAGCGCCATCCTCTTCCTCCGCCGCCGCCTTCATGCGCCGCCGAGGAGCACGAGCTCCATCCTCTTCCTCCGCCGCCGCCTTCATGCGCCGCCGAGGAGCACGAGCTCCATCCTCTTCCTCCGCCGCCGCCTTCATGCGCCGTCGAGAACAACGAGCTCCCTCTTCCTCCGCCGCCGCCTTCATGCGCCGCCGAGGACAGCGAGCTCCCTCTTCCTCCGCTGCCGCCGTCATGCGCCGCCGAGGACAGCGAGCGTCCTCTTCCGCCGCCGCCGTCATGCGCCGCCGAGGACAGCGAGCTTCCTCTGCCTCCGCCGCCGCTGTCATGCACCGCCGAAGACAGCGAGCCTCCTCATCCTCTGCCGCCCTGCGTCACCGAGGACGGCGAGCACCCACTGCCTTCGCCGCCCAGCGTCAAAGAGGACGGCGAGCCTCCTCCGTCTCCGCCGCCCTGCTTCAACGGGGGCATGAAGCCACCTGGCCCACAGGACATAGGTGCCAGCCTCTGGGTGAGAGGGGCGGACATTGGACCCTGGGGGGGGTGCCCTGGACCCCCTGTGGCGCCCCGGAGTTGCGCCCTTTGAGGGGGGGTTATGTCAGGGATAACCCCTAGAGGGCGCCAAAGCGCCCTGTGTTTTGAGTTTAGTTCTGTTTGGTTAAAACTTCAGTTCCCATGTGGCAACTCGGTCAGGTGACCAGGGGGCGCTCACCTGAACCGAGTTGGTTATTAGTTTTATTATAAATAGGTTAGTTTCAGTTAGTTTCTTGTCTTGCGTCTGTTAACGTATCGTGATAAATGTCTGTGAGTTTTGTTCATGTTTACAGCTGTCTTTATTCGTGTTTTGGTTTGTTTTATTATATAGTTAAGTGTTTGTTTGATTTTCCCTGTTTTTTATTTAAATAAAAATCGTTTCCTTTACCACCTGGATCCTCTGCACTTATGCCTCGCACACCAAAACGTGACAATTACAGTGTCCTGTCGTGCTGTTAAAATGATACATCTGTGCCGAAACGTCAACTTCTAAAGAATGATAATCAATTAAACCCTTGGTAAAGTTACATGGAAATAGAAAAAAGAAAATGAAAAAATGACAGTAGAAATCACAGCTATACTTAATAGTGAAAGTAAACACATTACCACATGTACAGAAAGAACTCAATATGTTGAGACTAAATAGCTATTTGAAGACTAAACTGCCTCTCATGAAGACCAACCACCAATGCAAGACCTACTGTAACACCGCCAGCCTCCAAACCAGCCTCAAATATCACCAGTTAATAATACCTCACATTAGGACCCTTATAAAGACTTTACAAAGCATGATTAAACATCTCAATATCAACTGGTACAAGGAGATTATTACATGTTTTAGATGCCTTCAGCATTGTTTCATAATGTAGAGAGAAATAAAAATCAGGAATGACTGTGAAATTAGTCAATTTTACATATAAATATAACTGGCAATATTGTTTAACCCTACCTGATGCGTGTACTGGATATATAATGTTTAGACCAGTGATCAAAGCTTTCTTTTTTTATGTGAATTGTGAAAATTTAAAGAACGAGTTCTCACCTCGAGCTCTGTAACATTTGATCAGCAGAATGATGGTGACCAGCAGATACGGAGAGGCCGTCACTACACTAGTGATCAGCATGAGCACTGAGAATGGAGCTTGCAGAATAAAAGCATAAGTATAATAATGTTACACTCATTCTGAACTAAATGGCAGTTTAAACAAACAATAAATAAGATTTTATAGAATGTTTACAGTTTTACAATAAACAAATATATTTTGAATTATAATGTAAAACCAATATGGAATAAAAGCTGAAAAACTTAATTTAACCAAAATCTGAACAAAATGGACACAGAATTCTGTATATTCTGTAATTAAACTTTTCCTTTTATCTTTAACAATAAACACACTACATGAAGACTCACCACGCACTGTGATGTTTACAGGATTACTGTTTCCTCCAGATTCAGACTCACACCAGTAAACTCCAGTGTGTGATGTGGAGAGGGAGCTGATATTACATGTAGATCCTGTAACTGATCCCCACCATGAACAATCTGACACTCCCTCACTGTGTGTGTATCGTCTCACCGTCCATCCAGTAGGGTTACTCTGGTCCTCACAGATCAGTGAGAGAGAGTCATTAGTAAAATGTTGAGTTCTGCTGGGATTGATGATCAGAGAGACTGGAGGAGATTCACCTTAAACAGACATTATAATACACATGAGTACATCATGATTGTGTGACATAACTTACACTGAACACATTTACACCTCATTTAATTAAATGTTGTATGAGTGAGAATAATCCTCTAACAGTGTTTTGGACTATGCTTAGTCTTAAACATTCCTCTGCAGGTTGATATAAACATTCTTACACCAAACATTAGCACGGCTCTAATTCTTCATATCTGACATATAATTTAAACATATGCTACATTAATCAGTAAAAAAAAAAAAAAACAGTGTTATTTTTCCTCACCGGTGATCCAAAGTGGCTGTAAATTGGATGAAAGTGTTAGAGGTGAATTGTTTCTCTCTGCTCTGCACCAGTAAACTCCTGTGTGATTACGAGGAGCAGATCTAATAGTGTAGGAGCGTCCATGCACAATCTCACCATGACTGTCTCTTATTTCTCTGTTTGGATTGACTGTGTACCAGCTGAATCTCCAGCCTGTAGAGGAGTTTGTAACCTCACAGTTTAGAGTCACTGAGTCTCCTTCAGTCAGCCAGCTTTGTGGAGATACACTCAGTTCTACCTGTGGTCTCTTTGCTACACAGAAAATACAACATTGTAAGTCTGTATCTTTACATAATAACATAATAATAATAATAATAATAATAATAATAATAATAATAATAATAATAATAATGTGTATATTGAAACTGAAACACAGACCAATTTAGTGTTAGAGATTTCATGGCTACATTTGACCAGCCTGATGGCCAGTCTTCATTGATTCACACTCTGCTCTTACTGGTGGAATGTGCAAGGTTTAATTAGCAGAGTAATAGCACAGTTTTGCTTAAAATATTGCAATGCACACAACATTATGGGTGATGTATCAGAGTTCAAAAGGGAGAGAGTTCATCGCGCTGGCGCATCTGTGACCAAGACAGCAAGTTTTTGTGAAGTATCAAGAGCTGCAGTATCCAGGTTAATGTCAACAAGACGAACCCACATCCAATGGGAGTAACTGTGGACGAAAGAGGAAGCAGTCTGAAACGCAGACCAAAATAATTGTGCTAACCCGCACTGTATCCAAAACACATAAAACCACAGCTGCCAAATCACTGCAGAATTAAATGTGCACCTCAACTCTCCTGTTTCCACCAAAACTGTTTGTCTGGAGCTCCACAGTGTCAATGTACATGACCGGGCTGCTATAGCCAAACCTTTGGTCACTTGTGGCAATGCCAAACCTTTCAACGGTGGCAGGAGTGAAAATTTTGGGCTATGGATAATGTGAAACACTGTTGCATACCCAGAGTGAAGCATGGGGCTGGATCAGTGATGATTTAGGCTGCAATATCATGGCATTCCCTATGCCCAATATTTGTTCTAGATGGGTGTGTCATTGCCAGGGTCTACCCAATCATTCTGGAGGACCATGTGGCACCCAATGGTTCAAACATTTTATCCTGAAGGCGGTGCCGTTTATCAGGATGATAATGCACCAATACACACATGGTTTAATAAACATGAAAGTAAAGTTGAACATCTCCCATGGCCTGCACAGTCACCAGATCTAAATATTATTGAGCCACTTTGGGGTTTTTTGGAGGAGCGAGTCAGGAAACGTTTTCCTCCACCAGCATCACGTAGTGACCTGGCCACTATTCTGCAAAAAGAATGGCTCAAAATCCCTCTGGCCACTGTGTAGGACTCGTATCTGTCATTCCCAAGACAAATTGATGCAATATTGGCCGCAAAAGGAGGCCCTGCACCTTAATAATGGATTATTTTGGTCTGCGTTTCAGTTTCATTGTCCAATCTCTGTGCACACACACAGGGTGAACACGCCTCACCTGACAGCGTGTTTATTTAAGGGTCCTGACACCTCCGCACTTTGTATGATAATGAGCTCTCCATACAGCACCACATAACAGCAGGTTATGCAGGTTAACATTTGTTTTAATTTTACTTTATTTTTTGTATTACTAATTTTTTATATTAATGTTTTTGGGTTGTGGAATAAATTATCTGAGTTTCCATTATTTCTTATGGGGGTAATTCACTTTGCTAGACAAGTGTTTTGCTATACAAGCACGATTCCAGAACAAATTAAGTCAAATAGGCCATATACAGTGAAATGAAACTCAACAACATAAATAAAGAATCTGGCTAATTTAAACACATACTTTAATTAGCTGACTAGCTAGGATTAAAAAAAAAAATAACACTATACATTAACAAAACTACCCAAGAACTATACAAAATACAAAAACAAGTGCATATCAAATATGCAATCAAAAGCAACAATATGGCAACAAGACAATGCAATTTAAAAAGTTGTGCCTTAATAAAGAAAGAAAGAAAGAAAGAAAGAAAGAAAGAAAGAAAGAAAGAAAGAAAGAAAGAATGGCTATTTATACTTTATCCCTAAAGACTAGCCTAAGAAGGTTTGGTGTTAAATTTTATAAATAAATGTAAACATTTTAGTATAAACTTATAAAAAGATGAGCTGTGCTTGTGACTTCATTCGCATGGACTACCCAATAAAAACCAAATAACAAACCAATATAGGTACTCAAAATCCATATTTGCAAGCAAGGTCAAATAATAAGTACAGCAAAAATCTAAGTAAGAAAGTGAATTCCATGAAAATCTGCATTTTACATTGAATCAAATAACAGCAATAAAATTTTCCAAACCACAAAGCAAAGTCGATAAATCTGATTTTTGCAGGCCAAAAACATTCATTATGCCCACTGAGTGGGATTTGGCCAAGGAGTAGGAATTTAGCATGACACCTGACTCTGTGCAGTGTTCTGAAACTGAATGATATACACACGTGGACAAAATTGTTGGTACCCTTCGGTCAATGAAAGAAAAACTCACAATGGTCACATAAATAACTTTAATCTGACAAAATTAATAATTTTAAAAAATTCTATGAATGTTAACCAGGGAAAGTCAGACATTGCTTTTCAACCATGCTTCAACAGAATTATTTTTAAAAAATAAACTCATGGAACAGGCCTGGACAAAAATTATGGTACCCCTAGAAAATACTGAAAATAATGTGACCAAAGGGACATGTTAATTCAAGGTGTGTCCACTAATTAGCATCACAGGTGTCTACAATCTTGTAATCAGTCAGTGGGCCTATATATAGGGCTCCAGGTAGTCACTGTGTTGTTTGGTGACATGGTATGTACCGCACTCAACATGGACCAGAGGAAGCGAAGGAAAGAGTTGTCTCAGGAGATTCGAAAGAAAATTATAGACAAGCATGTTAAAGGTAAAGGCTATAAGACCATTTCCAAGCAGCTAGATGTTCCTGTGACTACAGTTGCACATATTATTCAGAAATTTAAGATCCATGGGACTGTAGCCAACCTCCCTGGACGTGGCCGAAGGAGGAAAATTGATGACAAATCAAAGAGACGGATAATCTGAATGGTAACAAAAGAGCCCAGAAAGACTTCTAAAGAGATCCAAGATGAACTTCATGCTCAAGGAACATCAGTGTCAGATCGCACCATCCGTCGTTGTTTGAGCCAAAGTGGACTACATGGGAGACAACCAAGGAGGACACCATTGTTGAAAACAAATCATAAAAAAGCCAGACTGGAATATGCCAAACTACATGTTGACAAGCCACAAAGCTTCTGGGAGAATGTCCTATGGACAGATGAGACAAAAATGGAACTTTTTGCCAAGGCAAATCAGCTCTATGTTCACAGACGCAAAAATGAAGCATATCAAGAAAAGAACACTGTCCCTACTGTGAAACATGGAGGAGGCTCTGTTATGTTCTGGGGCTGCTTTGCTGCATCTGGCACAGGATGTCTTGAATCTGTGCAGGGTACAATGAAATCTCAAGACTATCAAGGGATTCTAGAGAGAAATGTGCTGGCCAGTGTCAGAAAGCTGGGTCTCAGTCGCAGGTCATGGGTCTTGCAACAGGACAATGACCCAAAACACACAGCTAAAAACACCCAAGAATGGCTAAGAGGAAAACATTGGACTATTCTAAAGTGGCCTTCTATGAGCCCTGACCTCAATCCTATTGAGCGTCTTGGGAAGGAGCTGAAACATGCTGTCTGGAAAAGGCACCCTTCAAACCGGAAACAACTGGAGCAGCTTGCTCATGAGGAGTGGGCCAAAATACCTGCAGAGAGGTGCAGAAGTCTCATTGACAGTTACAGGAATCGTTTGATTGCAGTGATTGCTTCAAAAGGTTGTGCACCAAACTATTAAGTTAGGGGTACCATCATTTTTGTCCAGGCCTGTTCCATGAGTTCTTTTTTTTTTTTATAATTCTGTTGAAGCATGGTTGAAAAGCAATGTCTGACTTTCATTGGTTAACATTCATAGAATTCTTATTTATTATTATTTAATTGTCAGATTAAAGTTATTTCTGTGACCATTGAGTTTTTCTTTCATTGACCGAAGGGTACCAACAATTTTGTCCACGTGTGTAACACAATCTCTGATTTATCACATTACATATAATTAATGGATAAGCCTAAATGTTTATCACATATTTATCATGCAGAGGTACTCAAAGCAAATATACTGTAAACATAAAACTATAAAACATAAATGTTGTTTGCACAGACTCACCTGATACAGTCAGTGTAACAGCATCACTGATCTCTGAGATCTGAGAGTCTTTGCTCCGTCCTTTGCAGCTGTAGTCACCACTATCAGAGTCAGTAACATATTTGATACTAATATAGCCTCCAGAGCCTATGTGAGGATCAAGACTGTTTTTATACCAGCTGTATGTCCACTCAGTGTCTCCTCCATCCTGTATGTTACATCTGAGCCCAACTCTTTCTCCTCTGTACACATGTGTGTTAGGTTCTATGGACACCACAGCTTTAGTACTCCCTGGAGAAAAGAAAAACATAAATAAACATTAATAAAAATAAATAAATTAAATAAAAATAAATTAAATGAAATACAATTAAATTAAATTAAATTAAATTATAAATTGCATAGGCTGTAAAAGATTTACAAAGTGTACATTGTTCGACAAAGCATTTTAAACAAAGATTATGATTAAGATTAAGATTATGGTACATTTAAGATAATGCTGACTAAATGGATATGTCTCACCTTGCGAATGTGGCACTGGTGTAAGTGCAATTAGACCTAAAATTGAAACAGAACATGATAAAAATATGGAAATGATTCAGTGTATGAAAACTTAATTTAAATCATTAAATTAAATTTAAATCATTATCATGAGACAGGAGGAAGAAAAGAGAGTTTTGAAATCTTTGTTTATGAATGAATAAAGCTACAGACACTCACGCACTGAGCATGTGATTCACACAAGCACACATTTTCACACACACTCACGTCACACTTCCAATATCACACACTTTCATATTCACAACAAATGTCTGTGTAAGTCGCAAACAACATTACTGAGCTACAGTCTCTTTCTAACGAGTCAGCGATAAACAGCTTTTATTTTCAAGTTAAATTGCTACATCAGTCCTGTGTGCGCCCTCTCACCACACACAAGTGAACTGCAGCTGGAGATCAGAGGAACGATCTTTTGCCACTTTTTCTCTCCAAGTGAAGAGACATAATATTTGCGAAATCCGACGGAAATTAATACCCATGTACAGCTGTGTGAGGCATCAAACTCAGAAGAAGGAATAATAATTGATAATTGATAATAACTCAAAGAGGGAAATACATGTGATTATTTACAATGGCATTATATCTGCATCAAATTTGATCATGCAACACTTTTCATATTCATAAGAACACTCAAAGGCTAATAAACATGATTAAGAGAGAATTGCACAAGAGACATTGGAACAGAGAGATTCACAATCATACATGCAGCACAATCCCAATTCATATTCAGTAATTTTTATTTTCCTTCTCTTGTATCAAGGATTATTTATTGTTATTATTATAAGCAGTAGGACTAGTTATAGTGCTGTGATTATTATTATTATTATTATTATTATTATTATTATTATTATTATTATTATTAATAATTTATTTATTTATTTATTTATTTGTGCTTTTTATTTATTTATTTTATTTCAGTTGTTTTCATCACTAGTGTATCTTTATTTTTGACTGCACAGTTAAATATGCTTGCCACTTCATTCTGAGCTTAGAAAAGACAAATGTCCATATCTGTCAAGCCAAAAAAGCACCCAATGAATGTTTGATTCTCTCTCTTTCTCTCTCTCTCTGCAGTTGCTGTAATGTTTATTTTTCTAACTTTTCAATCCCTTATTTGTGTATGTACGTACTGTAAAATGTAGTTGTTACATGTCGCCAATGTCATGGCATGGTGTGTAATTAGTGCAGATTCAGGGAGGATCTTTAAAATGGAGTAGACCAGATTAACAAAGAAACATAGCATTAAGTTCTTGCCTGTTTTTCCCGTGTTCAGTAGAAGACGGTTTATTGGCAGGTGGATACGTTGTTTGACAAATGAGATTGATGAGATTGAAAAAGTGAACAAAGGTATTGAAAAGGACATTGTTTACAAAAAGAATTGTGACAGTGTTGCATCTTTCAACACTGAAAAAAAGTCGCTGTCATAAATATTCCTCCATTTATAAGTGATGATTTCCTGCAGAGAGAACTGACAAGACACAAAAAAAATTGTGTGCTGTATGAGAAAACTGCCAGCAGGATGTAAATCACGTTTACTGAAACATAGACACCACATCCTCATGGCTTTTAATAAAAAATAATGAGGAACTGAACCCAGTGTTTAACATGAATTTAGATTATTTAGAATATGCCATCTTTATAAAGAGTTTTGGCTGTGGAACAGAGGGGCACCTAGTACGAGCTTGAGCAGATGAAAAGACAAGGACAGAGACTACAGGAGAAACTGTGGGCAATGTTGAAACTTCAACTCACATGTGGGCAATGATGGAGATACTTGGAGGGGTGTGACTGGGAGGAACGGCCTCCCTGGGCTAAACCCGAGCAGTGTTTTGTTATTGGATTTCTGTGCCAGTCATGGCTTGTCCATAACAAATACCATGTTCGAGCATAAGGATACTCATAAGTGTACATATTATACTTTGTTTCATGATCATATCATCTGTCCTGAGGCCGTATGTCTTAGACTCACAGGTCAAAAGAGGGGCAGGTCTGTCAGCTGATCACTATCTGGTGGGGAGTTGCGTCTGGTGGCAGAGGAGGCCACTGGACAGATCTGGTAAGTCCAAAAGAGTAATGTGTGTGAATTGGAAACATCTAGGGGAGTCCATGTTCAAGAGATCTTCAACTCCCACCTCCAGTGGAGGTTTTCTAGCATCCCTGTAGAAACCGGGGACATTGAATCAGAATGGTCAATGTTCAAAGCTTCTATTGCTGAAGCTGCAGCTGTGAGCTATGGTCTTAAGGTTCTGGGTGCCTCAACCTAGGGTGCCTTGGTAACCCTCGAACAGCATGGTGGACACCTGTGGTTAGGGAAGCTGTCCAACTGAAAAATGAGTCCTTCAGGGATATGCAAGGTACCAGTAGCGTCAAAGGACAGCAGCCACAGACGGAAAGCAGCAGGTGTGGGAGGAGCTTGGAGAATCCATGGAAATTGACTTTTGGGGTGCACTAAGGTGTTTCTAGAAACCATCCAGCACCTCAGGAGAGGGAAACAGGGAATCACCTAAGCTGTGTACAGCAAAGATGGGACACTGCTGACCTCGACTGAGGAGGTAATTGGGCCATGGAAAGAGCACTTTGGGGAACTCCTCAAGTCAAGTCAAAAGTCAAGTAGGCTTTTATTGTAATTTCAACCATATACAGTTAATTACACGATGAAACAAAAAAAAAAAGACATTCCTCCAGTTCCACGGTGCTACATACAACATAAATTCACAACATAAATTAACAAAAACTAACTAGTTAACTAACTAAGAAACCTAATTAGCTGCCTAGCTGAGACAAATCAGTTTAACATTATAAATTAACAGAAACTATCTAAGTCGTATACAGAAAAAAGACAACATAAAGTGCACATGCAAATGTTCAAACAAGAGGGACAAAATGACAACATAATACGTTTCAACACTGTGTGGTAATGAGCTGAGGTACTGGAATGGGAAACAATAAAGAATTCCTTGTAGATAGCAGCAAAGTTAGAAAAGAGTTATTTTTATTGTGCAAATAACACATATTGTGCAAAAGAGCAATTTCGGGTTAATATGCACAATTGTTAGATGGTTGTTGATCAGTGTGTTTGTGCGTGTATGTTTATCAGTCTCAGTGTTATTGAGGGGATTTGAGTTTATATGAGTGATTGAGTGTGTTTATGTGTGTTTATTACTCCAGTCCCTTTTTGTTGAGGAGACGGATGGCTTGTGGGAAGAAGCTGTTGCACAGTCTGGATGTGTGTCCGAATGCTTTGGTACCTTTTCCCAGATAGCAGGAGGATGAATAGTGTGTGTGATTGGTGTGTATGATCAGCCACAGTGCTGTGGCTTTGCAGCTGAAGCATGTGGTGTAGAGGTCTTCAACAGAAGGAAATTGACACCCTGATGATCTTCTCTGCTGTCCTCACTATGTGCTGTTTGGTCTTGCGGTCAGAGAGGGTACAATTCCCAAACCAGACAGTGATGCAGCTGCTCAGGATGTTGTTGATGGGCGCGCTATAGAATGTGGTCAGGATCAGTAGTGGAAGCTGGGTCTTCCTCAGCCTTCTCAGGAAGAGATGACATTGTTGGGCTTTCTTGTGCAAGGAGCTGGTGCTGAGAGACAAGGTTCTCCTCCAGGTGGACCCCAGGAATTTGTGCTGTTGATGATCTACACAGAGGAAATTTCGATATTCAGTTGAGAGTGGTCGCTCCATGTCCTCCTGAAACCAAATAATCTAATATCTGTTGTAGAGACAGGAGGATGATGGGGAGTTGACGTTGATTTCCCTGGGCGAGGTCACTGAGGTAGCTGAGTGTAAAACGGCTGGAACGGCCTTACCGCACTGCTGTAACAAAAAGAGAGAATCCAAAAGGCAAAGCTCTCAGTCTACCAGTCAATCTTCATTCCAACCCTCACCTATGGTCTTGAGCATTGGGTCATGGTTATAGGCGGGAAAGGGCAAGATTGCTAATACAAGCGGCCAAAATGGGCTCTCAGAAGGGTAGCTCGCCTTTCTCTTAGAGATAGGATGAGAAGCTCAGTAATCCATGAGAAACTCAGGGTAGAGTCGCTGCTCCTTTTCATAGAAAGGAGTCAGTTGAGGTGGTTCGGGCATTTAGTAAGGATGTCACCAGCAGTTGAAGATGGATGGATGGGATGTAGGTATTACAGAAAATACAGTCTATCATGGTTATTTATTTTGTCTCCTGAGACAAATTGCACTGGGTACCACAAACTTTATCTACCTGTATTTTATACAATATGTGACCGGCCTTTATTTTATCAATGATGGTTTCGAGCATGGACTTGTCTAAAGTGGAACCTTTAGCTTCTCCTAATTAGCTGCTGGAGGAACTGTTGATCCACAGGTCTAGACTCAATGTAGAGGACTGCAGCAAGCACTGACTAAACCACAGTTTACACTCAAATGGAATAATCAAACTGAAATGTGGATGTTTCAGATCCAAGTTTTCATCACACAGAACAACAAACTTGGTCATAACATGGACCTAAATTAACTTACGGTACCACTGTTAAATTTTAACACTGCTGCTAACACAGACATGTGTATGATAAAGGGAAAATCATTATACAGTTTCTGTGTGAAGGACATGAACAAGAAATAGCTGTGTTGGAGACACTATGACAATGTCGAGAAAGAAACTGGGTTTTGATGATAAGTGTAAGTCAATCTTGACAAAGCACCATTAAATAAGAGAACAGATGATCTGCAATGGGGAATTCTGGACAGAGAATTGGCCACCAACAGCCTGGTGGGAAAAATTGACCCTATGGTGTCTGATTAATCTCCCTTCTGTCAGCTTCCAGAGACAAATTTCTATTGATTTCTTAAAAAGTCAAACTGTTGTTTAAGCAACTAAAAGTAGTTTTCAGGGTCTTTAATAAAAATTGGCCACCTTAGGATTTTGTAGTGGGGCAGAAGAAATTATCGATAAATAAGAAAGCAGAAAAAATATATATTGTAACAAAGGGCATAAAGTCATTGCTCCATACCGACTGACAGCTCCGTGCTCGGCTACAAGTGACGAGAGACGGAAAGGGTACAGCACCACAGACAGCTCCCCTGAACTTGAACGAGGGACGGGGTACCCTAACTCACTAAGACCATCAGCTTATTGTCTACCATCCTGCTGTCATCGGTCGCCTATAAAAGGGCTGAGGATCCTCCATTCGGGGGTAAAAGAGGTGTCTAGAGGGCGACCAATAAACTTTAGAGGACCTTAAGTTTGGCGGCTTTTAAAAGAATGAAAAATACTGAACTTTATGTTGATGTTTACTGTTGCATTACGTATTTTTTTTATTTTTTTTGCTCTGAGCCCGTCGGGAAGAAAAAGAGAAACCGAAAGTAATGAGGACTTGGTTTCTGTTCTTGTCACCGCAATATTGTCTCTTGGTTTCCTTGTCCACCCTAGAGCTCAGGACTATATATACGGCCGGAAATCTAGATTCCTAGATATTCTCTAATAAAAGACATGTTATTCTATTAATGATAAACACACTACATGAAGACTCACCATGCACTGTGATGTTGACAGGATTACTGTTTCCTCCAGATTCAGACTCACACCAGTAAACTCCAGTGTAGAATGAGGAGAGGGAGCTGATATTACATGTAGATCCTGTAACTGATCCCCACCGTGAACAATCTAACACTCCCTCACTCTGTGTGTATCGTTTCACTGTCCATCCAGTAGAGTGATTCTGGCCCTCACAACTCAGTGAGAGAGAGTCATTAGTAAAGTGTTGAGTTCTGCTGGGATTGATGATCAGAGAGACTGGAGGAGATTCACCTTAAACACAGAACAGACGCATGTGTTCTCATGATTGTGTTTTTTTATTATTATTATTTATTTATTTATTTTTTGCATAACTTCTACTGAACACATTTACACTTCATTTAATTAAACAGTGATGTTTGAATGAGAATACTACTCTACCAGTGCTTAGGGCTATTCACCTGCCATAAATAAAAAGATTTTTCCACCAAATATTAAAACAGCTGTAATTCTACATGTCTGGAATTTAATTAACACATATTCTATATTCAACACTCCAACACAACAGTGTCATTTTTCCTCACCAGTGATCCATAGTGGCTGTAGATTAGATGAAAGTGTTAAATGTGATCTGTCTCTCTCTGCTCTGCACCAGTAAACTCCTGTGTGATTACGAGCAGCAGAACTGATAGTGTAGGAGCGTCCAGACACATAATCACCATGACTGTCTTTTATTTTTCTGTGGGGAACTGTGTACCATCTGAATGTCCAGCCTGTAGAGGAGTCTGTAACCTCACAGCTTAGAGTCACTGAGTCTCCTTCAGTCAGCCAGTTCTGTGCAGATACACTCAGGACTACCTGTGGAATCTCTGTTACACAGCAAATACAAAAGAAGAAATCTGTACATTTACTTTATATACAATAACAGTCCAAAATATGTAATGTCAGACTAAATAGTTATACCAATTTTAAGTTCTACTTCTTTTTTTTTCAGGAACCTTTTCACATGCAGGGCCTGTGTTCAGTAAAACACTGCAATGCAAGCCAATGGTTTTTACTTTAATGTAGAGCTTTAAAGAAAAGCTTGTTAAATATCGTAGAGTGAGTTATCAGACTCCCTAAATGTTTAAACATTACAGGAGTAAGTGATGTGGACTATATATTACTTTTATGTGAAGTTAACAGTGGTGCACATTTAAGTTTTTCCACATTAAGATACATAGATAGATAGATAGATAGATAGACACGTGGACAAAATTGTTGGTACCCTTCGGTCAATGAAAGAAAAACTCTCAATGGTCACAGAAATAACTTTAATCTGACAAAGTAATTATAAATAAGAATTCTATGAATGTTAACCAATGAAAGTCAGACATTGCTTTTCAACCATGCTTCAACCTAATTATTTAAAAAAAAAAAATAACTCATGGAACAGGCATGGAGAAAAATGATGGTACCCCTAACTTAATAGTTTGTTGCACAACCTTTTGAGGCAATCACTGCAATCAAACGATTCCTGTAACTGTCAATGAGACTTCTGCACCTCTCTGCAGGTATTTTGGCCCACTCCTCATGAGCAAGCTGCTCCAGTTGTTTCCGGTTTGAAGGGTGCCTTTTCCAGACAGCATGTTTCAGCTCCTTCCAAAGATGCTCAATAGGATTGAGGTCAGGGCTCATAAAAGGCCACTTTTGAATAGTCCAAGATGCCAGATGCAGCAAAGCAGCCACAGAACATAACAGAGCCTCCTCCATGTTTCACAGTAGGGACAATGTTCTTTTCTTGATATGCTTCATTTTTCCGTCTGTGAACATAGAGCTGATTTGCCTTGGCAAAAAGTTCCATTTTTGTCTCATCTGTCCATAGGACATTCTCCCAGAAGCCTTGTGGCTTGTCAACATGTAGTTTGGCATATTCCAGTCTTGTTTTTTTATGATTTGTTTTCAACAATGTCCTCCTTGGTCGTCTCCCATGTAGTCCACTTTGGCTCAAACAACGACGGATGGTGCGATCTGACACTGATGTTCCTTGAGCATGAAGTTCACCTTGGTTCCCTTTCAAAAGCTACACTCGATGCTGCGTGAAAACGCTATGGGAACATCTCTTTGTTGCCCGGTTGTGAAGCCTGTGCATGCCGAATACCTTCGGCTTATAACCTCTGCCAGGCATGACGTCACCGAATAAGGTGCACCTGCGGGTTATAAATAGGAGTGAACCGGAAACATCCTCAGATCTTTTTGTCTTCAGGACCGCTTTGTGTTTGCGTGTGCATGCAAGCCGTAACGAAAGCGAAATAAAAATAACAGCATTAACTCACCGATATGGCAGAGTTGCTTAAGAGATGCGTGCCTCCTTGCGATAGATCTCTTTCGGAGGGCGATCTTCACGAGTTTTGTCTCGAGTGATTGGGGAACAACACATTCGCCTCGGGCTTCAGGGAGACTGTGAGTACTGTGATCTTCTCCCTATTAAGGTGCTTCGCGCGCGGCTCGCTTTCTTTAAAGAGAAACCGCGAGCCGCGGCGCATTTCTGGGGCTCGCATGCTGATCTGGCAGACGCGCACAAGACGGAATTCCCTCTTTTCTCTCACGCTCTCTCCGGATCAGGAAGTTTTAGCTTCCGCTTCGCAAGCGCGCTCCGGCGCTTCTTGTGAAAGAGCGGAAGAATCTTCCTCTCTCGCTTCCATGGAAGTAGCCTCCTCACAACGCTCCTCCAGTGCTGACAGAGCTTTTGAGGAATTATTAGAGGTTATAACGCGTGCGGTAGAGCGATTGCATATCGACTGGCCGCAGCAGCGAGATTCCCCCAAGCGTTCAAGATTGAACGACAGGTGTCTGTCGGGTGGCCGGGGGGAGAAGCCTCAACGTCTCTCTCTCCCCTTCTTTGGTGACATCCATGATGAATTAACTCTTTCATGGAGCAAGCCGTATTCATCGCGTGTTTTTGTGCCTTCGACTTATTTGAATATCATTGATGCGAAAGCACGCGGTTATATGATGATGCCCAGATAGAAGAGACGCTTGTGGGCTATCTCTCTCCTGGGACATCATCCTCCCTGAAAAAGCCTATTCTCCCCTCCAAGCCGTGCAGATCTGTTTTGGTGGGTAAAGCTTTTCAGGCAGCAGGACAGGCTGGTGCTTCACTGCACACCATGGCGGTTTTGCAGGTTTACCAGGCTGACCTGCTGAAGGACCTGAGCAGCGGCGGGGCTATTGATAACAGGGTGTTTGCAGAGCTGCGCCGAGCCACAGACCTGTCTCTCCGTGCAACGAAGCGGACGGCCCGTGCTGTGGGCCGTTCCATGGCTGCCATGGTGTCCACGAAGAGGCATCTGTGGCTGAACCTCACGGGCATCAAGGATAAGGATCGTGTTGTCCTCCTCGATGCCCCCATCTCGCCTTCCGGCCTTTTTGGCGACGCTGTTAATTCCGCCGCCACTAGGTTTCGGGAGGCAAAGCTATACGAACAGGCCTTTGGGAGGTTCCTTCCCCGGCGTGCTCAAGAACCGGGACCGTCGGCCACCCGGCCCCGAAAAAGACCGGATCTGAGGAGCTTCCTCTCTTCAAAGAAGAAGCCCTGAGTTCGTGCGCCTGGGGCTGTGGGGGTGTTCCCCCCCGGGGAGGGGCGCCTGGATTTTCATCACAAAACAGGGCCTCCTCCCTGGCACTCCCGGGAGGTTCAATCCCCGCCACCACTGGTGTTTCGTGGAGCACCGGTCTCCAATGAAAAGTTGGGTGTTCAGGCATCTCCTGCCACACTTCATCTCCCAACAGCTAACAACCCACCCCCCCCCCCCCCCCCCCATCCAGCCAAAGTGTCAAAGCTCGTGCCCCTTTCGGAGAAGCTGGCAGCGTGGAAACTACTGCCAGGTGTATCTCCTTGGGTACAAAGGACTGTAGGCACAGGCTACAGGATTCAGTTTGCACATCGTCCTCCGCGTTTCAACGGCGTGGTCTCCACTTCCGTGAAACCGGATCGAGCACATCTGCTGGCCCAGCAGTTACAGACTCTGCTGGGCAAAGGGGCCATAGAACATGTTCCCCTCCCAGACAGAGAGTCAGGCTACAACAGTCGGTACTTTTTGGTGCCCAAGAGAGGGGGAGGGTTGAGTCCGATCTTGGATCTTCGCGGCTTGAACCGCTATCTCAAGAATCCAGATTCAAAATGTTGACTGTCAAAATGATTGTTTTTCAAATCCAACTAGAGGATTGGTTTGTGACAATCGATCTCAAGAACGCATATTTCCATATAGAAATATTGCCACAGCACAGGAAGTTCCTGAGGTTTGCTTTTGGGGGCGAAGCTTACCAGTATTGGGTCCTTCCATTTGGCCTAGCTCTGTCACCCCGCACATATACAAAATGCATGGATGCAACTCTGGCTCCTTTATGACTCCAGGGCATCCGTATTTTGAATTACATAAACGACTGGCTGATTCTGGCCCAGTCTCAGGAGCTAGCGCTTCGACATTGAGATGTCGTCCTAGCCCATCTTCATTCTTTAGGATTGAGACTCAACGCCACAAAAAGCGTTCTCCTTCCTGTTCAGAGGACAACATATTGGGTGTCGCATGGGATTCGGTCACAATGCGGGCACAGTTGTCTCCTGCTCGTGTCGAATCCATTCTCAACACCCTGAAGGAAATCAAGCTAGGCCAGAAGGTTACTATTCATCACTTTTAGAAATCTTTAGGCCTCATGGCAGCTGCGTCCACGGTGATACCTTTGGGCCTTCTGCACATGAGAGCGTTTCAGCTGTGGCTAAGAGCCAGGGGGTTTCATTCAAGGGCCAACCCACAGAGGCTAATAAGGGTTACGCGCCGGGGGCTTCGTACCCTTTCTATGTGGTTCAGACCCCGGTTTCTGACTTTGGGTCCCACTCTAGGTCCGTCTTGTCGTGGCAAGATGCTAACGACAGACGCTTCCCTCACGGGCTGGGGTGCGGTCTTGGATGGCCGTCCAGCACAAGGGAGCTGGAGAGGTCATCTTCTCGCGTAGCACATCAATTGCCTCAAAATGATGGCTCTGTTTCTGGCCCTGAAACACTTCCTCCAGCAGTTGAGAGGCTACCATGTCCTAGTGCGGGTGGACAGCACTGCGGTAGTCTCGTACATAAATCGCCAGGGTGGACTGTGCTCGCGCCGCTTGAACAAGCTAGTTCCTGTCCCTCAGGGCGATTTACATTCCAGGGCATATGAATGTAGGAGCAGACTTGCTATCCAGACAAGCTGTAAAACATGGGGAATGGAAACTCCACCCCGAAGTAGGAAGTCAATCCAGCTCCCCTGGGTCTGGACGCAATGGCCCACATGTGGCCCAGATTACGCCTTTATGCGTTTCCACCTATAGTTCTGCTCCCAGGAGTCCTGGCAAGGGTCCGTCAACAGGGCTTGCGCCTCTTATTGATAGCGCCCCATTGGCCGACCAGAGTGTGGTTCTCGGATCTAATATCTCTCCTCGACGGCTCACCCTGGGTGATTCCAGTGAGGAGGGATCGTCTGTCTCAGGCACAGGGGACAATACTTCATCCCCGGCCCGAGCTCTAGAACCTTCACGTTTGGCCCCTGAACGGGACCAACTAAGACATGCTGGGCTTTCAGCCAGCGTAATTGAAACCATTTTAAGTGCCAGGGCTCCCTCCACTAGAAGAACTTATGCCCTCAAATGGAGTGTATTTGAAAATTGGTGCATGGCAAGACATGTAGACCCAGTTCACTGCCAGATTGTTTCAGTGCTGGAGTTTCTGCAAGAAAAGTTGTCCTCGGGCTTATGCCCTAGTACGCTCAGAACGTACGTAGCCGCTATTTCGGCTTGTCACGCTCTGAATGACGGGGTTTCTGTGGGCAAGCACCATTTAGTTCCCGTTTTATTCGTGGAGCTAAACGGTTGAACCCGCCCACGAAAGCGACGGTCCCTTCATGGGACTTAACTTTCGTACTCAAAGGCCTGGCCGGCACCCCTTTCGAACTACTAGAGTCAGCGCCTGTCAGGCTTCCGTCTCTTAAGATGGTTTTTCTTATGGCTATTACTTCTAAAGCTATTCGGCATCCTCACCCGAACTATCTTCCCAAGGTTCCATTCTCGACCATGCACCCAGTTGTTCTCGAGGCCTTCTGTCCTCCGCCTTCACTTCACTTCACTTACTGTGTCCAGTACGTGCTCTTCGGATCTACGTCCACAGCACTAGCCAGTGGCGTAAGTCAGAGAAGTTCTTTATTTGCCATGGGGGTCTGCCACTAGACAGACTCTGTCACACTGGGTGAGAGATGCCATTGCCCTAGCCTATGAGGCGCATGGTCACACTTCGCCTCTGGGAATCAAGGCTCACTCAACCAGGGGGATTGCCTCATCGATTGCCTTGGCAAGAGGCGTTCCCCTGCAGCAGGTTTGTGATGCGGCGGGCTGGTCTTCTCCACACACGTTTGTTAGATTTTATAGTCTGGATGTCAATGCTACTCCGGGTTCGTGGATCCTTGAGTCAGCATCCCAGAGCTAGGTCTGAGACCTCCTCGGCTTGTGCGCACACGCTACACAACCTGGGGGTTCCAGACACTTGCAGTGCGGCGGCGTTGGTATTCTCGTTCCCATAGCGTTTTCCCGCATCATCGAGTGTAGCTTTTGAAAGGGAACGTCTCGGGTTACTTGGCTGTAACCCTGTTCCCTGATAAAGCGGGAACGAGATGCTGCGTTCCGATGCCGCACTGCTGGTGTGCCTGGACGTCCTTCAGACAAAATTGACCTGAGGATGTTTCCGGTTCACTCCTATTTATAACCCGCAGGTGCACCTTATTCGGTGACGTCATGCCTGGCAGAGGTTATAAGCCGAAGGTATTCGGCGGGTTTGGCATGCACAGGCTTCACAACCGGGCAACAAAGAGATGTTCCCATAGTGTTTTCACGCAGCATCTCGTTCCCGCTTTATCAGGGAACAGGGTTACAGCCAAGTAACCCGAGACGATCTCTTTAGAAGTCTTTCTGGTCTCTTTTGTTACCATTCGGATTATCCGTCTCTTTGATTTGTCATCAATTTTCCTCCTGCGGTCACGTCCAGGGAGGTTGGCTACAGTCCCATGGATCTTAAATTTCTGAATAATATGTGCAACTGTAGTCACCTGGAACATCTACCTGCTTGGAAATGGTCTCATAACCTTTACCTTCAACATGCTTGTCTATAATTTTCTTTCGAATCTCCTGAGACAACTCTTTCCTTCACTTCCTCTGGTCCATGTTGAGTGTGGTACATACCATGTCACCAAACAACAAAGTGACTACCTGGAGCCCTATATATAGGCCCACTGACTGATTACAAGATTGTAGTCACCTGTGATGCTAATTAGTGGACACAGCTTGAATTAACATGGTCACATTATTTTCAGTATTTTCTAGGGGTAACATCATTTTTGTCCAAGCCTGTTCCATGAGTTTATTTTTTTTAAAATAATTGCATGGCTGAAAAGCAATGTCTGACTTTCATTGGTTAACATTCATAGAATTTCTATTTATTATTACTTTTGTCAGATTAAAGTTATTTCTGTGACCATTATGAGTTTTTCTTTCATTGACCGAAGGGTACCAACAATTTTGCCCACATGTGTAGATAGATAGATAGATAGATAGATAGATAGATAGATAGATAGATAGATAGATATATTTGGTGAAGAATAGCGCAATAATCTCATGACCATAAAGTAAGCAACTGATAAAAGTACATGTTTGATGCTATAAGAATTTGAGCCTGGACCAATTTCGTATTGTGGCCCATTAAATATAGGAGTTACTAAACTACTAAACTGTCATATAAAAAAAATATATATATATATAATTATATTATTATATATTATTAATATTGTCATATATGTTGGATAATAAAGATGTTGCTCAGTACCAACAATCAGTCTGAACACCACTTGGATCTGTCATTATTGTAATGAACATTTTAGTGAGTGGTAGGATTTTCTGCTGCCAAGGAGAAAGTTCAAATTACTATTCAATGTTCAATCCCAGCAAATAAGTTGCAGAGCATCCACTATGTTAATCCCAGCCCTTTACATACACTAGTGACACATTGGACAGCTACATCTGCAAGGTCATCTAGTGTAAAACTTGTGTTATGTCAAAATGTGGTCTTCTGTGGCAACCTGTTAATGGGAGCACACAAAGCGACTACAGCAATCTGACTTAACAAGAGGCAGATGCTTCCAATATGTGGATGATGTCAAGTGTAGGATGTATAAATCAGAGCTCCGCTGGATGATATGCAGTGATTGATTGTAAACATAGCATATTCATCACACACAGTAATAATACAGTCTTAAGCTACAAATATACTGTAAGCATAAATCTATACATCTATAAAAAAATATAAAAATGTTGTTGGCACAGACTCACCTGATACAGTCAGTGTAACAGCATCACTGATCTCTGAGATCTGAGAGTCTCTGCTCCGTCCTCTGCAGGTGTAGTCACCACTGTCCGAGGCAATAACATACCAGATATCAAACTCCTGCCTTGTGCTGTATGTAAAGTCTCCATAGGGTGCACGAGGGCCAAGTCTGTCACTGGTCCGATACCAGCTGTATGTCCACTCAGTGTCTCCTCCTCCCTGTATGTCACATCTGAGAGTAACATCCTCTCCTCCATACACATGTGTATTAGGCTGTATGGAGACCACAGGTTTAGGACTCACTGTAGAACACAACACAATAAACAACTGTTTTTCATTAATGTTACTTAGTTAGTAACTTAGTAACCCAGTGTAAGGATCTCTCCAATGATGGAAACCACAAAGCAAGTTTTGTAAGTCACTATGAATAAGATCATCTGCCAAATTCCTGAATGTAAATGGCATCGGCTATAAAGAAATTTCCGAACAGAGCTTTTTATACAATAGACAAGTTTTTTATTTATAGACAAGTTTTAAATATTAAGTTCAAATTACAGAACTTTTATGATAGTGATGAGTAACTGTATATATCTCACCTAGAACATGTGACACTCGTATAAGTGAAATCAGCACTAAAAAGGGAACAGAAACAGAATATAATTAAAATATGGAAAAGATTCAGTGACAATGTAAACAGTGTATGTAAACACTCAGTGACACTGAACATTACATTCAACAAAACGAAACCAAATGAAAGAAGTAAAATACTTAAGTTAAAAAGCAAAAAACAAACAAACGAAAAATGTAAACTAATAATTACAAGTTCTTTGTTCCTGCTCTGTGTGCTGTATTATTATTATTATTATTATTATTATTATTATTTATTAATTAATGATTAATTAAGATGATAATTAATTATTATCATCTTCTGCTATCCATTTGTTTCATGCTATATTATTATACTAATATTTTAGACTGATATTACTGATAGTACTCTGTGACCTAGTGAACCAATATGAGGATGTATTTATGTTAAGACTTTAAGAGCACTAAAATATTTTATGCCATCTTTACATGCCATAAATGTAAACATAAATATAAATCAGCTAATTATTATTATTATGGACTCACAGACATTAATCTGTACAGTGGAACATACAACTAGGGAGCTGTCTCACTGTAACATTCAGCACATTGCATCTCCTTTAGGTGTGAATAAGTGTGTGTGTGTTAAGCACTTTTGTAAGTCTCTCTTTTGTAACTTAAGTTCTTTGGTAAGAGCATCTGCCAAATGTCTAAATGTAACTGTGGACTGGTGTAAATGAAAGTGTGCAGGTGAGAGAGTTATCAAACAAACAAATGATGATGATGACACAGCACACATATGTAGCAGCGGAGTCTCAACCATTAGTTAGACAAAAAAAAAAAAAAACATGTTTAAAACACAGATTTATTTTACTACTTTCTGTCAGGCTCGCTAGAGATGGATCCAATTGCAGATAGTGTGAGTAATTCCCAGGGAAAACTGAAGTAGTGCTTATGAATGCTTGTGATAACTGAAGCAGGCAAAGAGGTGGTTTTAAATAGGAGGTGTGGATACGATTCCACGCTGCAGTGTGAGTGGAAGAAGCCTCGCGAAAGGCGTGGTACGTGACGTAAGCGGTGCGTGAATGTGGAAGCGCGCAGAGCCGGTGTTCTATCAATTCATCCTACTGATCATTATTTTCTACCCAGGCTTTCTGCGGATGCGCATTAAAAAGACGTCAGGCTTAAATTCATTCATGTGAATGTGAATACCTATTTACTGAGGTATTTCATAATTTTGTGCTTTTTAATTGACATTTTATTTGATTCACATGCGTATATTTAACAGCTATCTTGTGAATTGAAGGGTAGGAGTGATTCTAGTTTATCTTTTGTACTCATCTTAAAACTATAGTAATGACATTCTGATGACGTACCGTCATGTGTCAGAATCTGCTGCCCATGTTAAAACTGAGTATTGCATTTTTTTTTTTTTCAGTCTTATGCCCATTTGGATAATGTTGGACAGACCACTTTAACTATCTGTTTTTTCTACCGATAGGAAATTCTGACAAGTAGGGAAAACTGGTAGAACACCGGCACGAGTGAGATGCAACCTGAGATGTATTATATGCCGGCGTATGCAGCTTGAGCCTTGTGAGAGAGCTCCGCGATGAATGGCGGTGTGGAGAGAAGGAGCTTGAGCTCGGCGAGGAACGAGGATTAATTGTAGTCTGGGAACAGGCGGGGGTCGAAGCCGAAGAGACGTGAAGCAGTCCGTGATCCAAACTCGTAGTCGGTAACAGGTAAGAGGTCGGCAACACAAAGTATCCAAAAGCTAGAGTCAGAATGAGAGGTGAATTCGTGGTCGGGAAAACAAAACGTGGTCGAGATCCAGTAGACAATGAAGAGAAAAAACCGCTGGAATATTGGGCTAGTGAGGCACTCAATCTGGCGACGTGGCGGTGTCAGAGCATGGTTTAAATAGGTATGAGCTGATTACTGATAGCGTCCAGGTGTGCAGAGAACAGAGGCGTTGCGATGTAAGGAGCGGCAGGGAACATGGTACAGGTGTGCTTAGGTGATCATGGCGAGACTGTGGCTTGGCGTGTCGTGACACTTTCCTGTCCTGTATTTTTCTTTTCTGTTAAAAATCCAGAGATATATGACGAGAGATATTTACATGTAAACATGATTGAACTGCATTTTAGGTTTTATTTATTAAGTTGTTACATTATTAGTTGTTACCGCTAGATGGCAGTAAAAGTAAATCCTAAAAAAACTCTTTCACATCTAGGGACCCCTCCTACTGGAGGAAGTAAATTAACCAACTCCTTTCTGATTACAACATATTAATACTTTTGAAATTAAATAACTTTTTTTTTTATCACACACAAGTGTTTAATTAACCTGTTAAAATGTACACTAGCCGGGCATCATTAAGCTGAGAAAACATTAATCAGGAGATTTGAAATTATTGGAACTGAGGTGAGAACCCTTCAACACATTATTAGAAAGCTGAAAGGACAGTGCTGAACAACATCGTGTGTCCTTCTTATCTCTGGGACACAAAACCTTCATGTATTACCTTCATAAATCATGTATATAGACTAAGAATTATGTATACAGTGTGGCTAATGCTTACAAAGTTACACCCCTCCCCAACCTTGGACAGCCTGATCATCTCTCATTGTTTCTGCTAAACGCTTCAGTCATTAAACATTACAATCAGGACTGGCTGGATGTAGGGTTAACACTGTTCTCCTGCAGCAGTTCTCACATACAGACTGGAGTAAATTTGTCACACATTCTACTGTTGACTCACCCATCCACATCTACATCAACTCTTTTTTGGATCACATTAACAGATGTGTGGATCAAAGGATTACACAAAGCCACATCATATACATAGTATTCCATAATCAGAAGCACTACAGCGGTGCCAAAGCCAATCCTGACTGGCAATTAATTCAAGTTATTACTGATTTCACACCATGCAGTGGGGCCCCTCCAACCAGCTGTACCTCATTCCCTAAAAACTTGGCCTCTTCTGTGCTTGAAGAGATCATTCTCAAAGCAGAATTGTTACCAGGTGAGGTGATCAGGTATTCACACACCTATTTTGTATTACCCTAAGCAGGGAGAACGTACGAAAAAAAAAAAAAGTTGGCCCTGATGGCATCCCTGTGAGAGTATTCAGAGTATGCATGGAACAGCTGGCTGAGGTCTTTGTGGACATCTTTAATTTGTCCTTGGGCCAGGAGTTGGTTAAGGGTCGACGGCATTGCCGACGATCCCAATTATTCTTTTGCTTGCGAGTGTTTTGTGAATTAAATTATATTCTAGCAGCCAACAAAAAAAAATGTACACAAAGAGTGGGGGGTTTTCTTTGGATTTCATGGAAATCTCTTCTTTTTTCACCTAAACAGAAATGTCTTTGAAACTTGAATGAGATTTAGGGTTAGGGTTAGAATGAGATTTTTTCTTCTCAAAAGGTGTCTCAAATGTGGCTCAATACTTGTAAATCTCAGAGATACTTTTTATTTGTCTAACGTGAGACTCACAAATACAGAAATGAGCCATCTTTGAGACTAAAATGAGATTTTAGCCATTTTCTCAATCTTCTCAAATGTGCCTCAAATATGGCTCATTATCTCTAAATCTCAGAGATACATGCATAAAGTATACAGTGCTTGTAAACTGTGCATTTGGGTTTTTCAAATGCTGGGTAGAATTAAACTCATCACTTTTAAAAAAGTAACATTTTATTACAAATGGAAAGACAATGGGAAAATGTAGAACTCACAAAATGCGCATTTTAAAGTAAATTATGTCCTTGATATAAAGTGTATGTTTGATGACAAAGAAGGTTTTCATCACGTGTCACTTTATTTTAGACTGCTTGGTTAATGTATGCATTCTTACTCTTATTATTATTATTATGGTCAGACGTGATCTTATAAATTTATTTAAAACTTTTTGCTCAATCATGTGTGTATAGTTAGTTAAAATGAAACTAAATTGAGTTCATTACATTGCCTAGGTTCTACTGAAAAAAATGTCACTCTATATTTCAAAATCCTGTCTTCTATATATATTAAAACATAATGCAAATAATAGCTAAAATGCTTTGGGGTTTAAAGGATAGGATTCTCTGAAAAACCATCGACAGTAAAGAGTGTGCCATCTACAGTAAAGAGTGTTTAGTATTTTTGATGTACTTCATATTTCTTTTCACATACAGGTTGGAGGAGAGGGTTAGTAGGTTGGATCTCTGAAATGTGAAATTAATAGAAAATAAAATAAATCTAAATATTATGTTAAAGGTCATATATATTTGTTGTTAGTTGTGTAGAGTAGACCACTTTTGTGTTGCAGGTAATGCGGTCCACTCCGCTGGCTCCCACCACAGGTGGTATATTTCACACCTGTGGGAAACACTGCAATGTGCAAATTATTTAAACTTTCTGCTTTAGAATTGCAAAAATAAAGTACTCAAGGAAGTTTCTCTTTCAATCAACCATGTGTTCAATGAAGATATGTAGATATGTAGGTTGGTAATCACTAAACTCCATTACAAAATTGTTTTGTAATAGATAAATGTTTTATTTTGAAATCTAGCTTTATTTTTTAAAAATTCAACAACCAGTTATATTACCATACAGTAGACCCAGGTGTCCCTAATTGATCAACATGGCTAAAATTTTTACAAATATGTATTACACACTAATTGATTTATTAAAATGAAACTGACAAATGGCAAGCTTACTTTACATTCTGTATAAATGTCATTACCAATAAAGAACTAAAATACAATAAAACAGATTTATTTTTTTATTTTTTTTATCAAGAAGTAAAGCAATGCTATATTGTTTGTGTTCAGTGATTTCTGTCTACATTTATCATTTAAGGCCAAACTTTTTGATTATACATTTATGACTGAATGTTCAGCATTTTCTCATGGCCAACAGTTAAGCCTACAGTTCCGAAACATCCTAATAGATCCCACAACTTCTCCCACACATGTTCTAAGCCTGCAAATGTTTAAGTGTCCAGTGTGTTAGAGAAATGCTCAGTTCATCGCCAGGCCTCGATGTCAAGTCAGCAAAAAAGAATGAAGTATAATTTATCCAGACCTATAGGTGGCGGTAGCACACCACCTACTTTGCCTGCCGCAGATCCAATAAAGAAGAAGACAAAGTGGACGGTGTAGGGGTGTTTCACTCTTTTCCCATTCAATTTAAAATTAAATGCGTAGTTATTATTGACAAGGATGTCAATAATAATGTCAATGTTAAAAAAAAAAAAAAAAACTTTAGAATGTTGTTACTTCTCCGCTTTATTTTTAAAATTGCTTGCGGCAGCGTAACAGACCGTTAGTTCAGGCTCATGCAGTGATGAGATAGACAAACAGGTCGATGCATGTCCGTTCTTTTATTTGCTGCATTGTCAGGCATAATACAAAACTTTCGGGTGGATCCCGCATTAAAATCAACTAAAACAGTTGGAAACAAAACAAAACTTCAGCTCTATATTCCAGCTTCCATCTTGCATTCGCGTGCATGCGCACCGGAGTGCATTACCCACCATACATCCCCCGCACTGGACTACACTCCCGTAAAGAGCTGTCATAAAGCAACCTCTCTCTCCTGCAACATTACCCCGACTCTGGATTGTGATTAAACTTAATGCCACTCCAGTCCCATTACTGGACTAATACAAAATACATCCTACACATATTAAGTGGAGTAACATTATACATTCGCCATGTCAACTGAAGGCAGAAATGGGTGCAACACATTATCTACCCACATACGTTTACACATTATCTTTTACATTCTCTTTTTCTTTCTTTCTTTTTTTTTTTTTTTTTACAGTCCATAGGCAGCTCCATTGTCGAGCATACAGTCCATATGCACAGTGTACTCAATGAAGGCATTCGCCAATATATTCCAGCCCCACTTGACGGGGTAAACAGTCCATGAGATGGAAGGGTAGCACAGTGCTAGGAAGAGTTAAATGGTAGCTTTACAAAGGGAAGCCATTGTCCACAAGCAAGAGGAATTTAGTCCCAACTTAATCGGCGAGGTGGTCGTTTAGCTAAGTTTCCGACCGACTTTTTCACTACTAGCCTGCATAATAGAAAAAAAAA
This sequence comes from Clarias fuscus, assembly GCA_030347435.1. Taxonomy (NCBI): domain Eukaryota; kingdom Metazoa; phylum Chordata; class Actinopteri; order Siluriformes; family Clariidae; genus Clarias; species Clarias fuscus. The sequence continues at coordinate 39,459,880 of CM059205.1, forward strand.
AAAAGATTAACAACAATCATGGCATCCCAATGAAACAAATCAGGGTTATCCACATACATTTGGTGTTTTTTTTTCCTAGTAAGCAAAAATGGAGAACATCATCCATTAAGTACAAAAGAAACATATATGAAATAATATTTTCAACGGAGGACATGCAATCACTTTTTTTTTTTTTGAACAATAACAAATGATCAACAAAGCATCATCATTTGTAGTTATCTAGCCCAGTCCCCAAATCGTTTTGGTGGTCTCTTTAGTCATTGCGGCCTACCCTTCAATTGGGCATATACAGTCCCTGTCAAATTAGGTGGCACCATGCTAAATTTTTCCTGCTGCACATCCCCTGTGCCCTGCTCCGTTATTAGTACGCTGGAGTCATCCATAAGGGGCGTGTTGTCTTGGAATCTTGGGTTTCCTCGGTAAAGAGACAAGACAGATCCAAGTCCACGTTTGGAACAGGAACTTCCTGAGGTTGCCAATCCTCTGAGTCTTTGAACACCCAGTTGTTCTCCAGACGTTGCCAAGAATGATAGGGTTTGAGCTTGTCATGGTGAACGAGCTTTACCTTAGTTCTCTGACTTTTCTGAATCCGGTACACAAAATCATCCAGATGTCCAAGGATAAAGTAAGGTCCGTCATAATTTGGAAGGAACTTTCGGATCTTGTTTGTCCACTCACTTGGTTCCCTTAACAAGGTACCACACAGCATCGCCGACCTTGTAGTGTGTCCTTGCTGCTCTTTTGTCATACTGCTTTTTCACATGCTCCACCGATTAGCCAAGTGTATCTCTTGCAATTTGATGCGCCAATTCCAGCCTTTCTCCCATCTGAAGCACATATTGTGGGATCGATTCCATTGGGGTATCATGAGGTGGCTTCCCTGTAACAAGGTCAAGGGGATCCGTTATCTCCCGGCCGAAAAGCATCATGTTTGGGGTGAACCCAGTTGAACTGTGCTTGGTCGCTCGGTAAGCCATCACAGCATAGGGAACCATAAGGTCCCACTCCCAGTGGCATCACTCGGAGGTTGTGGCCAGGATTTTCTGTATGGTAGCATTAAATCTCTCGACTTGGCCATCTGACCGGGGTTGAAAAGGTGTTGTGCGGGTCTTATCAATGTCGAGCAGATCACACATGGTTTGGAAAACCTCCGATTCAAAGTTGGTGCCTTGGTTACTATGTGACAGTGGTGCTCCATAACAGCAGACCCATTCAGCAACTATAATCCCCGCTACCATCACAGCCTGGTCGTTGGGAAGGGGATAGGCTTCCACCCATTTGGTAAAATAATCCTGCACCACAAGAATATAGCGATTGAAGCGTTCCGTTTCATTCATGGGGCCCATTAGATCAACAGCAATCCTTTCCATGGGCGCACCTACTCGCACAGTACCCATAGGTGCCTGAGGCTTCTTTAAGGGTCGAGCCTTTGCCGCACAGCTAGTGCAGGTGCGACACCAAAGTGAAACATCTTGCATCTTGTACCAATAATACCTGGTTTGTAGCCGTGACAGCTGTCGCTCTACTCCAAAATGTCCACGCACAGGATCCTCATGCATCTGAGGTGGGACACCTTTCCGAAAAATTGCTGGCAGAACAGTCTGAGGGTAAAACTCCGGACCCTCGTTCAGGTAAAAGCGTTGCACCAAAATGCTACCCTTCAGGTACAGTTTTGCCACTGACTCCAGTAAGCTTTGGTGGCTGGCCCATATGGGGACACGTCTTCCCAGGCAGGTCGCTCCTGGCTTTCTGTCATCCACCTCTTAATGGGAGTGATATCGGTATCAGCTGCTTGGGCAGACCGCAATTCCTCCTTAGTCCATCCAGAAAATGAATGAGTAACGTGGGTGAGGGCAGGCTGTACTACCCCCACTCAACGAAGCTCAGGGGAACTAGCGGCAGGTCTGTCATTTACAGATTCAGCATTGAAGTCACACTGGATGGCCTCGTGACAGCGCTGGGGGTTACTTAAGATGGAACTTTTAAGTTTGCATGGACAAGTTGAGCGACATGGCCTCCAGGAAAGCACATCAGCATTCTCATGACAGCGCCCTGGCCGATGGACAACCTGGAAGTCCTATTCCCCAAGCTTCTCAAGCCACGTGGCCAGTTGCCCTTCTGGTTCTCGCATCCTTATTAGCCACTGTTGGCTACTATGGTCCGTGCGAACCTTGAAAGGTCTACTTAGTAGGTACTGACGGAAATGTCTTGTAAATTCCAACACTGCTAGACGTTCTCAATTTTATTCATATAGCGCTTTTAACAATTGACATTGTCGCAAAGCAGCTTTACACAATAAAAAGAAGTAAGTTTGTATGCAATGTGTATGAATCAAAATGATAAGATTGTCCCTGATGAGCAAGCCGAGGGCGACGGTGGCAAGGAAAAACTCCCTGAGATGGTAATAGGAAGAAACCTTGAGAGGAACCAGACTCAACAGGGAACCCATCCTCATCTGGGTGATAACGGATAGCAGGCATTGATCAGCATAATAATGTGTACTGGAAGTTCAGTGTAACAGGAGATGTGTTAAAATTAAAATTAAAAGGAGTCCAGTTTGTTCCTGGAGGCTCAGGTAGACTGTAGGAGATTCCAGTCCTGAGCTATCGAATAACTGAAGTCACAGGTCCCCAGAGCATCAATCGATGATAGGAGAGTCTTAATAGAAACCATCCCCAGCCACCATACGAATCAAGGCAGACCACACGGGGCATCCATGTGACGAGATCTCCAACTAGAAGCAGGACTCCAGGACGGGTTAGATGGCTCCAGAGGGCAGAGGGGTCTGGATCACTGGCAACTCAGGAGCGAACATGTATAGCTCGACAGAGAGACAGAGAGAGGGAAAGGAGAGAGGGAGAGAGAGAGAGGAGAGAGCAGAAAAGGAGAGAACAGAAAATAAGGAGAGATGGCAGTTAGGTATGGTCACAGTCAACATGTATAAGGTGAATGTATATTAGTGCAAAGTGCAAGCAGGGACTCCGGCAGGACTAACTATAACAGCATAACTAAAAGGGAGAGCCAGAAGGAAACACAAACATGAGGGCTCCCTGAGATGTAAAGCAACCAATCACCTCACCATCAACAAACCTGAGTGAACAATGAGAGTGGGGAGGACAGCATCTAAACATACCAGTTCACCAGAATACTCTACGTCCATGAGTCCCCCAGATCTGCTCCTTTACCTAAGGTTAATCTATTTACAAAAATGCTTGGCTAAATAAATAGGTTTTTAGCCTAGACTTAAACACTGAGACGGTATCTGAGTCTCGAACATTAATAGGAAGACTATTCCATAACTTTGGGGCTTTGTAAGAAAAAGCTCTGCCCCCTGCTGTAGTTTTAATAATACGTGGTACTGACAGGCAGCCTGCATTCTTTGATGGAAGTAGACGTGGCGGATCGTAAGACACTAACAGTTCACTCAGATACTGTGGCGCGAGACCATTTAGTGCTTTAAATGTCAAAAGTAGTATCTTAAAATCGATGCGAAATTTCACAGGGAGCCAATGCAGTGTAGATAAGATAGGGGTGATGTGCTCGTATCTTCTGGTTCTAGTGAGGACTCTCGCTGCTGCATTTTGTACTAACTGAAGCTTGTTTATACACCTAGTTGAACAGCCAGACAGTAAGGCGTTACAATAGTCCAACCTAGAGGTGATAAAAGCATGTGTGCAAAAACAAGTTGTGGAGGGGCTTGGCTACTGAGACAAAGTCTTTGACAAACCGCCTGTAGTAGGATGCGAGACCCACGAACTGCCGGACTTTGTTAACGCTTGTGGGCTGTGGCCACTCTTGGATTTTCCGCGCTTTCTTAGGATCGGTAGCTATGCCATGTTCTGAGACAATGTGCCCCAAATAGACCACCTGGCGGCGGAAGAGACAACTCTTGGCCGGTTTTAACTTCAAGTTGGCCTGGCGCAGCCGTTCAAACACATGGGTCAGATGCTGTAGCATTTCTTGTACATTTCGGCCCAATACAATGATGTCATCTAAATATACCAAGCAGATCTCCCACTGCAGTCCAGCCAGGACACGATCCATTAGACGTTGGAACTTTGCTGGGGCGTTGCAAAGGCCTAAGGGCATGACGTTCCACGTGAAGAGCCCTTTCCTGCTACAGAAGGGAGCTGCCTGTCTCGCCAGTGGGGTCAACTCCACCTGCCAGTATCCTGACGCAAGGTCCAAAGTGCTGAACCACTTTGCAGCAGCCAGAGTGTCTAGGGTGTCTTGGATCCTTGGAAGTGGGTAGGCATCCTTTATGGTGCGTTCGTTCAGGACCCGGTAGTCCACACACAATTGGTAAGTTTGGTCTTTTTGGACCATAACGATAGGTGAAGCCCAACAGCTGTTACTTGGGGAGGCTAACCCAGCATCAAGTCTGCTGGATCTGATCATCGGCACTCTGCTGTTTTTCGAATGCCATTCTACGGGGTTGTTGTTTCACAGGTGGCCCAGGCCGGTTTCAGATGTCATGCTGAACCAGGTTGGTGCGTCCAAGGTCGGTGGAGCCAGTGGAGAAAACATCACTAAGCACAAAGGAGTTTGGCAAGCTCACGCCGTTCTGAGGTCTGTTATACTCTCTGCATACAGTGGCTGTAGGTGACGTAGAACAACAGTGAGGCACGTGCCAACTGGGGGCAGCTCAGCGGAGGAGGCCTGAATCACATCGGCTGGTTGGAGGATTCCAGCAATTACTCCCTTTTTTACCTATACCACGGCAGTACCAGGGTTATAAAGTCTGACAGGCACACGATCACTGGGCTGAATACTGATTATAATCCGTGCCACCATCACCCTCATGTTTCTCCATGAAGCCCTTAGTTGGACTTAGCACCATGTCGCCTTGTACTTCTTCCCGGAAGTGTGCGTTGCCTGGAACAATGTATATATTTTTGTCAGGTTGTGTGACATTTTATATTATTTATTGTCTTGATTTGCCAGATTTTGCTGTTGCCTATGAGATTGTTTAAATTTATTCCACAATGAAAACTGTATATTGTATTTTGTACATTAGAGTTTATTCATTTTATGTATTTATTTTTACGCATGGGCTCGGTTTACACATTAGTGGTAATAGTAAATTGTAATATTTTTAATATTGTTAACCTGCTGGTTTTAATGTTGCGGTGGACAGAGGTCAGTATAGACACTGACTGGTGTTTGTTGTGGCTCATCACTGTATGCTGTTCATTGAGGAATTTTTGATATATTCAATAAAACTACAATATTTCTCATTTGTGATATATATAAATATATATCACAAATGATGAGATATAATAATCCTATTGAAAAATAAATAAAGATACATATATATATATATATATATATATATATATATATATATATATATATATATATATATATTATTTTTCAATAGGTTTATGATACAGTAGAACCTTGGATTACGAGCATAATTCGTTCTGGACCTGGACTCATGTTCCAAAACATTCGTAAACCAAATCATTTCCCCATAAGAAATAATGAAAACTCAACTTATTCATAAGTCAGCCCAAAAAAATAAATACGTAAAAATAATTAATACAATCTATAAAGTGAAAATAAAACAAATTAACCTGCACTTTACCTTTAAAAAAAAAGTACAAATAAATCCCAACAGATAAGTGTTTCCCTTGGTGCGTGCAGGCGCCGTGTGTGTGTGTGTAATTAGCCCCTTCCCTCGCCTCGTTTTACACAGTAACACTACTCCTCCCTCTCCCCACCTCGCTTTTTAAGTTTCACAACAAACACACACACAATGGAAACACAGGAAAAAAAACTGGAAAAAAAGAAATCTCTCGGACACTGGCATCAGTGCATACTAACGGAATGTGTGTGTGTGTGTCGGTGTCAAATTACGTGCGCACACACACATAGGAGACGCTTAAACAGAGAGGGAGATGTTGATTATAGAAGTAAGAGATGAGCACTAAGACCCAGCAGGGGAGACGATTACACACAATTCCGCAGCGCAAGAGTGACGCTCGTTTTTCAAATAAAAATTTATTAAAAATTTGCGCTCGTCTTGCGGAACACTCGAAAACCGTGTTACTCGCAATCCTAGGTTCCACTGTAGTATTATATAATATTCTCAATAATGCCTTGCATGTTTGCATTAGCATTTACCTTGCAACCTTTTCCAGAAAGACAGCTCTTACACACTGGAGAGGAGTGCTCACACACAGTAGGGAGCATATTAACACAGAGAGAGGTGCTCACATGCTGAATTGGCAGACTGTACATACATATGATTCTAAATATTTGTAAGACATCAAGTTCCCTCTCTTGCATACATTTTCACACCTCCTCCCTTCCTCTTACAGCGCCAGATTAAAAAAAAAAAAAAAAGTTAAAATAGAACAGACTTGTGTGTGTTTGCAGGACTATAAAGAGGTGTTTGCTACTGCACAGCTGCTTTTGTTAACATTGAGAATTAATGACACTCATTTTTAAACAAAAATGATAATTTAAATAGTGTTGTGCAGTAGTTTGGTATTAATACGTTTCTGTGCACAGACCATATCAGTAACTAAGATTCATGGACATGTTAAGGCATTTTCCCAGTCTAACTAAGTCTAGTTAACAGAGGTGTGGAGTAACAAGTTAGATTTACTCTATTACAATTACTTGAGTAAAAAACACTTGTATGAGTAGTTTTACTGCACCCTACATTTCACTTTTACTTGAGTAGATTTGTGAAGATGAAACGTTACTCTTACTCCGCTACATTCGGCTACTTGACTCGTTACCTTTCTAACCATTTATTCTACACATGCAACCAGTAGATCCACTGCATGACTTTCACCAATCAACCGCAACAACAATAACCACATGGAAAGAAAAGAAAAGAAAAAAAAAAAAAAGGCAGCCGGTCTTCTATGAATTTATCCTACCTGTGGATCCGTCCTACATAGGCTCACTGCACATACGCAAACAAAAGTTTCCGTATTTAGTAATTAGTTTCTCCAATTCTGCGGCGTGCCTATAAATCCATGCTGCTACTAGTGGGATCTTCTGGTTAGGGTACAATATTGTGGTGAGTATACAGGGTGGGCCATTTATATGGATACACCTTAATAAAATGGGAATGGTTGGTGATATTAACGTTCTGTTTGTGGCACATTAGTATATGTGAGGGGGCAAAATTTTCAAGATGGGTGGTGACCATGGTGGCCATTTGGAAGTCAGCCATCTTGGATCCAACTTTTGTTTTTTCAATAGGAAGAGGGTCATGTGACACATCAAACTTATTGGGAATTTCACAAGAAAAACAATGGTGAGCTTGGTTGTAACGTAACTTTATTCTTTCATGAGTTATTTACAAGTTTCTGACCACTTATAAAATGTGTTCAATGTGCTGCCCATTGTGATGGATTGTCAATGCAACCCTCTTCTCCCCCTCTTCACACACTGATAGCAACACCGCAGGAGAAATGCCAGGCCTTATAAACGGACCATGATATGGGTTATCCTGTCCCAAAAGTGGTTTCGGGGTTAAGCTCTCGCGAGTATGCGCGATCGCTGCGTGAGGGAACCCGGATAAAGAGGAACCGGCAAACCTGTCGAGGAGGATAGATGAGGAGAACGCAGCGCTGCTATTGCATAAGAGATGAGATTGATTGCCGTGACCAGTGGATTATATTTACTGGACCCCTTCAATACCCCCCTTTATCCATTTTCGTGCTCCCGGACTGAACATCTTATACCGGTGAGACAGAACCATCTCTCCCGCCACTCACCCGCAAAACACTCGTAATAACAGCAAGGACATTGTATTCCATACATACTCACACGCCTTCACTCCATAGCCTATATTTGTATATATTTTGTAAATATTGTTTATTGTGTATATATTGGTTTTTGGTGCACCTTTTTGTTTTGTTCGTCACTTAATACACTTTGGAATTTGTTTTGAATTGTTGTCATGCATCATTTCTTGTTCTGCTAGGCCTACACCACCCCGGAAGTAGATTCTAGACCTCGTTGTAGTGTAACAAAGTTACATAAAGATGAACGTTACATGACATTGAATACTTACACAACATTGAATACTTTTTTACTTTTACTTGAGTAATATTTTGGATGCCTACATTTTACTTCTAATTGAGTAAAATTAATTTGAAGTACTCTTACTTGTGTAATTTTTTTCCCCACTCTACCCACCTCTGCTAGTTAATGCTAATATTGTTTCATTACAACTTCTCTGCTCACAGGAAACAGTCACCAGGCCAGGACTGGGTGATCTAGGTCAAGACTCATCCGCTGTTTACATCACAGCATATGCATGCATAACTCCCTCATCTATTAATTAGATCCAGGGTCTGCTCAGTTACTCTCACTATTGCATATCTTGCCATTACAAACAGACGCAATTTCAATGTCACTTTAATTGCACTATTGCATTGTGACTTATAATGTGTCACATATAAAATTGCACATCAATGGCTGTAACGCAATGGCTGCACAGCAATTGCTGCTGTATATCTGGAAATTCCTTCTGAACCAATAAAGTATGTGTGTGTCTGTCTGCCTGTCTATCTATCACAAAGAACAAGTTTCGTTGTATCACTACAACGTCTCGTTATATTTATCTATCTTTTCCTTCAGTTTATATTCAATAGATTATTTATACCCTGTAATCTCGCTCTACTTGTACTCTTTCCTGTTCAACCATCATAGTTACTGAGAGTAGTTACACATGAATCTTAACCCTTCTCATAACACTGATCCTCCTGAGTAGTCATGCTGAAGTACACACATGTCCAAATCACACAATAAACTCATCACTCAGGACATCAAACTAAACAACTTCATACCACACCACTCACTCTAATGAAGACACAAAGAGAACCTTTACTCACAGAGCATCACAGGGAGAGGACTGAGCTCCATCCTGTCTCTATAGTGACTGACTACCTGACAGAGCAGAGGTGTGAAAACTAAAGGCTCAGCACTTCCTGCGTTATTACAAAAATAACACGTGGGCCACTATGTGTGAAAGAAAGATTGAGTGAGTGTGTGTGAGAGATCAATATATACACACACACACACACACACACACACACACACACACACACACACACACACACACAGTATGTGATAAAAGTGAGTACACCCCTCACATCTCTGCAAATATTTAGTTATATCTTTTCATAGGACAACTCTGCATAAATGACTCTTTGACACAATGAAAAGTAGTCAGTGTAAAGTTTGTATAGCAGTGTAAATTTATTGTCCCCTCAAAATAACTAAAAATACAGCCAATAATAGCTGAACCCCTGGCAAAAAAGTGAGTACACCCCTAAGTGAAAATGTGAAATGTCAATATTTTGTGTGGCCACCATCATTTTCCAGCACGGCTTGAATTCTCTTGGCCATGGAGTTCACCAGAGCTTCACAGGTTGCCACTGGAATCCTCTTCCACTCCTCCATCACAACATCATGGAGGTGGTGGACATTTGACACCTTGTGCTCCTCCACCTTCCTTTTCAGGATGCCCCAGAGGTGTTCTATGGGGTTTAGGTCTGGAGATATGCTTGGCCAGTCCATCACCTTTACCTTCAGCCTCTTTAGCAAGCCAGTGGTCATCTTGGAGGTATGTTTGGAGTCATTATCATGCTGGAACACTGCTCTGCGGCCCAGTTTCCCCTTGGGAGGGGGGGGGGGGTCATGCTCTGCTTCAGTATGTCACAGTACATGTTAGAATTCATTTTTCCCTTAATGAACTGTAGCTCCCCAATGCCAGCAGCACTCATGCAGCCCCAGATCATGACACTCCCACCACCATGTTTGACAGTAGGCAAGACACACTTGTCTTTGTACTGCTCACCTGGTTGCCTCCACACATACTTGACGCCATCTGAACCAAATATGTTTCCCAGTAATCCTGATCTTTAGTTTGCATGTTTGCAGCAAATTGTTTGCAAGCTTCCTCGTGCATCATCTTTAGAAGAGGCTTCCTTCTAGGATGACAACCATGCAGAGCAATTTGATGCAGTGTACGGCGTACGGTCTGAGCACTGACAGGCTGACCACCCATCAATTTCTGCAGCAATGCTGGACGCACTCATCCATCTGTTTTTCAAAGCCAATCTTTGGATCTGATGCTGAGAACGTGCACTCAGCCTCTTTGGCCGACCATGGCGAGGCCTGTTCTGAGAAGAACCTGTCCTCTTAAAGCGCTGGATGCTGGACGCTGCAGCACAGTTGCAGAGTGTCGGCCATCTTCTTATAGCCTAGGCCATTTTTATGTAAGGCAACAATTCATTTTTTCAGGTCTTCTGAGAGTTGTTTGCCATGAGGTGCCATGTTGGACTTTCAGTGGACAGTTTGAGAGAGTGGAAGAGCTTTTATACCACATTTAACTCACCTGCTGTCTGGTGACACCTGAGACAGAGTAACACTAATGAGTCACGTGACAAAGGGGAAGGAAAATGACCAATTGTGCTCAATATGTAAATTTTCACTTAGGGGTGTACTCACTTTTGTTGCCAGGGGTTCAGCTTTATTGGCTGTATTTTTAGTTATTTTAAGGGGACAATAAATTTACACTGCTATAGAAACTTTACAGGGTCTACTTTTCATTGTGTCAAAGAGTTATTTATGCAGTGTTGTCCTATGAAAAGAACTAAATATCTGCAGAGATGTGAGGGGTGTACTCACTTTTGTGACACATTGTATATTTTACAGTGGAAGGTACATTGATTTTGCTTTATACTTTTGTATAATGTTCAAAATATTTTGGTCACATGGTCATCAGTGTCATATTTCAAAGCATGTAAAAATGTGATTTTGTTCTGTTCATGGTGCAAAAATGCATCAATGTCTAATGCAGCACTTACCCAGGAAACATTTTATGCCTGAAGAGTTTAAATAAACAGTTGTGGCACTTAGGAGAAGTTACTTTACTGAGGCTGCAACCTCTTGCAACCTACATACACACACTTACATCACACACTTCTCACCACCCCCTTAATTTCTTCCTTCCTTCCTAAAACCCTTTCTTTTACCCATTTTCACATTAAAACTCCTCTTTTCTCAAAAGATCTCACCTCATGTCTGTGGTGCACCCCAAGATAAGCTTAAAAACTTTAATAGATTTTGATTGTACAGCTTGATTGTAGTTGTTGTTTCCAAAGGGTGGCACAATCAGTTATTAGGATTAGGGGCAATTACTTTTTCACATAGAGCCACGTGTGTAAGTGGATTATCTTATTGTTGACACACACACACACACACACACACACACACACACACACACACACACACACACACACACACACACAGACACACACTTTAACATATTGTGCAAGTTGTAAGTTTATTCACAATAGGCAAATAATAATAGTTTTAATGAAAGTTTAACAGGAGACAAATCAATCTGAATTACTTTATTTTTGAAGAGCTCATAATTCTCCTACTCTGTTTTATTATATAACAATATAAAATATTATTGTTTTGCAGTTAAGCGACTTACATCATTGAGTTCTACAGAGTGTTTGATTTCCTCAGTCTTCTTTAGTCACTTCGAGATCATCTCCTGAACTTCTAATACATATATAATAATATGTAAACTTAGTTATATTTCTCATTTTCATATTTCTTTTTACATTGCTTACTTACTTCAGCTCAATATCCTTCTTTATAGGAACAGGAATAGGAACAGAGCTGACACACACACATGTCTGGTCACCTCTACAGAACAGCTCCAGGGGTCTCTCATGTTTATGACAGATGAAGTCCTCCATGTTTTCCAGAGGCTCGATCAATTTATGTTCCTTTAATTTCTGATGCATTTCTAGGTGAGTCTTGCAGTAAGAGGTCATACAGGTCAGGCAGGACTTCACAGATGTAGTTCAGGACGTTTATCGAACTTCTCCTTACACACTGGAAACTGTCAGTGCGAACTGCTGTCCCAGAACTCTTTGAGACGGATCATACAGTAGTTGTGTCCATATGGAGTTGAGACTGGATCAGTTAACACATCCAGACAGATGGAGCACTGGGGCTGATCTTCACACAGGACACTGCTGAAGGAAGCCATGACTGACACAGGAGACATGATAAGAGGGGACTTAGACCAAAGAAAACTTTACACTTTATAATCCTTAAAATACACACAATACATTGCACTGCATTACAGTACACACTGTATATTATTATAATTATCCAAGCAGGGAATAATCAGTGTTATTCTGTTATGGGAAAATAATCAAGGATGATGTATGTGATAAAAAGCCAAGTTCCTATTCCTAGTTGATTATGTTCCTTCATGTTCATTGATTGTGTGTGTTTAAGTGCTTATGTAAGTACATACTACAGGATGTTGTCAATTGTTTAAAATATTATTAATTAAATAATGACAATGTACAGTCCTTGACAAAAGTCTTGTTGCTTATCTCTTTTGTACAAACACCTGCTATTAACCTGACTTATTAATTAATCAATTGGTGTTAGAAATAACTCATATTAAAAGCTAAAACCCTCCCAAATTATCTTTAATGCACTGAAATAAGTTAGTTGAACTGAAAAAAAGATTCATCATTTAATTAAGACAGAAAGGTCAAATTTTGGCAAGACAAAAGTTTTGTCGCCTATACAGAAATTGAACAAATTTACTGCAAACACAAAAATCCCAATTTAATATGTTGTATGACTTCCATGAGCTTGAAGGACTGCATCCATGCGGTTTGGCAAGGACTCATACAATTTATTGAAGTCATCAGGAATAGCAAAGAAGGCAGTCTTGCATGCCTCCCAAAGTTCATCAATATTCTTTGGTTTCGTCTTCCATGCTTCCTCTTTCATCCTACCATACATATGCTCAATGATGTTTATGTCTGGTGACTGAGCTGGCCAATCCTGGAGCATTTTGATCTTCCTCGCCTTGAGGAACTTTGATGTGGAGATGGAAGTATGCGATTGAGCACCATCCTGCTGCAGAATTTGGCCTCTTTTATGGTTGGGAATATAAGAGGTAGCTAAGATTTCTTGGTATTTTAGACTATTGATGTTGCCTTCCACCCTGCAGATCTCTCGCACACCCCCATACTGGATATAATCCCAGGCCACCAAACTTCAGTGTTTTCTGGGTGAATGTCGGATCCATGCGAGCTCCAGTAGGTTTCCTGCAATATTCGCGGAGACTGTGGTGTAATTCAACAGAAGATTCATCTGAAAAAAATACACCTTCTGCCACTTTTCCAGTGTCTATCCTTTTAGCAGGCTGTGGGCTTTGGCAAATGCCACACGGTTTTTCAATTGCCTTTTGTTTAGTGCTGGCTTCTGCGTACTGATTCTCTCTTGAAATGGCCTCCATGGTTGAATCTGTCGTTCAGTCTGACTTCTGGTGACCAGGTCTCATGGAGCTCTGCTGAAGTGGAAAATTGGCCGGCCTTGGATTTTCGAGCCAACGAAAGGTCCACTCGAGCAGTTGTCTTGTGGGGTCTGCCTGACCTGGGCTTGTCAAAAATGTCTCCAGTCTTTTCAAATCTTTTTTTTTTTTTTAATTCTATCCTCTGTACTTGACAGAGAGGCACAGTGAAGGTGTCTGTCACATCAGCAGTAGATCTGGTCTTCAGCCTCTTAATCAACACTATAGTCTCAGGCTGAATCTTAGGCATGTTTGCAGAAGTCTAGTTGCAGTTGATATGAAGGTCTAGTGTACTGGGGTTCTTTTTATACACACTAATTGATCCATTATTAGTCACAGGTGAAGCTCATATAACAAAGTGACAACACTTGTCTTTGCAGAAATTGATTCAATGGGCTTTACCAAGCTGTGACTATTAGAATACTTTTTGAAAGTTTCATTTTGCACTGAAACATTATTACAAAAGCTGTAGGGATTAAAATGAGCCATTTCTTGTAAAAAAAAAAAAAAAAAAATTACAAAAAATAAATCTTGATTAGAAAAATATTTCAGTTGCACTTCAGGTCAATTTGTACACAAGCAACAAGACTTGTCAGGGACTGTACTCTTTATACATGTTGAATTGTGTATAAAAATAATTAGTTGGTACAGTAATAAGCAATCTTTATTAATGAAAGTTAGTATGGATGTTTAGAATTATTAATGCAAAACGTATTAACAGCACGCCTTAGTGAAAAATGAAGAACTTTTTCTTTTTTTACTCTATAATCTGTTTGCTTTTCCTGCTCTCTCCCCACCTTGCTCACTTACAGTTTACTTGCTGTGCTTTATTGTAGTTACTTGAAGAAAAACTAGGAAAACTTCAAACTGACGATTGTGTCCTCCTGATACCTGCTGAAACCTGAAAAGTAAACGGCTTCATACTTCACTTTGGTTTTCACCTGAGTGACATCATTAGGCCACGCCCCATTTTCTAGTTTCATCCAGTTATACTACACAGTTACACATTTTGGTCACTAGATGGCAGCCATTCACTAGAAAAACTGCACTTTTGTCCCATACTGTACACAATCACACTGTGGACATACACATTATTCAAATCCCCCGTTTAACATCCACTAGAGCTAAATATTTTGTATATTCTTGTACTGTATATTAATGCATGATGATCTATAACATAAGTGATGATATCACAGATCATCATCTCTTAGTATACCTAAGAGTATACTATACTCTACCTGTAGAACAGCGTAGCTGCGCCTCCCCACGTTATCAATTCGGTAGAAATATTAATCCGACTACTAAAGACAGATTCACAAGTAATCTGCCGGATTTGTCCCAGTTTCTTATCAGACCCCTAAGTGCAGAAGATCTAGATGAAGTGACTAGCAGCATGGGCACTATTTTTACCGGTACATTAGAAACTGTTGCTCCCATCAGATTAAAAAAGTCAGAGATAAAACACTTGCACCATGGTACAACAGTCATACTTGCGCCCTAAAGAGAGCAACCCGTAACCTCGAGCGAAAATGGAGAAAAACTAAATTAGAAGTTTTTAGAATTGCGTATAAAGGTAATTCAACCTTTAACAGCATCTCATGATCCAGTCCAGTCTAAAGCTTCACAATTAGATTTTCAGTGCTTTACAGGTGTAGGACAGGAAGAGCTGTATAAACTCATCACCTCGGCTAAATCAACAACGTGCTTGTTGGATCCAATCCCAACCAGATTTCTAAAAGAAGTGATAAATATAACTGGAGTGCTCCTTCCAAACATTATCAACTCTTCATTATATCTAGGTCACGTCCCTAAACCTTTCAAGTTGGCAGTTACTAAACCTCTTTCTTAAAAAATCTAATTTAGACCCAAATGATATAACAAATTACAGACCAATTTCAAACCTTCCGTTTATATCAAAGATATTAGAAAATATAGTATCAGCCCAAATATGCACATTCTTGCAGGAAAACAATATCCTCGAAGAATTTCAGTCAGGTTTCAGGCCCCATCATAATACAGAAACTGCACTAGTTAAAATTGCAAATGACTTGTTTTTAACTTCGGACCAAGGCTGCATCTCAATTCTTGTCTTACTTGATCTTAGTGCTGCATTCAACACTATAGATCATGATATTCTCATACATCGCTTACAAAATCACATTGGTATTCAGGGACAGGCGTTAAAATGGTTTAGATCCTACCTGTCTGATCGATTAAATTTTGTAAATCTGAATGGAGAACAGTCTGGTGTAATGCCAGTGAAATATGGGGTGCCACAAGGGTCAGTTTTAGGACCTCTGCTTTTCTCAATATACATGCTTCCCTTGGGTAACATCATTAGAAGACATGGGATTAATTTCCATTGTTATGCTGATGATACCCAGTTATACATCTCCACAAAAGCAGACGAAATACCCAAATTGTCTAGACTAACTGAGTGTATTCAAGATATAAAAGATTGGATAACTGATAAGTTTCTTTTACTAAACTCAGATAAGACAGATTACTTATTGGCCCAAAAACCAGTACACACCAGCTCTCAAAATTCAGCTTGCATTTAGAAGGATGTACTGTTACCACCAGCTCGACAGTGAAAGACCTGGGTGTAATATTAGACAGTAACTTATCCTTTGAAAATCATATCTGCAATATCACAAAAACAGCCTTTTTCCACCTTAGAAATATTGCCAAGCTTAGGAACATTTTATCCATATCTGATGCAGAAAAGCATCTCTTTAATCTGGCATACACACAATTTATTTACCTCAGACTCCAGTACATCTATCCTGAATGGCAACCACGCTAATTCCTTTCACCTGCTCTTTATTTTTCCACCCATCCCGAGGCATCTGGAGATTGTTCCAGCTTCAGTAGACAGAGGCCAACCCTGCGAGGTTCCTGAGGCATCCAGAGAAGGACCTGCTCCAGCTGGATACTTCATGTTGGTTTGGATCTACACATGCTGCTCCTGAGCTCCTAGTGATCTTGACCCCATCTGCCCTCTGCACCTGCTGACTCATCCCTGTGCTGAACTGGACTACATGTTAATTTAAAGAATTTCTGTTATATCGAACTTTCAGCTGCATAACACACATGATGTTATACAATTTCTGTTATCACCCAGATGAGGATGGGTTCCTATCAAGGTTTCTTCCTATTGCTATCTCAGGGAGTTTTTCCTTGCCACTGTCGCCGTCACCCTTGGCTTGCTCATCAGGGACAATCTCATTATATAGACACATTTTTCTTACACATACACTTCAATAAATTTTGTAAATTTTCTTCTTTCATTTCTGTGAAGCTGCTTTGAGACAATGACCATTGTTAAAAGCAC
The DNA here is from genome assembly GCA_030347435.1 of Clarias fuscus. Taxonomy (NCBI): domain Eukaryota; kingdom Metazoa; phylum Chordata; class Actinopteri; order Siluriformes; family Clariidae; genus Clarias; species Clarias fuscus. The sequence goes on from CM059205.1 coordinate 39,476,586, forward strand.
TATAGAAATAAAATTGAATTGAATAGAATATTGTATGCATGTGTACAATAAAAGAAAAAGCCTTTTCAAATTTACACTGAAATAGTTAATGAGTAATTTCGCTGCTTTTATCATGAATTAAAAAAAAAATAACTTCAATATTGCTCACTTATTGTACTTAGCAGTTATGATCGCACTTTGTATTAAATGTTCTTAAGAATTATTTGAAAGAAAAAAGGAAATAAAACAAATAAAAAAAATAAATAACAGGATGGGCTTTTCTGAAGGCTCAATGAATTCGCTGGCTGAGACAAACACTACACTGTTTCAGAGTTATGGAAGCACAGATGTAGTTTTGATAATCTTCCAAGCTATAAAAGAAATCCATTTATAAATCAGAAGGCTCTTTAATATAATGATGTAGAGGATGTAATGAATGGCTTAAGACAACTATTTACAATATCAAACAGAATTTTGGATGTCCTAAATTAGTAAATATTTGATATATACAGAAATAAGCCAAAACATGAAAAGAATTGAAAGCAAAACATAATTCCCAATATTGTGTAGCCTTCTTGAGTGACTTTAGTGACTTCTTTTTGAGTGAGTTTAGCAGCAGATACTTTGGGAGCTGGCAAATGCAGGGTGGAGTCTCCAATCATGATCGCAAAACTACTCTCGTTCAGATCTGGCATAGACTTTTTCTAAACTCTGTAACAGATCTGGTAACAAGATTTGGCCAGGCGTATTTTTGCACAATGGGCCAAATATGGATGGAGTAAGCTCTGTTGCAGAGCAAACAGATACCACAGAGGGGCATCGCGGAGCAGCCAGGCATTATAGAGGGGCTGCATGGCTCACTGCAGAGACTAGTGTAATGGACAGAGGTGAGCAGACAGGTCATGCACAAGCAGACAATGAACAGGCGGGAGTAAACAGAGAATGTAAGAAGCCAAATGAAACGACAAGTGAGGAAAATATTGCAGGTGAATGTGATGTGGTGGAGAGGGCTGGAGAGCCCACAGTTGAGACAAGCACACAACACTCAGGAGGGTCTAGATACAGCAGGGAGCAGGCACTTTAAATTTTATAGTCATTATTTCAGAAAGTTAGTGAAAATTGAAGACTACTTGACAGATCCTAAAAATGTATAGCATCAGTAGCAAAATCATATTGACAAGTTATGACGTACTGAATGAATGAATGAATGAATAAATAAATAAATAAATAAATGCAGTCAGAGTTCAGGGGGGTATTCCAGAAAGCAGGTTACGTGACATACCCGGGTAAGTTTAAGAGTAAGTTTGTGGATAACCTCAACTTTTGGTTCCAAAAATGGAGGTAACTTTCTACGTATCTTTGTAACCATAGTAACTTGCTCTCTAAAGATAACCTGCTCGGTAGCAGGTTATGTTCCAGGGTAAGTTTGTTTCAGAGGTTTATTGAGCATGACGTGCGCTTTTAATGAAGAGCCTGTGGACGTGGAGGCACAAATTATGAGTTTTTTTTCGCCGGGAGAGAGTTAAAAGACCGCGTATTGATGTCTTTTAATTTCCTAATGATTATTTGAAAGAGTTATCGGTTTTCAAGGAAATCGTCAATTTACTTAACACATCTCTTGAAACCGAATATTGCTAATGCTCAAAGTAATTAAACACATTGAGTACTGTTAACTTAAATAATTGCAATTAGGTCAAATTAATAGACCTTTTTGAGTATTCAGAACTTTTTGACAGTGTATGTAGCACTTTCGTTTTTTTTTTTTTTGCGTCATGGCATTTTTTATACAATGTGGGTGACGCAGAGCATGCGGGAAAGGCAACTGTGTGTAGAGCCGTTCACACAGTATGTCTGGCACTTAAATACTTTTTACACACACCGTAAACCCGATTAACTTGGCAAAAAAAAAATCTCAAAAAAAGGTTCTGAATACGCAAAAAGGTCTATTAATTTGACCTAATTGCAATTATTTACGTTAACAGTGCTCAATGTGTTTAATTACTTTGAGCATTAGGGTTTACAGTGTATAATAAAAGGGAAGCCGATGTCAAATGTGCTATTTAATACTCTCACGCATTTACTCTGTCCGTTATTTTTTGCCAAGCCAACTCTCTTTCTTTAGCCGATGCAGCCGTGTTGCTTTTTTTCATTGTTATTGGCTTGAATTTTTCATATGCTGCATTAAAACCTCCAACTCCGCCTCTGTGAAGTATGCCGCTCTCTTTTTTTCACTTTGACTTTCCATTTTGACTCGTGAAATCGGCGATCCATTGAAAATGTCTTTATGTATGCACCGTGCACGCGCATTAACTCTGGGTAACCAGTAGGAGGTTGATTAAACTTACTCTTCTCAGGGGTTTTGGAACCGACATACTCATGGTATGCGGGTTTGGGGTAAATCAACCCTGAGGTTAAGTTTTACCAAATGGTAAGTTAACCCAGCTTTCTGGAATACCCCCCAGCTCTTCATATAAATAACATATACAATCGTGGCCAAACATTTTGACAATGACAAAAATGTTAGTTTTCACAAAGTTTGCTGCTAAACTGCTTTTAGATCTTTGTTTCAGTTGTTTCTGTGATTTACTGAAATATAATTACAAGCACTTCATACGTTTCAAAGGCTTTTATCGACAATTACATGAAATTTATGTAAAGAGTCAGTATTTGCAGTATTGGCCCTTCTTTTTCAGGACCTCTGCAATTTGACTGGGCTGCTCTCAATCAACTTCTGGGCCAACTCCTAACTGATAGCAACCCATTCTTTCATAATCACTACTTGGAGTTAGTCAGAATTAGTGGGTTTTTGTTTGTCCACCCGCCTCTTGAGGATTGACCACAAGTTCTCAATGGGATTAAGATCTGGGGAGTTTCCAGGCCATGGACCCAAAATTTCAACGTTTTGGTCCCCGAGCCACTTAGTCATCACTTTTGCCTTATGGCTCGGTGCTCCATGGTGCTGGAAAATGCATTGTTTTTCACCAAACTGTTGTTGGATTTTTCGAAGAAGTTGCTGTTGGTGTTTTGGTACCATTCTTTATTCATGGCTGTGTTTTTGGGCAAAATTGTGAGTGAGCCCACTCCCTTGGATGAGAAGCAACCCCACACATGAATGGTCTCAAGATGCTTTACTGTTGGCATGACACAGGACTGATGGTAGCGCTCACCTTTGCTTCTCCGGACAAGCCTTTTTCCAGATGCCCCAAACAATAGTAAAGAGGCTTCATCCGAGAATATGACTTTGCCCCAGTCCTCAGCAGTCCATTCGCCATACTTTTTGCAGAAGATCAATCCGTGATGTTTTTTTTGGAGAGAAGTGGCTTCTTTGCTGCCCTTCTTGACACCAGGCCATCTTCCAAAAGTCTTCGCCTCACTGTGCATGCAGATGCGCTCACACCTGCCTCCTGCCATTCCTGAGCAAGCTCTGCACTGGTGGCACTCCGATCCCGCAGCTGAATCCTCTTTAGGAGACGATCCTGGCGCTTGCTGGACTTTCTTGGACACCCTGAAGCCTTCTTAACAAGAATTGAACCTCTTTCCTTGAAGTTCTTGATGATCCTATAAATTGTTGATTTAGGTGCAATCTTAGTAGCCACAATATCCTTGTGAAGCCATTTTTATGCAACGCAATAAAAAGGTCACCATGGTTAACAATGAAAGAACAATGATTTCAAGCATCACCCTCCTTTTAACATGTCAAGTCTGCCATTCTAACCCAATCAGCCTGACATAAATGATCTCCAGCCTTGTGCCCATCAACATTCTCACCTGAGTTAACAAGACGATTACTGAAATGATCTCAGCAGGTCCTTTAATGACAGAAATGAAATGCATTGGAAAGTTTTTTTTTTTTTTTTTTTCGGGATTAAAGTTAATTTTCATGGCAAAGAAGGACTATGCAATTCACCTGCTCACTTTTCATAACATTCTGGAGTATATGCAAATTGCTATTACAAAAACTTAAGTAGCAACTTTTCCAATATTTATGTAATTCTCAAAACTTTTAGCCACAACTGTACATATAAAAAATAAATCAAGTTTGCATGAACTAAATATATAACGAAAATAAACGAGCAATACAAATGAGTAGCAGAAAATCCACAGTATTCATGGCAGGGGACTGGATCTGCTTAATGGACTTCACTTTGGATCAAAAACAGGGAGGAATCACAGCAAAAGTCTGCTGAGACACTTAAGGGGCTGATCAGGCAGTGTGGATTCTTTGATGTGAGAAGGATGAAAAAACAAACCACAAAACAATACACATACAGTAGGTGAAAGCTAATTACCCAAAAATCACTGCCACAAGACTAGATAGGTGTCATATCAAATCGAATAGAAATATATTTTACAAAGGAGCCATTTTCCCCGCTGGCTTTTCAGATCTTCATCTAGTTGTAACCCAGGTTACTAGCCTATCCAGCCTGGAGAGGAATATTAACCCTCAGGAGTCTGAGGGTGTTTTGAGGCCCTAACGAAGTTCTGACATGTCCTGACATTTATTTATCTTTCAGTCATTTATAAACATGTAAATGGCTAAAATCTGACTACACTGGCATAGCACGTTCAGCACGTATTCAGCACAAACTGCTACAGTAATATGTGAGCAGTATGTATGTACAAGTTTATATTTTGAAGAAAATAACAGTTATGCATGGTTTTTGAAATCAAAAAATAGGGCCAGAAACCACATTCATAACACTTGTTTACAAGACTTTTGTGACGTGGATCTTGTAGTCTAGAGTTTTTGTTCCAAAATGATGTTATAATCATCTTGATCACTCATTCACAGAAAACAATATATTCATTTACATTTTGTTCAAGACATGTTTTGTTTGGAAAGGCCGTATGCGAGGGGGCATGAATGATCATGAATAATGCTGTAATTCACACCAGAGAAGGCAAAGACCTGAATAATGATTTCCATAATGAGCCTTTCAGTCAGGTATGTGACACAGGGAAATGCTAAAAGAAAATAATCTCAGGACAAAATATATATATATTTTTTGTTTATTTAGAATATAATTAACTGACAGGCAAAATAACTCCCTCTTACACCCTATATATAACCTACTCACTTACATAGTGCAAAGAAAATATTCAGGACTGAGTGGAGAGGGACACAGATCATCTTATACACAGAAGGTACATTATGGCATAAATATGGCCGTGCAAAATAAAATAAAAAAGGGTGTTTAGTCCACTCCTACACCACAGTCATACATCTTTGTGCCACTTTCAAAAAGCAGTTCCTGTTTAATTGAAAACATAAGTGAACATTACATACCTGGCGTTTCCATGGTGTTTTTTGCTTCTTACCATAAACTGCTTTACACTGCACACAGACACTCTTACTAGCTGGAGCAACACTTCTGTAACCCGAGGTCAGTCCATGTGCTGGTTGTACACAGTCACAGATGCTTATTGTGTGTCCATCCACTTTAAAATAACCAGAATCCAGACCCCTTTCAACCAGAATCCAGACCCCTTGCTTTCTATCAAACAGGTGGCTGATCATCATCACATTTTGAGAACATGAGCATGATAACATAATAAAATAAACTACTGTAGATCATTATCATCAATCACTAATGACCATGCATAAAGACAACACAAGCTTTTGTAATGTCATGCAGCAAATAAAAAAGCGAGGGGCTTTTTATCCTTATATCTGAACATCAATAAGCTACATGAGGCAGTCCCTTACAAAAAATAACTGCAGTTTCTGGGGGAAAACTGCAGTTTTACTGCAGTTATTGTGAAGTACAATGGAGTACAGTGCAGTTGTATTGAAATATGATTCTGTAACGTTGTCCATTGTAAAAAAAAAATAATAATAACTTCAGCTCCTGCAGCTTCTGGGATAAAAACTGCAGTTATACTGCAATTTTGTAAAGTACAATGAAATACTATTTATTCCGTACCATTTCAGTTAAATGCAGTTGGAATGTAGTTGTATTAAAATATTATTCTGTAACTTTGTAGCTATTGAACAGTTAATCCTGCACTGAATCCTGCAGTCCTTAACTAGGTTATTCTATTATTATTATTATTATTATTATTATAGTTTATTACAGTGAAGTGATGTGTGTCTCAATTGTAGTTTGTGATTCTGACTTCTGAATGCCAGGGTCATCTTATTTTCAGGCACAGGCAAACAGAAAGCAGTTGGGAGCAGGTAGAAGCAAATAGCGTGTGTGCAATGAAAACAATAACGTCTTCCTCTTATACTCTTCCACTGTAAAACTGAGACGAGCTTAAATATCCACCACTGTACGATTTGTCCTCACCAGACAATAAGACTACATGATCACATCTAATCCTCAGACAGAGTTTGAACTATAGAGCGCGCGATGCAGTCCGGTAGCGCGTGCATGCGCGGTACGGTTCTCGTTCATTTAGAGATGCGCGCGCTGACCGAAACGACAGCTCATAAACACCGAGACAGAGACACTAACGGTTTGTGTATGTCGTTATTGAGAAACTCAGACAGGATGGAGTACTATAACTATCTTATAGACTTTATTATTGATAAAACCGTACACATTCGCGACATATCAGAATTAAATCATGATGACAATTTCAAAGTTCAGCCAAGAAAACTTACCGAGTTGGAAGAATCTAGAAAGGGGGCGTGTCGTCTTGTGGGGGAGGAACACAGCCGAACCTGAGCGATGGCCCCGTCACATCATTCAGTTAAGTGGTGAGTGGGACCTTAAGTGACTTTTATTATTTTACTATATATATATAAAGTTATTTAACTAGTTATTGTATTCTATCGCTATGCGGTGTTAATGGCATTGTCCTAAATGTGTGCGTGTTTTCTAATGTTAACCGCTATACTGTTAGCATGCTAGCTAGGTTAACCTGAGGTAGCCCACTGCTAGCATTGGATTCAGTTGTAAATGTATAGCTCAGTTTAACTATATAAGTGCAAGTTGATTTCTTAATGTGTAACACTACACAATGTGAGTAAAAATTATTCGGCTGTAAACGTCCTGTTTGTTTCTGTAGTCGTCCATCAGCCCTTACACGAGAGAGAAGATCGAGAGGAGGACTGTGTTCCTCTCCAGTGTTCCTCTTATCACCTCAGAGCAGACTCTGGGAAAGGGGAAGAGGGAGAAGGCCAAGAGGTCAGCATTAGACACTGTGGACACTCTGTGGAACAAAGGTGTGGTTGGATTTTACCTGATAAAATATTACAGGATTATCTAAAATCTCAAACAGTCTACCAATGGTCCACTTTCTTTTTATGAATCCAGTGGTGCTCATTCAGACAACAAAACACTTTCTTTCAGTTTTCTTCTTGATAAGCATTTGCTTTATTTGTTGTCTTTTGTTAATAGAATCTGAAAAGCCTCAAACTCCGCACATGGCACTAAGGGGACCCTCCCAGCCCAACAAACAGCAGATGTTATAGGTGAGTAAATTGAGTTAATATTTTAATAATATTTGGTCATTCCATATATAATCAACCAGAGTGATTATAAGTCTGAATCTCTAAACCAATGTCAGAGTCATCACATTCACATTACATTCTGAAATCTTAATTCATTAACAGGGTTGCTATCAAAAACAGCAAATAGTTTAGGAATTAGCAAACAGCAAACTATTTAGCAATAGTTTAGGACATAATGACAGAAATAGATCGTTTCTCAGTAAAACATGTAATGTTGAGTGTATATGGAATGATTTCATTTTGATTATTCAAATGTGTTTTTTTTACACACCTCGTAATGAATATTTGTCTTGCCGTTTGCTTTTCAAGAATGCCTTTAAAGTGAAGGAAGGGAAGGTGAAACTGTTTATTCAAACAAAGTTGAAGAATGAAGGGGCGTCAAACCTCTCCAGGCTTCCAGCTGCACACATCAAGCCTTGTAATATATTCACTTACTTGACCAGTCATACACTGATTGACAGCAGTGTCTCCTAGCAGCAGCACTGTTGAACAGTAATATTGCTAAGTGTAAAAGTGCTTTCATGGTCTGTTTTTGGTTGTTTTTAATGTTTTAAGTGTGTTGCTTTATTGATTTTTAAAAATTAAATAATAAAATGAATTGCAATAATTTTGTTGTAATGTAGTTGTATTACACTACATCACACATTTAGATTATAGAAATACTGTAAGTAATTTTTCAGCTTTATTCAAATTGCATATACCCGTAGATTTTATTTGCAGTACAACTACTATTTTAACTGCAGTAGCTGTTTAATATTAACTGTAGTATCGCAGTATTACTGCATTATATTGCAGGATTATTGCAGATTACTGCAGTAGTTAATGCAGTAGTTAATGCAGTATTACTGCAGTATTAAGAAAAAATGCAGTAAATTCGTGTCCAAATTACTGTGTTTCCTGCATATGTATGTTTGACACTTGAAAACTGCAGTTATTTTTTGTAAGGGGTATTTTAGCCACCGAGAGCTAAAGTGTTTGTGCTAAATAACATCATAGATAGCAGTGTCATAAGCTAACCAAAAACTGAACCAAATAACTACCGTAAGCTAAATGTATCCAAAACTGGGTAAAATAAATTGGAATATTTCCACCACAGCTGATACTGACAACCAGCACACAAGGCATTAGCTTAGCCACCGGGAGCTAGCAGGTTTGTGCTAAGCTACATAAGGCAGAATGGTAGCTCGAATAGCAGTGTTTTCTACGTGCTGCTCTAAACTATGTATGTAAAAATAAAATAATATGAGATTTATATTATCAGAATAAGGATTATATGAGACTTAATAACTCACCCATGGTACAGCTTGCTGGATTCTCCTCCTCCGGTGGAGCAAATAACTCTTTAAAACACACCCGTTTTCTGTCGGAGTTTCAGTGTTGCTCTGAATAAAAGTTAAACTCCTCCCATCGTCCAGAACATTCTGTAGAGCTCCAGAAACCTGTACAGCGCGTCACATCTTCTGCACGTGCAGGAAACTTACCCTGCGTTCACACCGAACGCGGCGAGAGCGTCAAAGACGCCGGAAGTCATTCATTTTCAATGGGAGCTGGCGGCGAAGGGAGTTGAAATCAGCTCAACATTAGGGTAATGAGCTATGACGGCAACCAATTAAAAGGGAGGTCCTCCGCTTGAGCGAATTCCGCGGGATGCAGTCCTGTAACCCTGCGTTCACACCGAACGCGGCGAGAGCGTCACAGTTCGCTCTCGCCGCCCTGCCGCCGACGCCTGTTGCCGCTGTTGGCCGCTCTGACGTAGACCGAATGCCTTTCTTGTATTTAAAGGGGCCGCAAAGCAATCAAGCTTGTTGATCTTATGAAGACTGATCAAAATGTGGAAGATAACAAGAAATTGATTCATAGAAAGAACTGTATTGTAGAAATAAACTAATTATTAGCCATTCGTATGGTGTGGCTTCTGTTCATTGTGAATTGCTTGTCTAATTTAATATATATATATATATTTATTATATAATTTTTCTTATTATTATAACATTAGAATCACTTACTAGACTTTGTCTTTAATTAAAATAACATTAATAATTAATAAACACCCGCTATTGCAATAATCAACCTCTCCTCCATTTTGCTTGGGAACTAATGTCGCCGGAAATAAAAAATAGGGTGAGTGCGCGTGTAGGAGGCGTGTTCTTGTGTGTAGCCTGCTTCTACAGTTGTTTTCCCTGTGAATAGCATGTGGGTGTGTCCTCGTTCCGGTCATTATCAGATAATGAAGTGCGAAGGAAAGACTGTGCCTCTCCTCGGATTCAGACGGATTACATAAAATGAGAATATTTATTTTTCATTTAACTTGCGTATTTTAAAAGTAGACCCTTTAAGCTTTAAATAGATATATTTCTCATGTCGGTGTGTGAAGTATTCGTGGAGTTTCAGTAAATTTTAGTGATGGTTTCAGAAAGATATTCACGGAGACTGAGACGGCTGAAAGCACACCTTTTTATTTTCTTTATTTTACAAAAGCACAATGTTTTGTTCATATAGTGAGTATATATAAATAAAAGTAAACCCTTTACATTTTTAAATGGTGTAGTACATTCATATATATGATAAAAAATGACGGAGCATTTTAAGTTCTTTTTATGGTTACCAGAAAAAAATGCACTTGGACCCACCGGCGAGTCCGCCGACTCCTAAGAGTTTAATAGCTAGTTCTGAAAATAGTGTGTGATGAAAATACATGGACCGTGTAGTGTTATCTTTAAATGCATTTACATACAAGAGGAAAAAAATAATCCATTTACCAAAAACATGTAAATACATTTATTAGATATCTGTGGGTTGTCTAAAAATACAACACACACCTTTTATATAAATGCACTTTTTAAAAAAGTAATAAACGGAAATCACTTAAAACAGAAAAAAAAATAATAACAGCATATTCCATCATAGCTGGCCACCAGCTTGACCAGCAATTATACCATCAGGGTTACCAGTATAGCAGCACCAGCACCATGGGGTCAGCTGTTCCGGCGGTGGGACCACTTGCATTTTTTATGGTAACTGTGAGCATATTTTAATTAAATATACTTGTGCATGCAACAATATGATAGAAACTATTAATCTTACTAAAAAGAACATAGAGGTAGGGTAAGGAGACAGAGGTGAGCCAAGGACAGTGTGATGTCACAGTAGCAAGAACATGCAGCATGAACCCAAATGAACTCTAGACAGGTAGCCATCTTGGATGTAAGATGCTTAGTGGACAGTGTGTACCAACAGACCCTAGAGATGATGTAATCTTTGTACCCTGAGCATCCAAAAGTACCTGATGTCCCTAGACATGATGTAATGTCAGCTGATATCATGAAGCCCTAGACATTATGTAATGCCAATAGCCCCAGACATGAGGTAATCTCCTCAGACATGGGGTGATCTTAACTGTGATGTCACAGGGGTTGGATACAGGTGCAGGCATGTCAAATTTAAAGGGACACAGACAAATAACCAAAAGACACACACTTAGCTTAATGAATAGTAAGTTTACTATTAAGTAAGTTTATTATTTGTGCCTAAGAGTAGGCACACAATAAAATAGCATGTGCACCTACATAGTGAATAAAATAGAAATACAAAGTATAAGGCCCAACATAAAAAAGTACAGTAAAATGAGGGGGCTGGGTAAGCATCAAATAAAAAATGCATAAGAAATTAAATATCAAGCCTTCTCTGACCCAGAACCACATTAATGGGAAGATCAGTGTGAGGAATAAAAACAGAAATACCACGATTCAAAAGTGGTGTAGGTGCTTCAGGAAAATCAGTTTGGGTAACAACAGACACTTTAAAATCAGTCTGAGTACTGACACTTCTTAGACCAACAGGCCTTAAGACTAGACTCTGGTCGCACAGGCCTGAAAGAAAGCAAAGGAGAGCTATGTGCCTCCGGACACGGTCTCTTAGAAGGACCGGGCCCGGAGTCATCCTTCCTGACATAAGTAAGACCGTTCTTATGAAGAAATTGTGTCAGTGATCCATCAGACTCATTCTGGCAAAAACTCACTGAGGCTCGGTCAGCAACAGGTTCAGTAGGAGTGTAATCCTCAAAGGAGTTGTGCTCTGGACTGTCCTGGCTGTCCGAGTCGTCCAAAGGGATGTATTCAGTGCTTGGGCAGTTGCACTTAGCTATAACAATAAAATAAAATAAAATACGTAAATACAATAAATTAGGAAAATAAGACAAATAATTAAAATGAGTGCGAGAGAGATGCTTACCCATGGCCTGTCTGTTGAGAACTGTAGAGTAACCCGGAAGAACTAAGAATATATAGTTAAATAAGCGCCGCCCCTATATTTTTTAATAATAAATAAACTTAGTGTAAAGATAATGGAAAATTATTTGAAAGAAAAATAGATTATAATGGGAAAAGAATATGGAGTCAGATGACGAGGTATATAACGTAAGCAAACAAGATAAGAGTAAATGTAATTACAATGGGTGACAATATGGGAAAAAGTTGGATTATAATGGGTTAATCATTTGATAAGAAATAAGAAAAAAATGTACAGGGGAGGGGGCTAGGTGAACGATCCTCCCCTTGCAAACTGTATAAAAGAAGTGACCATGTCACAGTACACTTCAGTCAGATTTTGGACATGCATGGATCTACATCCTAGGCATTGCCAAGCTGGCTCACTTGGTTTTATTGCTGCAATAAATCCTGCCTTACCTCAGCCAGATCTACAAGGAGACCGGAGTCTTTTCTTTGGTTCTTTTTAAAGTTAAAGTTTTGGTGTAATACTTGTAATTAAGGCAACTGTAACTAGTGTAGGAGAAAAATCTCCCACATAACCGTCAAAATAACTTAAAATGTTCCATCATTTTTAGCCATACACATACGTGTAACATATCGATTTATATTTTTAATTGTTAATGTACACTCAAGAAAACATTGTGCTTTTGTAAAACAAAGAAAATAAACATGGTGCGCTTTTTGCCGTCTCCTCGAAAATCTTTTTGAAACGCGTCACTAAAATGAACTAAAATGAACACACACATCCATATATCTATATATCTATACATATATATCTATAGAAAGCTTAAAGTGTCTACTTTTAAATGTAGCAAGCTTAATCAAAAATAAATGTTCTCAGTTTATGTAATCCATATGAATCTAAGGAGTGATACAGTCTTTCTGCCACACTTCATTTACTGATAATGACCTGAGACAAGACACGCCCACACGCTGTTCACAGGGAAACAGTCAGGGTAATTTACATACAAGGGCACGCCCCCAAACACACACACACACACACACACACACACACACACACACACAGTAGATCAGATAAGTTTCCTCCGCATGTGGAAGTTGTTATACGCTGTACAGATTTCTGAAGCTCTACAGAATGTTCTGGACAGTGGGAGGAGTTTAGATTTACCTCAGAACGACACTGAGACTCCAACAGAGAACGAAGGATGAGAATACAGCAAGCTGTTACCATGGGTAAGATTTTTTAATCTAATATAATTCTTATTCTGATAATATAAAACTAATATTAATTTATTTTTCCTCATTTTCTCACAAGCTTTTACCAGTTTATGTGAAACATTGTCATTTAATGTCACTTACATGGTTTGGTTAGCATGTAGATAACACTGCTAAATCATGCTAACATACTGCTTTATGTAGCTTAGCACAAACAAGTTAGCTCACAGGTGGCTAAGCTAATGCCTTACAGTATGTAGATTACAGATGGTTGTCAGTATCAGCTGTGATGTAAATGTTCATAATATATTTCACCATGTTTTGGACAGCTTCATGTTATGGTAGCTATTTGGTTCAGTTTTTGTTTAGCTTATTACACTGCTATCTATAATGTTATTTACCACAAACACTTTATCTCCTGTTGCTTATAATACTGCCTTATGTAGCTTACAGATGTTTGTGATATTTAAGGTGTAAATGTAAATCGTAATGCAAAAAGTATAAATTGTTGTATAACATTGCAAAAGTTTGTGTTGTCTTTATGCATGATCAATAGTTATTGATGATTATTGACAGTAATTTTATTATCATCATATTTATGTTTTTCTTTCCTTTTTTATAAACCGTTGTGACCATGAAAATGATCAGCCAGCTGTTTTATAGAGGCCAAATGCAAACAAGCAGGCAAGATACAGATGGACCATCACTATGTCATGGGAACCTCGACAACGACTGGGGTCTGGATTTGGGATGGATCTCTTGTATTTTTTTAAGCGGTTGACCACACGATAAGGCTTCACCTGTGACTGCATACAACCAGCACATGGACTGACCTCAGATGCCAGGAATGCTGCCACTGCTGGTCACGGGATCTGTGTGAATTGCAAATCAGTTTATGGTAAGCAGTCATAAACACCATGGAAATGCCAGGTATGCAATGTTCACTTGTGTCTTGAGTTAAACAAGAACTACTTTTCGAGAGAGGCACAAAGACGTATGACTGTGTATAGGGTGTAAAAGTGGGCTTTTACAAACCTAACACCCTTTCTTCATAGTGCACTGTTCCTGTTCCCACTGTTTTACCCTGAATGTCTGTTTGCACGTCCATATTTACAGTATGCCAGAAATGTGACTTCTGTGTATAAGATCATCCGTGTCACTCTTCCCTCAATCCTGGACAGTTACTTTGCACTAGGTGAAAGAAGTGACATTTATATGTTTATAAGTAAGGTTACATTTATATGTTCATAAGTAAGAAAAATACACAAATGTCAGGACATGTCAGAACTACTTCAGGGTCCATAAACCTGCAGATCCCTAAATAAAGAGTGAGGGCCAAGCTCACTCATTTACACTTCTGTGGTGTGAAAGTAACTGTGTGAAAGTGTCCCTGAGAGATTGGTTTCATGTTTTGTTTTTGTTATTATTTTTTTATCAAAACTTAAAAAATAGGTTTTGATAAAAAAATAATAACAAAAAAGGCATGCAGAACAGAGAAAGCAGTCCTGCATGCCTCCCAGAGTTCATCAACATTCTTTGGTTTTGTCTTGCATGCTTCCTCTTCCATCCTACTCCACATATGCTCAATGATGTTCTTGTCTGGTGACTGGGCTGGCCAATCCTGGAGCATCTTGATCTTCCTCGCCTTGAGGAACTTTGATGTGGAGATGGAAGTATGCGATGGAGCACCATCCTGCTGCAGAATTTGGCCTCTTTTATGGTTGGGAATATAAGAGGTAGCTAAGATTTCTTGGTATTTTAGACTATTGATTTTGCCTTCCACTCTGCAGATCTCTCGCACACCCCCATGCTGGATGTAACTCCAGACCATGATTTTTCCACCACCAAACTTCAGTGTTTTCTAGGTGAATCTTGGATCCATGCGAGCTCCAGTAGGTCTCCTGCAATATTTGTGGCGACTGTGGTGTAATTCAACAGAAGATTCATCTGAAAAATCCACCTTCTGCCACTTTTCCAGCGTCCATCCTTTTACCAGGCTGTGGGCCTTGGCAAATGCCACACGGTTTTTCAATTGTCTTTTGTTTAGTGCTGGCTTCTGGGCACTGATTCGACCATGGAGGTTTTTCTAGACAGAATCCGACAAACTGTTCTGGTTGACACTGGGACTTCAGGTTACCAGGTCTCGTGGAGCTCTGCTGCAGTGGAAAATGGGCCGGCCTTGGATTTTCGAGCCAACAAACGGTCCTCTCGAGCAATTGTCTTGAGGGGTCTACCTGACCTGGGCTTGTCAAAAACGTCTCCAGTCTCCTCAAATCTTTTTTTTATCTTCTGAACTTGACGCTGAGACACATTGAATGTGTCTGCCACATCAGCATTGGATCTGGTCTTCAGCCTCTTGATAATCAACACTTTAGTCTCAGGGTGAATCTTAGGCATGTTTGCAGAGGTCTAGTCGCAGTTGATGTGAAGGTCTGGTGTACTGGGGTACTTTTTATACAAACCTGAGACCTAATTGATCCATGATTGGTCACGGGTGAAGCTCATATGACAAGGCGACAACACTTATGTCTTTGCTAAAATTAACTCAGTGGGCTTTACCAAGCTGTGAATATTAGAATACTTTTTGACAGTTTCGCTTTGCACTGAAACATTAGTGCAAAAGCTGTTGGGATTAAAATGAGCCATTTCTTTTAAAAAAATCTTGATTAGAAATATATTTTAGCGGCACTTCAGGTCAATTTGTACACAAGCGACAAGACTTTTGTCAGGGACTGTATATAGAAAGCTTAAAGTGTCTACTTTTAAATGTAGCAAGCTTAATCAAAAATAAATGTTCTCAGTTTATGTAATCCATATGAATCTAAGGAGAGACACAGTCTTTCTGCCACACTTCATTCACTGATAATGACCTGAGACAGGACACGCCCACACGCTGTTCACAAGGAAACAGTCAGGGTAATCTACATACAAGGACACGCCCCCAAACACACACACACACACACACACACACACACACACACACACACACACACACACACACACACAGTAGATCAGATAATTTTCCTGCGCGTGTGGAAGATGTTCGATGCTGTACAGGTTTCTGAAGCTCTTCAGAATGTTCTGGACAGTGGGAGGAGTTTAGATTTACCTCAGAACAACACTGAGACTCCAACTGTCATATCTGTGCCACCGCAGTCACGGGGAATAAGATCAAGCTCGCCGGATTAATGAACCAAAGCTTTGTCTCCCCCTAGTGTGTTTACGTGGTTACTTGTTTTCACTTTAGCACTAAATTAAGTTCACCTGTGTCTCCCCTGTGTGTCTCACTATTTATTCCAGCCGAACCCGTAGCACTTCGTCCGTTCACTGATCAGCACGTACTTATGATTTCATTGCAACGTGGTTGTGTCTTTTCACGCCCCCAGGATTGTACAGTGTCTGCAGGTTGGGGCAACCTTCAGTTTGGACATTCCGTCGTCAAGGTCAAGGCTACGAGTTGCTCAGGCTTTTTCCGTTTTCTGTTGATTTATTAGTTTTGTGTTTTTCTTGTGGTTTTTTTTTGCCAGTCCACCTGCAGACCCCGGGGGGAGTCTCCTATGGTTGTTTTACGTTGTTTGTTTTGAGTTATAAGATTATTGAAAAGAAAAGAGAACACTTAAAGAAAATTAACAAGAGTTTACCCTGCGTCTGCGTCCGTTTCTCAGTGTTGCAGAATCATGACACCAACAGAGAAGGAAGGAGGAGAATCCAGAAAGCTGTTACCATGGGTAAGTTTTTTAATCTAATATAATCCTTATTCTGATAATATAAAACTAATATTAATTTATTTTTCCTCATTTTCTCACAAGCTTTTTTCCAGTTTATGTGAAACATTGTCATTTAATGTCACTTACATGGTTTGGTTAGCATGTAGTTAACACTGCCAAATACCAAAATATGCTGCAGACCAACATCAGTAAAGTGACCAGCATACCAGCACCAGCATACCAGCAAAATGTATCTGGTCACCAGCATACCAGCACCAAAACACAACATATGCTGGTATAATGGTCACCAGCTATGCTGGTCTATGTTATATTTTTCAGCATGTCAGGGACCGTCATGATGGTAAAATGATGATTTATGTTGTAGTATAATGATGATTGTTTTTAATTTCTTTAAACATTAAAATACTGCAAATTAAAAAGGCTAGTTATATCTGAATATATCTGAAATATAAATATTAAAACATGTTCATGAATATAATATTTTTAAAGGGGATATTCTAAAATAAATTCTGACAGTATTAAGGCATTTAGCACAGATGATCTACACATTAACAGCAATAGTAAAACAAATGTACATTTTACAGTTAAAACCTTTCTCTTTTTTTTTAAACAAACACTCTCATGATCTCCCTCTTTCCCTATACTGTTTATCCTGTACAGAGTAGAAGGAAGCCTAGGCTTAGACGGCTTATGGGCACTAGGTGGGATACATACTGGATGATGTGCCAATCCATCGTTGCAGGGCCAACACTCACACACTCGCTCACGCAGTTTGAAAAGTACAATTAGCCTAATCTCCCTGTCTTTGTACTGTGGCAGGAATTTAAAGTATCGGAGGAAACCTACCAACAATTGGGGGAAATGCAAACTCCACACACACAGAATCGAGTTAGGAATAGAACACTGACGCTGAAGGCTACGGTGCTAATCATTATAACACCATGCCAGCGTTAACAGAAATAACTATTTTCAATTATAAATGTAATTTTCTTGTTAATTAAAACTTGGTAAAACCAATGCCTTACAAATAGATATTCAGCAGTTACAGATACAGTAACACAGACAGTTTTGTAGATGTGATTGCACACTGTGTATCTTAGATATATTCAGCAGTTACAGTGTAATGTGGGAACTGACCAAAAGTATATATATATATATATATATATATATATATATATATATATATATATATATATATAAAGAACAGACGTCACAAGTAATAATAAAAAATAAGCATAAATTAATAACACTAATAAGTGAAATGAAGTTAAATGCAGTGCAATCTTGATGTGCAATTATATTTATAACCGTGCAAATAGTAATAATTGTGCAAAGAACAGCATGAAAGTGACACTGACTGAATTTATTCGTAATGGCATACTATATAATACGCCAAGGGAGTCCAGCTCCAAACCCATCACCAAACCAGCTCTCCTGTTGACCTTGTCAAAGAGTGTGGCATCCTTGTTTCCTCCCAAGACTACCACACAGAAACATACACTAGTCATGACTGATTGATAAAACATCAGCAGGACATTTTTTTAAGATATTAAAAGATCCTAGTCTCCTCACGAAGAGCAGCTCACTGTGTTCTTCCTTGTATAGATAGTCAACCAGCTGCAACCCGAGATATTTGTATGACCTTATCATCTCAACATCCACTTCCTAAATGGAGATGGGAAACTGGGGAGACTCAGACTGAAAAAAAAAAAAAAAGTTAATTACCATCTTCCTTGTGATGTTTTATTGTAGCTGTTTAAATGCAGGTTTAAATTGCACCAGGCCACAATGTCCTTAATCAGGCCTCTGTACTCACCCTCCTGTCTATCCCTAATAAACCCCAACAATGTCTGTGTCATCTAAGGACTTCTGCATGTGTATTTAAAGTCCAAGGTGTATCAAGTGAACTGGAAGGGGGCAAGGACAGTCCCCTGGTGTGCTCCTGTGGCCTTCTGGTGTGATAATCAGTGATCCAGATCACTAGGCTTGCATCCCAATGCATGTTATTTAGATTGCTTCGCATTTAGAGGGGCTGGTTAGTGTTGAAAGCCCTGGATAAGTCAAAGAACATGACAGCACCTTTCCCCCTATTAAGGTGGGAGATGGTCTGATGGAGCAGGTAGAGTATGACATCCTCAACACCAACCCTTCTCCCTGTAGGCAAACTGAAGTTCATGAACCTCTCCTTAGAACACGACCCAGGAACTGCTATCCCAAGCTTCCTCTATCAGTTGAACAAAGGCATGAGTGTGTTGCCCAACATCAGTTTTGCTCAATCCATGGTCAGAAATCGCGCACATAATCAAATTATTTTCTATGTGACATCCAAGCCATCAAAGCCTTTGCTGAGCAAAGTATCATGAAACAAACCTGTGGCAAACAGAGTGCTATACCTTAAAAATTTAGTTTTTTATAATGTTGCATTATTTTTGTATAATAAAGGCTTTTTCATACTTTGTTTATTTTGTGATATAAAAAAAAGTGAAATATAGTTAATTCGATGGGAAATTGGTTAAGTATTTTATATGTATTCTTATGAAAAAAAGTTGAATCAGTGTACGACCAAATCGGGTTACGAACAGAACCCCATCTACTAATCTGCTGTCCTTATACTTATGGCCTTTAATACTTTAATACTTTAAATAGTTTTCATACTATGCCAGACCTCCCACATATTGCTTTCCTGGAGTTTAATCTTCTTTCCTCCTTTTGTATGTCTTATTGATCTTTTTCAGACTGAACTTGAGTTCCTTCTGAATACACCTGAGCTCTGCATTGTCATCATCCTTAAACCAACCTTGTCCTTCAGGTCAAGAAGAAGCTTGGCTTTGCTGGTTATCCAAGGCTTTTTGATAGAGAAGCAGTGTATGATTCTAACAGGCATAATGATGTCCACACAGAAGTTGAGTGTCATCATCATTGGGCTTTTGCACCACACAATCAAAGTATTGCCTTGGCCTTCAAAGAATCGCCTTGGCCTTTCTTAATGTATGTGGTGTTGTTGGCTGACTAATGACAAAGGGCTTGTAAATGGTCTGACTTTCCCAGTGGGGCAGGGGCAGGCAAGTGATGAAGCTAACACTGTTTATTATTGCTATATATATATATATATATATATATATATATATATATATATATATATATATATATATATATATATATATATATATATATATATATATATATAATTCAAATAAAATTAAATATCTGAAAAAACAATTATGATAATATTTGACTAAGAGAACAGATGACCAGTGGTGCTGAATTTTTACCTCTATCAATAAAGCAGGGGTTGAATAATGGATGAAGTTTCTCAGTGAAAGTCTGACCAGTGAAAGAGTAGATATGAGACATTGCATTAACATCATAGAAAGAGATCAGACCCTTCTTATAATCCACAAATACCCCCACCTTCTGAGGAAAGTAAGGCAAGGGAAGGCAGACAGGAGATGACTCACAGGCTAAATGGTCAGTCGCATTTCTTAAGCTGATGCACCAATATCCATTCTTAGGACAGGCTGTAATGTTCCCTTTCCTGTTACTGGAGCCGCTGGCCACTCCTAAATTCCAGGCAGTCTTCTCTTTTACTTGCACCTCAAAGTAAAATCTCCTTGAGGAGAATCCATCCTTTCCCAGCACATAATAACACTGATCAAACCTCTCTGGGTTATCAGGGAGATTCTGTCTCTTATCTCCATATTTCACTTGTTTCCCATCATGAGACAGTTTGAGTTTAGGATGAGCTGTATCAGGATCCAAAGTCACATCCACTGAGAGACAGAAACACAGGGTATACCATAGTGTGTAACAGCCAAGAAATATATATTTAGACATGTGATAAATAAGAGCTCACAAACCTGCACACTGTTGGATTCTCTTCAGCTCTGTTTAAAAAATAATATTAAACTTTAGTCACTTTAGCTTATTGATGGTATGTTGGCAATTTATAATTCCAACAACATAACTAATAATAATAATAATAATAATAATAATAATAATAATAATAATACAAGCAACCAAAGCATCAACATTGTGGTGAGAAATTTTTTTATGAACAAAATATGTTTAAAACATTTATTTCTATTTTCAGGAAATTTATATCTTTAGATACCTAAAAAAATAATACAACTAAATAATGAATTTTATAATGAATTGCTTAAAAGAGAAAAGCTTTTACAAATAATAAAACACTTACTAATAGCCTCGAGCATCTCCATTTCATCACTGACACGTTGATGAATCTGAGACAGAGTTCTCCTCATAGTCTCCACACTCAGATAACAGTTAATAGTGACGTCAGTCCAGTCCTGGGTGTGTGGAGGGCTGCACAGTGACGGGTAAATCTACAGTACAGCAGGAGAGAGGAGAAATCCCTCAGCATGGGGACTGCTGTCCTGTCATGTGCTGCATTGCTATTGAGAAACAGAGGGACTCTGACCTGTAGGAGGTGGAGGTGATCCTCAGTGTGTGAGAGCTGCTCCAGCTCAGTGTTTCTCCTCTTTAGCTCAGTGATTTCCTGCTCCAGATCTTTAAGGAACTCTTCAGCCTGCCTCTCTGCTGCTTTCTGCTTCTCCTCCATCATCTTAAGCAGTTTAGCCTGGCTTCTCTCAATGCAGCACATCAAATAACTGAAGATCTCCACAACATCTGTTTTCTCCTTCTCTATGTTTTTCTAACCGGAGACAAATCAAGTTAAAAAAAAAATTCTTCATATAAATAAATAATTATCTCCTGACATGTTTTAATAAAAGTGTTATTTTTGTAGGTTCGGTTACGAAAAACCCACTTTCATGAGTGCTACAGAGTGTTTGATTTCCTCAGTCTTCTTCAGTTGCTCCTGGATCATCTGCTGAATTTCTGCTCGTGTCTTTCCCAACTGAATCTAAGATAATATTTCTGAATGTAATTTATTATATACACTTTTTTCAGTATTATCCATCATTTATTTTATTCTCTCACCTTCTTCTCTGCACTCGCCTCCTCCATAGGGACAGTGTTGTGAGTTTTGTGGTCTCCTTCAATACAGAACTGACAAACACACGTCTGTTCATCTCTACAGAACATTTCCAGGGGTCTCTCATGTTTTTGACAGATGTAGTCCTCCAGGTTCTCCACAGGCTCCATAAGTTTATGCTTCATGAGTTTAGCTGTAGTTTTATGAGGTATTAGATGAGTGTTACATAAAGAAACTCCACAGTGCAGACAGGACTTCACAGCCTCCAGCTTTTCCTCAGTGCAGGAGTCACACAGAACCTTCTTAGTCATGGAGGGAACCTGATCTGCAGCACCCCTGGATTTGACCTGAACTGACTCCTTAAATACAGCAGCCAGTCCAGAAATGAACGTATTCACACATAGTTCTGGTCTTTTTGCAAAATAGGTTTTGCATATCGGACACTGGCAGTGTAAACTGTTGTCCCAGTACAATTTGAGACAGGTCATACAGAAGTTGTGTCCACATGGAGTAGAGACTGGATCAGTGAACACCTCCAGACAGATGGAGCACTGGAGCTGATCTTCACACAGGACACTACTGGAGGAAGCCATGACTGTCACAGGAGACATGATGAGAGTGGAGATATATATATATACATACATATATATAGAATTATATAT
The DNA here is from genome assembly GCA_030347435.1 of Clarias fuscus. Lineage (NCBI taxonomy): Eukaryota > Metazoa > Chordata > Actinopteri > Siluriformes > Clariidae > Clarias > Clarias fuscus. The sequence goes on from CM059205.1 coordinate 39,498,812, forward strand.
ACAGTGGAACCTTGGATTACGAGCATAATTCGTTCCGGAAGTGGGCTCGTATTCCAAAACACCCATAAACCAAATCATAATTTCACATAAGAAATAATGAAAACTCAAATTATTCGTTCCACAGCCCCAAAAAATTAATACATAAAAATAATTAATACAATCTATAAAATGAAAATAAAACAAATTAATCTGCACTTTACCTTTAAAAAAAAAGTACAAATCAATCCCAACAGATAAGTGTTTCCGTTGGTGCGCCCAGTGTGTGTGTGTGTGCGTGTGTGTGTGTGTGTGTGTCTGTGTGTTTGTGAAGCCGGGGAGGGGGTGAAAAGGCAAGAGAGCGTCTGTGCGTGTGTGTGTGTGTGTGTCGGTGTCAAATTGCGCGCGCACACTCATAAGAGACGAGCAGAGTTTCTGTGTGTTTGCGAAGCCGTTGGGGGGGCGGGGGGAAGGGGGGAAAGGTGAGAGAGTGACGCTCGGTGTCAAAATAAGAGTCGCATGCGTGATACATGATACTCGGCACTCGTAAACTAATACTTGCTCGGTTTCCGAATAAAAATTTATTACAAATCTTTGCTCGGTTTGCGGAACAATCATAAACCACGTTACTCGCAATCCGAGGTTCCACTGTATACACACACACACACACACACACACACACACACACACACACACACACGAGTTTATATGAGTATATACTGGTACCTGTCAAGGTCCGGCTGTTATTACAGTCCAGACCGGCTGATGTCGTTGCCGTGGCCATATATGACAGGCATAAATGCAGAGGTGCAGATAAACGTAAAGTCTTTTTATTTACAAACAAAACAATAAAGACCATAAACAAAGAAACTAAAACAACAAACTCAAACTATAACTTAGGACTAAGAGCTATACAGAGGCTCTCTAAGCAAACATGGGGCTCTCTAAGCAAACATACACGATAAGAGCTTACACCAGGTTCTAAGAGCTGACACAGGGAGACATGGAGCTGGAACTAACTAAAGAAATATAGGGACTAGAGACGGGAACTAGGGACGGGAACTAGGGACGGGACGGGACCAGAGACGAGACGGGACCAGGGACACAGGCTAGAGACGAGACGGGACCAGGGACACAGGCTAGAGACGAGACAGGACCAGGGACACAGAGACAAGACAGGACCAGGGACACAGAGACTAGAGACGAGACAAGACCGGGCTTGAGACAAGACGAGACCGGGCTAGACACAGGACGAGACAGGGCTAGAGACAGGACGAGACAGGGCTAGAGACAGAACGAGGCAGGGCTAGAGACAGGACAAGACTGCATGGGTTAGTGGTTAGTTGGATTAGTAGCTACACGGAATATTGATATACTGGATACTGACCTAACCAGGTTAGTAAGTAATGGAGTTAATGGCTAACCGAGTTAGTACTGACCTACTAAAGAACCGGAACTCAAGAGGCAAGGCACACATGAGGCTATTCCAAACTAGCGGCTAACCTACTAGCGACCAAAACCACTAGCATTCAATCCCACTAGAGGCTAGCCCTACTAGGGGCTAACCCTACTAGCAGCCAAGGCCTACTAGCGGCTAACCCTGCCTGCAGCTAAACACTCATGTGGCTGCACACCTTTAAACAGACAAGGAAAGCTACAAACAAAGAACTAAACAAGAAGACCAACACTAGGGACACACAGAACAGGAGACACACAGAACACACAGGAGGAGACACTACCTAACTAAACACGAAACAGGACAGCTCCATGAATCCACTAACACAAGGAACATACAGAAAACCAATACTAGAGCCCACTTGAAAACAAATGTTTAACAATATAACTAAAATATAAAACTCAAAGAACTTAAAACAAAACCAAAAAGGAATGCCCACCTGACATTGATATATTTACAAAAACAATCAAACAATGCTCGACCCAGTTTCCAAGAACAAACTGCTATTTATAGAATCTTTAATGAACTACCTCGGTTCACATTTTATTAATTTCATTGTTACCATGTTTTATTATTTAGTAACATTTAATGGTGTGTAAAATGTAGTTGTTACAGTAATAACTAATCATCATTAGCAATAACTTCACCATTAATACGTTATGTTGGTGTTTAGAATCATTAATGTTAAATCTATTAACACATTGGAAGCACTTGAATTGTAAGACACGCAGTGACCTTTGAGCAGTTAGTAAATAAAAAAAACAAACAGTAGTTACAGGCAGAAACAGGAAGTAGTCTCACCGCTCACTCTAGATTATCTCTATCACTTTATGTTATTCTTTTTTTAATGTTAATTTCCAGTATTTGATAAATGCTGTTCTCAATCCATCTTTCTGAAAAAACTCCAATAACACAGTAAAACTTCTAGGTGTTTAATGTGAGATAAACTCCTGTTTTATTTTAGGATTAAAGACCTGTGTGAGGCCGTGTGTGTGTCTGAAGTGGAACTGAAATGTAACAACAGAAATCAATTTAAACACATCAAACAGGAAGTAGTCTCACCTGTAGCACTGCCTACCGTTTTTTTCCCCTCTCACTTTTTTGCTCTTCTTTTCCCTCTGTGGTTTGGTTATGAATCGGCTTTCAGTTTCATTTCCCAGGAGTGACGTGAAAAAAGAGACCCGCCCACTGTTCGTGTTCTCTTGTGTTATAATTACAGGTTTTGGCCACCAGATGGCGAGAATTATCCCCTGAACTACACTGAAAATAAATCAACTTTTTAACTCTTTAAATCAAACAATTTTTTACAAGTTTTTTTTTTATTGCTCTCAAATCAAATGCTATAATCTTATTTAAGGTTTAATTTTGATTAATATTTTTCATAAGTTTTCCCAAAGCAAAAAAATAAATAAAAACATCATCCATCCAAATAAAAAACAAAAGGTGTTACAATGCCTTAATCCAGTTAAACCTTTTTTTTCCTACTTTGTAACAACTTGATTTTCACTTTAGAAAAAAAAAAAAATTAAGTACACAAAAAAAAATGATACTTTGTATCAACTTAAAAAATACTGCAATTTGTTACAAGTTGTAAATTATAGTAGTAATCTTTTTCATTTTTCTCAAGTTACAAGTATGATTATGTACAGATTTAATTTGATGAATTATATGTAAAATTCAATATATAGTCTTTTTCTGAAATGAAAAAAAAATGTACCTAAGTCACAAAGTTAAGTAATGTAGATTGTAATCCAGTTCTCTGTTTTCTCACAACTTAAATCTTAATATGAATGTAACCAAAAACTTAAAGTAAACAGGTGTAAAGGTTGTGCGGCAGCTGATAATGCCACTGACCTCGTATTTGTCAATATGAAGGGGCAGAGGTAGTTGTGTGGTTTTTGGATGTTGGCATACTGATTGGAAGCTCACAGGTTCAAACCCCAGCAACACCAAGCTGCAACTTGGACCTTTGAGAAAAGCTAATTTGAACATACTTCATGAAATGCTTCCAGTGCTTACCAGTGCTTAATCAGTTGGTCCACATCTTCCACTAAATACACCATAAGACACTTCAGGAGATACTCTCTTCATACATTCACCTCCAGGCTCTAGGCATGTAAATACAAACATATTATTGTTAATTATGTTAGGCTTGTGAAGCATGATAAAATGAATATGGCAGAAATTGAAACCTGTATTCAGACAGCATACACTAACCTGTGAACAAGTTAAACTAAAATGTTTTATTCTGCTAGTTATGTTTTAATTCAGTGCGTCACAGGCAACTAGATTTAGATGCCTTGCTCAGCTCCTGTGGCTTCCATTCACAATATTACATTTGACATCAAGCTAATTTCTGCTTTTTTTTGAGCAAGTTCATACCAGATGAAGAACTTAAAGATGAAGATGATATCTCTGGTCTTTTCTCTGACAATTCCTCCCTTGTTTCTGATGATCTCAATTAGTTTGTAGTGTTGCTTCTCCAAGGAAACCAGGAATCTTGCTTGAAGTGGAGCAGATGTAATTCTCAGGAATTACTGATCTTAAAAAACAATTAGACTGGCTCAAGTTCTTAGCCAATCTACAGTATGTATAGAAAGAATCACCCTACCCCCCCACACACACCTTTAAAATAATTGCATTTTGTTGCTTTGCAAGTCCTCACTACTTATAATACAATAAACCCATGAACATAATTCAGTTTCACAGGATAATTGCAATTACCCTCTGATATTATCAGATAATTCAACTACTAATTTTCAGTGCTTTGTCATTTTGAATGAGTTTATTTTAGGATATTTAGATTACACTGACATTTACTAAATTCGCAGCAATTCTATTGTACAGTGTCATTTCCATTTCAAAATGTATCCACATAATGTTTTTATTTGTGCATTCTGGGACTTACTAATTTAGTTCTCTCAAACTCCATCGAGACCTCTGCATTTATGCCTCACCCACACCATCATCACAACTACAAACAGCACTCACTCCAAATTTGGCTTGTTCTATGTTTAGGTCACTTTCCTATAATTTTTTACATCATTAACCAACGGTACTTAAATATAGTTAATTTCATGTTTTTCGGCACAGCCGTCTTCGCGTACAAACTCTGGTATAAATATACTGTAGGTGTTTTTAGCTAGCAAACATGGACGCAAAACTCAATCTACAAAGTAGTTGTTCCTGACATAAATCACAAATTTGCTTATGGAAAAGATACATTTAACATAGAAATTACATGAGTTTGCTTTCTTATCTAGTTTTCTTTGAAAAACTATGGCCACCAGCAGTCCATGATAATGCTACATCATGAGGTTAAGTGACACTGCGAACCTTTGATTTGAAATTGAAATGTCCTTTGAGTAAACGGATTACATTTACGTTTAACCAGGGGCTGCAATGTTTGCTTTTAAGTAAAGTAAATATAACAGTTTCATATAGGAAATCAAAATTTTCCATCAGATCAATGAAGAAACATACTTTGTATCAATGACACAGCAATTTCACTTTTTTAGTGAGTGAAATATGGGGGCCAACAATTGTCAGTTTTAGGACCTCTGCTGTTCTCAATATACATGCTTCCCTTGGGTAACATCGTTAGAAGACATGGGATTAGTTTCCATTGTTATGCTGATGATACTCAGTTATACATTTCCACAAAACCAGATGAAACACCCAAGTTGTCTAGACTAATTGAGTGTGTTCAAGATATAAAAGATTGGATGGCCAATAGTTTTCTTTTACTAAATTCAGATAAGATGGAGATATTACTTATTGGCCCAAAAACCCAGTACACAGCAGCTCTCACAATTCAGCCTGCGTTTAGAAGGATGTACTGTTACCACCAGCTCGACAGTGAAAGACCTGGGTGTAATATTAGACAGTAACTTATCCTTTGAAAATCATATTTCCAATATCACAAAAACAGCCTTTTTCCACCTTAGAAATATTGCCAAGCTTAGGAACATTTTATCTGTATCTGATGCAGAAAAGCTGGTTCATGCATTCATGACCTCCAGACTGGACTACTGTAATGCATTACTAGGTGGCTGTCCTGCATCCTCAATAAACAAACTACAGTTAGTCCAAAATGCAGCCATCAGGGTTCTCACTAGATCCAGAAAATATGATCACATAACCCCTTATGTGATCTCATAAGAGAGACTGAGGAGGAGCTTCTTCCCGCAGGCGATACGGTCTCTTAATCAGTACAACACACAGTACTGATCCATTTTGCACACCCACACATGCTTCTGCACTCACTCTGGACACTCTGGACATTCAGGACATTTGCTCACTTGTCCTCACTGCACACCTGCTCACTCATGGGTAGTATGCACACGTCACTTAAATATGCACACAAGCCACTTTATCATTTAAAATGTCACTTTACTGTATATCTGCATATTCAATATTTTTATTTCCACTTGTGCAATTTCAATTTTTTTTAATTTTTTTACTTACTTACATTTTATATTTTTATATTCTTACATTTTACATTTCTATATTCTATATTTTATATTTTATTTAATTTTATTTTTATTCTCTTAGGTCAGGGCAGTTGCCTAAGCATTTCACTGCATATCGTACTGTGTAGGATTGTGTATGTGACAAATAAAAATTTGAATTTGAATTTGAATTTGAATGAATATTATCATCCCTGCACTGGCTACCTGTTCAGTTTAGAATTAATTACAAAATAGCATTACTTATGTACAAGACTCTAAATGGTTTAGCTCCCACATACTGTATCTAGCCAGTCTTCTGATACGTTATAATCCACCACATTCCTTAAGTTCACAAATCTCCTGACTTCTGGTGTAACACCTGTACCACTGCAGTCCTGAGGAATACTGAGCCGACGCTTTGTCCCCACCTAGTGTGTCTGTGTGTGTACTGTTTTCACTTTAACACTCAGTGGCGGTTCTACAGTGATTTACTCCCTGGGCGAGACCGCCTCTGACATACAGTACTGTCAGAATAAAATACTGATAAAATATAGTTAAATATTGTGTAAATAAATAAATAATCTAAAAAGCACACCACACTCGAAACTTGTGACAAACTTGAAACAACAACAAAAAAACTAAAATCTGACCTTTCTGGCCTTCCTTGATGCAAAATCATCAATATTGTCATCGTACTAGATCTGCTCCCCTATTGAGTGATCAATACTGATGATAGCAAGGCCAGTGAGCCGTTCTTGAGACTTGGTTGATCTCAGATATGACTTGATCAGCAGTCCAAAAGTTGGGGCAGATCTCCGATAGATCCTTTTCATGAATAAAAGTGATGAGCTCAAGGAGGGTCATGGTTTTTGATAGCAGGGGAGGGAAGTTCTTGATTTCCTGCACAAGCTCTCTACTGTCCAAATCAGAGTGCCCTTCACAGTGCAGTGTGGTGCCTAGTGTATTGCATTGCTCTGCCAGCACCTCATCTGCAAGACTAGGCTAGCAAGACGGCTAACAAATCTAAAGTTATAACACTAATCATCATTAGAACTTCATTGACATGATTGACATACCTTTATCTTTTGCTCGTTTCTCCTCTTTTCTCTTTTTTCTAAATTGGGCACCTGACAGCTTTGGCCTTTTTCTGTCCATCGTTGTTTATTTTGAAATCAACAGTCAACCAATTCCCCCTCTACTGTCACTAGAAGTTAGGACTAAACCAATTCACCTCCACATAATCATTTATTCGTTTTATTACCATTTTTATTAGCCATTTCACATAATTTTGAATAAAACAAAATTAAATAAATTATAGCTCTGTGTTTATAATATTGTAAATGAAATGTGTGCCGCTATTTGTAAGAAAGTCTAGGTGTTTAGCCCACCATTGGATGGATTTCCCCTCCTTTTGGGAGAGGTGAGATTACCGTGATACACCCATCACTCTGGAATAAAGATGCATTACTAAAAACAAAAAAGAAAATTCATTAAAAAAAAACGAAAGTCATAACTATGTTTAATAGTGAAAGTAAAAGCATTTCTGCAAGCACAATTTGATGAGAACTTCCAGAAAAAAAAAATAATAAAAAAGTTAAAATTTGCTAGACTGTAAACCCTAATTAAACATATTGAGTACTGTTAACTTAAATTATTACAATTACCGTAATTCAAATTAATAGACCTTGATGAGTATTTAGAACTTTTTGGTATTTATGAGTTTGTAGAAATCACACTTTTCAAGTTAGCTGAACAAATTTGATATTTTAAGTAACTGTAAGTACTTAAGTAACAGTAACTGTCACCTTAAAGTTCCACCAACTTAAAATCTGACATGAATTCTGACATATTCAGCCTAGTGACTTTGTGTCTGACGTCATCAGGGCAATAGGGCACTGGTGGCTCAGTGAAAGATGTTTCGTCTGCCATGTGAAAGGCCCGGATTCGATTCCCAACAACTGTATGAAGTGTCTGTCCCAAGTCCAGATAAAATGGGAGGGTTGCATCAGGAAGGGCATCTGGTGTAAAACCTGTGCCAAGCTTGTATGTGGACTGGATTGTCTGCTGTGGCGACCCATTGCCGGGGGCAGCCAAAAGACCAACAATAATTTATTTGGTTTGCACCATCTAAAATAAATGACAATTGCTATTAAATAGTATGAGTTAGGCTACTCAAGAGAATCCGGAATGGATTTAGGCCAGTGAGGAGCTCAGAGTGTCTAGCTAGCTCATGACATTTGGAGCAATACACAAAGGTCATGCGATTTGATGATTCCAGATTGAGCCTCAGGGTGACCACTGTACAAGACTCTGATCTGGGGTTGCTTCAACTGCCCAGTTCTAGGCTCAGCTACATTATGTGGCAATAAAATAAAGCTGACAACCTAAATTTACTGAATGACCAGGTTATCAAATCTATAGAGTTTTTCTTCCCTAATGAAACAGGTAGTGAAAGTGTGGTACTGGGAGGATGAGGAATCATTTTCACACCTGCATATTATTGTAATCAAAGCTAAAGTAGGTGGTCAATGAAATCTTGGAGTGTGTATTTTTTTTATGTTATTTATTTATTGATATTGCCCTGCAGTATATTTTAGAAATATATTGAACAACACATTCTCAGTATGGATGTGTAGGGTATAAATGTGATCAGCTGCGTGTAGTTTGTCAATCTGGCTTCTACTCGGGACAGTAGCTTTGTAAGAATGTTTATTGATATTGTAATTAATTATGCTGCACATGAGTTTCCCCAGATTACTCTTCACATAAACACCTCAGTAATTGTTGACAGCAAATTTATCTAATTTTTCTAGATCAGGAGTATTAGCCATTGATACCAGATTTTGGGGAAGAAACCCACATTCACAATGGTGTGTTCAACCATTTGGTGTGTTCAACCATTTAATTTAGGATTTCATCAGGTCCTGAAGCTTTCTTCTTTTTGGTTATTTTTGGTTAACAAAAGTTAATTCACTCATTCTCCTTAGATGTAAAATAACCACATTTTATCATGTCTTTTCTTTAAATAGAATCTATTTGCAATCATCAAAAATGTTAAATAGTCTGATGTAAAAAAAAAAAAAGGTTTAGATCGCAACAACGATGATAAAAAAATAAGTATAATGCACAACTAGGGTATTTAATTTTAAAAACAGAAAACAAAAAAATGTGTTGGTGAAGAACTAGTTTTATTATCTTCTACTTTAACAATACATAATGATAAACATACTGAAATTTGAGTTGTTGATCAGAATCTCATTCAGAATTCTCATTGTTTTCCAGTTACTTAATACATCACTGAAACCAGATGAAATGACTGAGAGACACATTTCTATATCAATTTTATAATATTTTATATACAGGGTCTTTAATTGCACTGATGCATTTATTTTAAGGTTTTAAGTGACCAAAACATTACAATGGCTTCTCACACAACTACAGTTAAAGTTCATCCGATTGAAAAGAAAAGGTAAATTAAAATAAAATAACACCAAGATGTTTATCAGTAATGTATTCATTGATTATCAATATTTAAATATTCATTGATTTTTGACAAACCACTTGTTATACAAGTTCTGTTGAGCAATTTAAATTGCTCTTGTTTCACTGATTTATTACAAACAGCTGCAACTTAGTAAGTTTGGCTAAAAAAAAACAAATTTTCAATGAGGGTTCAATAAAATCATACAACAGTAATTAAACCCCATAATTGTATCAACATTAAAGGCTTTATGAACTTATTTCTACAATAAATACATCCTCTTTTTTATGAAGGAACTTTGCTTACTCCCCTATGACTGCATAGATGGTTCTGTCTGCATCAGTGTGAGCTGTTAAAGAAATTAAAAAGTAGTTTAATGCTTATGAATGGTGAAGTAAGAAGTAAAAGTGATTCAGGAAAAGTTTTGTTTAGACATCATTCATTTATATCTTCATTAACAACACAACTATATTCACTGCAAAATGTAGAGAAAGAGACTCAAAATGCGAAAAGAGATTCTTTATCAATTATTAAATTATACATACGAAACAATGTATTACAGTGTCCTGTTGTGCTGTTAAAATGATACATCTGTGCCGAAACGTCAACTTCTAAAGAATGATAATCAATTAAACCCTTGGTAAAGTTACATGGAAATAGAAAAAAGAAAATGAAAAAATGACAGTAGAAATCACAGCTATACTTAATAGTGAAAGTAAACACATTACCACATGTACAGAAAGAACTCAATATGTTGAGACTAAATAGCTATTTGAAGACTAAACTGCCTCTCATGAAGACCAACCACCAATGCAAGACCTACTGTAACACCGCCAGCCTCCAAACCAGCCTCAAATATCACCAGTTAATAATACCTCACATTAGGACCCTTATAAAGACTTTACAAAGCATGATTAAACATCTCAATATCAACTGGTACAAGGAGATTATTACATGTTTTAGATGCCTTCAGCATTGTTTCATAATGTAGAGGGAAATAAAAATCAGGAATGACTGTGAAATTTGTCAATTTTACATATAAATATAACTGGCAATATTGTTTAACCCTAACTGATACGTGTACTGGATATATAATGTTTAGACCAGTGATCAAAGCTTTCTTTTTTATGTGAGTTGTGAAAATTTAAAGAACGAGTTCTCACCTCGAGCTCTGTAACATTTGATCAGCAGAATGATGGTCACCAGCAGATACGGAGAGGCTACACTACTGATCAGCATGAGCACTGAGAATGGAGCTTGCAGAATAAAAGCATAAGTATAATAATGTTACACTCATGCTGAACTAAATGTCAGTTTAAACAAACAATAAATAAGATCAAGATTTTATAGAATGTTTACAGTTTTACAATCAACAAATATATTTTGAATTATAATGTAAAACCAATATGGAATAAAAGCAGAAAAACTTCATTTAAGCAAAATCTGAACATTGGACACAGAATTCTGAATATTCTGTAATTAAACTTTTCCTTTTATCTTTAACAATAAACACACTACATGAAGACTCACCATACACTGTGATGTTTACAGGATTACTGGTTTCTCCAGATTCAGACTCACACCAGTAAACTCCAGTGTGTGATGTGGAGAGGGAGCTGATATTACATGTAGATCCTGTAACTGATCCCCACCATGAACAATCTAACACTCCCTCACTGTGTGTGTATCGTCTCACTGTCCATCCAGTAGAGTTACTCTGGTCCTCACAGATCAGTGAGAGAGAGTCATTAGTAAAATGTTGAGTTCTGCTGGGATTGATGATCAGAGAGACTGGAGGAGATTCACCTTAAACAGACATTATAATACACATGAGTACATCATGATTGTTTGACATAACTTACACTGAACACATTTACACCTCATTTAATTAAATGTTGTATGAGTGAGAATAATCCTCTAACAGTGTTTTGGACTATGCTTAGTCTTAAACATTCCTCTGCAGGTTGATATAAAGATTCTTACACCAAACATTAGCACGGCTCTAATTCTTCATATCTGACATATGATTTAAACATATGCTACATTAATCAGTACAAAAAAACCCAAAAAAAAACAGTGTTATTTTTCCTCACCGGTGATCCAAAGTGGCTGTAAATTGGATGAAAGTGTTAGAGGTGAATTGTTTCTCTCTGCTCTGCACCAGTAAACTCCTGTGTGATTACGAGGAGCAGATCTAATAGTGTAGGAGCGTCCAGACACAATCTCACCATGACTGTCTCTTATTTCTCTGTTTGGATTGACTGTGTACCAGCTGAATCTCCAGCCTGTAGAGGAGTCTGTAACCTCACAGTTTAGAGTCACTGAGTCTCCTTCAGTCAGCCAGCTTTGTGGAGATACACTCAGTTCTACCTGTGGTCTCTTTGCTACACAGAAAATACAACATTGTAAGTCTGTATCTTTACTTTACATAATAACATAATAATAATAATAATAATAATAATAATAATAATAATAATAATAATAATAATAATAATAATAATAATGTGTATATTGAAACTGAAACACAGACCAATTTAGTGTTAGAGATTTCATGGCTACATTTGACCAGCCTGATGGCCAGTCTTCATTGATTCACACTCTGCTCTTACTGGTGGAATGTGCAAGGTTTAATTAGCAGAGTAATAGCACAGTTTTGCTTAAAATATTGCAATGCACACAACATTATGGGTGATGTATCAGAGTTCAAAAGGGAGAGAGTTCATCGCGCTGGCGCATCTGTGACCAAGACAGCAAGTTTTTGTGAAGTATCAAGAGCTGCAGTATCCAGGGTAATGTCAACAAGACGAACCCACATCCAATGGGAGTAACTGTGGACGAAAGAGGAAGCAGTCTGGAACGCAGACCAAAATAATTGTGCTAACCCGCACTGTATCCAAAACACATTAAACCACAGCTGCCAAATCACTGCAGAATTAAATGTGCACCTCAACTCTCCTGTTTCCACCAAAACTGTTTGTCTGGAGCTCCACAGTGTCAATGTACATGACCGGGCTGCTATAGCCAAACCTTTGGTCACTTGTGGCAATGTCAAACCTTTCAACGGTGGCAGCAGTGAAAATTTTGGGCTATGGATAATGTGAAACACTGTTGCATACCCAGAGTGAAGCATGGGGCTGGATCAGTGATGATTTGGGCTGCAATATCATGGCATTCCCTATGCCCAATATTTGTTCTAGATGGGTGCGTCATTGCCAAGGTCTACCCAATCATTCTGGAGGACCATGTGCACCCAATGGTTCAAACATTTTATCCTGAAGGCGGTGCCGTTTATCAGGATGATAATGCACCAATACACACATGGTTTAATAAACATGAAAGTAAAGTTGAACATCTCCCATGGCCTGCACAGTCACCAGATCTAAATATTATTGAGCCACTTTGGGGTTTTTTGGAGGAGCGAGTCAGGAAACGTTTTCCTCCACCAGCATCACGTAGTGACCTGGCCACTATTCTGCAAAAAGAATGGCTCAAAATCCCTCTGGCCACTGTGTAGGACTCGTATCTGTCATTCCCAAGACAAATTGATGCAATATTGGCCGCAAAAGGAGGCCCTACACCTTAATAATGGATTATTTTGGTCTGCGTTTCAGTTTCATTGTCCAATCTCTGTGCACACACACAGGGTGAACACGCCTCACCTGACAGCGTGTTTATTTAAGGGTCCTGACACCTCCGCACTTTGTATGATAATGAGCTCTCCATACAGCACCACATAACAGCAGGTTATGCAGGTTAACATTTGTTTTAATTTTACTTTATTTTTTGTATTACTAATTTTTTATATTAATGTTTTTGGGTTGTGGAATAAATTATCTGAGTTTCCATTATTTCTTATGGGGGTAATTCACTTTGCTAGACAAGTGTTTTGCTATACAAGCACGATTCCAGAACAAATTAAGTCAAATAGGCCATATACAGTGAAATGAAACTCAACAACATAAATAAAGAATCTGGCTAATTTAAACACACACTTTAATTAGCTGACTAGCTAGGATTAAAAAAAAAAACACTATACATTAACAAAACTACCCAAAAACTATACAAAATACAAAAACAAGTGCATATCAAATATGCAATCAAAAGCAACAATATGGCAACAAGACAATGCAATTTAAAAAGTTGTGCCTTAATAAAGAAAGAAAGAAAGAAAGAAAGAAAGAAAGAAAGAATGGCTATTTATACTTTATCCCTAAAGACTAGCCTAAGAAAGTTTGGTGTTAAATTTTATAAATAAATGTAAACATTTTAGTATAAACTTATAAAAAGATGAGCTGTGCTTGTGACTTCATTCGCATGGACTACCCAATAAAAACCAAATAACAAACCAATATAGGTACTCAAAATCCATATTTGCAAGCAAGGTCAAATAATAAGTACAGCAAAAATCTAAGTAAGAAAGTGAATTCCATGAAAATCTGCATTTTACATTGAATCAAATAACAGAAACAAAATTTTCCAAACCACAAAGCAAAGTCGATAAATCTGATTTTTGCAGGCCAAAAACATTCATTATGCCCACTGAGTGGGATTTGGCCAAGGAGTAGGAATTTAGCATGACACCTGACTCTGTGCAGTGTTCTGAAACTGAATGATATACACACGTGGACAAAATTGTTGGTACCCTTCGGTCAATGAAAGAAAAACTCACAATGGTCACATAAATAACTTTAATCTGACAAAATTAATAATTTTAAAAAATTCTATGAATGTTAACCAATGAAGGTCAGACATTGCTTTTCAACCATGCTTCAACAGAATTATTTTTAAAAAATGAACTCATGGAACAGGCCTGGACAAAAATGATGGTACCCCTAAAAAATACTGAAAATAATGTGACCAAAGGGACATGTTAATTCAAGGTGTGTCCACTAATTAGCATCACAGGTGTCTACAATCTTGTAATCAGTCAGTGGGCCTATATATAGGGCTCCAGGTAGTCACTGTGTTGTTTGGTGACATGGTGTGTACCACACTCAACATGGACCAGAGGAAGCGAAGGAAAGAGTTGTCTCAGGAGATTCGAAAGAAAATTATAGACAAGCATGTTAAAGGTAAATGCTATAAGACCATTTCCAAGCAGCTAGATGTTCCTGTGACTACAGTTGCACATATTATTCAGAAATTTAAGATCCATGGGACTGTAGCCAACCTCCCTGGACGTGGCCGCAGGAGGAAAATTGATGACAAATCAAAGAGACGGATAATCTGAATGGTAACAAAAGAGCCCAGAAAGACTTCTAAAGAGATCCAAGATGAACTTCATGCTCAAGGAACATCAGTGTCAGATCGCACCATCCGTCGTTGTTTGAGCCAAAGTGGACTACATGGGAGACAACCAAGGAGGACACCATTGTTGAAAACAAATCATAAAAAAGCCAGACTGGAATATGCCAAACTACATGTTGACAAGCCACAAAGCTTCTGGGAGAATGTCCTATGGACAGATGAGACAAAAATGGAACTTTTTGCCAAGGCAAATCAGCTCTATGTTCACAGACGCAAAAATGAAGCATATCAAGAAAAGAACACTGTCCCTACTGTGAAACATGGAGGAGGCTCTGTTATGTTCTGGGGCTGCTTTGCTGCATCTGGCACAGGATGTCTTGAATCTGTGCAGGGTACAATGAAATCTCAAGACTATCAAGGGATTCTAGAGAGAAATGTGCTGGCCAGTGTCAGAAAGCTGGGTCTCAGTCGCAGGTCATGGGTCTTGCAACAGGACAATGACCCAAAACACACAGCTAAAAACACCCAAGAATGGCTAAGAGGAAAACATTGGACTATTCTAAAGTGGCCTTCTATGAGCCCTGACCTCAATCCTATTGAGCGTCTTGGGAAGGAGCTGAAACATGCTGTCTGGAAAAGGCACCCTTCAAACCGGAAACAACTGGAGCAGCTTGCTCATGAGGAGTGGGCCAAAATACCTGCAGAGAGGTGCAGAAGTCTCATTGACAGTTACAGGAATCGTTTGATTGCAGTGATTGCTTCAAAAGGTTGTGCAACAAACTATTAAGTTAGGGGTACCATCATTTTTGTCCAGGCCTGTTCCATGAGTTCTTTTTTTTTTATAATTCTGTTGAAGCATGGTTGAAAAGCAATGTCTGACTTTCATTGGTTAACATTCATAGAATTCTTATTTATTATTATTTAATTATCAGATTAAAGTTATTTCTGTGACCATTGAGTTTTTCTTTCATTGACCGAAGGGTACCAACAATTTTGTCCACGTGTGTAACACAATCTCTGATTTATCACATTACATATAATTAATGGATAAGCCTAAATGTTTATCACATATTTATCATGCAGAGGTACTCAAAGCAAATATACTGTAAACATAAAACTATAAAACATAAATGTTGTTTGCACAGACTCACCTGATACAGTCAGTGTAACAGCATCACTGATCTCTGAGATCTGAGAGTCTTTGCTCCGTCCTTTGCAGCTGTAGTCACCACTATCAGAGTCAGTAACATATTTGATACTAATATAGCCTCCAGAGCCTATGTGAGGATCAAGACTGTTTTTATACCAGCTGTATGTCCACTCAGTGTCTCCTCCATCCTGTATGTTACATCTGAGCCCAACTCTTTCTCCTCTGTACACATGTGTGTTAGGTTCTATGGACACCACAGCTTTAGTACTCCCTGGAGAAAAGAAAAACATAAATAAACATTAGTAAAAATAAATAAATTAAATAAAAAATAAATTAAATGAAATACAATACAATTAAATTAAATTAAATTATAAATTGCATAGGCTGTAAAAGATTTACAAAGTGTACATTGTTCGACAAAGCATTTTAAACAAAGATTATGATTAAGATTAAGATTATGGTACATTTAAGATAATGCTGACTAAATGGATATGTCTCACCTTGCGAATGTGGCACTGGTGTAAGTGCAATTAGACCTAAAATTGAAACAGAACATGATAAAAATATGGAAATGATTCAGTGTATGAAAACTTAATTTAAATCATTAAATTAAATTTAAATCATTATCATGAGACAGGAGGAAGAAAAGAGAGTTTTGAAATCTTTGTTTATGAATGAATAAAGCTACAGACACTCACGCACTGAGCATGTGATTCACACAAGCACACATTTTCACACACACTCAGGTCACACTTCCAATATCACACACTTTCATATTCACAACAAATGTCTGTGTAAGTCGCAAACAACATTACTGAGCTACAGTCTCTTTCTAACGAGTCAGCGATAAACAGCTTTTATTTTCAAGTTAAATTGCTACATCAGTCCTGTGTGCGCCCTCTCACCACACACAAGTGAACTGCAGCTGGAGATCAGAGGAACGATCTTTTGCCACTTTTTCTCTCCAAGTGAAGAGACATAATATTTGTACATGGGAAATTAATACCCATGTACAGCTGTGTGAGGCATCAAACTCAGAAGAAGGAATAATAATTGATAATTGATAATAACTCAAAGAGGGAAATACATGTGATTATTTACAATGGCATTATATCTGCATCAAATTTGATCATGCAACACTTTTCATATTCATAAGAACACTCAAAGGCTAATAAACATGATTAAGAGAGAATTGCACAAGAGACATTGGAACAGAGAGATTCACAATCATACATGCAGCACAATCCCAATTCATATTCAGTAATTTTTATTTTCCTTCTCTTGTATCAAGGATTATTTATTGTTATTATTATAAGCAGTAGGACTAGTTATAGTGCTGTGATTATTATTATTATTATTATTATTATTATTATTATTAATAATAATTAATTAATTTATTTATTTATTTGTGCTTTTTATTTATTTATTTTATTTCAGTTGTTTTCATCACTAGTGTATCTTTATTTTTGACTGCACAGTTAAATATGCTTGTCACTTCATTCTGAGCTTAGAAAAGACAAATGTCCATATCTGTCAAGCCAAAAAAGCACCCAATGAATGTTTGATTCTCTCTCTTTCTCTCTCTCTCTGCAGTTGCTGTAATGTTTATTTTTCTAACTTTTCAATCCCTTATTTGTGTATGTACGTACTGTAAAATGTAGTTGTTACATGTCGCCAATGTCATGGCATGGTGTGTAATTAGTGCAGATTCAGGGAGGATCTTTAAAATGGAGTAGACCAGATTAACAAAGAAACATGGCATTAAGTTCTTGCCTGTTTTTCCCGTGTTCAGTAGAAGACGGTTTATTGGCAGGTGGATACGTTGTTTGACAAATGAGATTGATGAGATTGAAAAAGTGAACAAAGGTATTGAAAAGGACATTGTTTACAAAAAGAATTGTGACAGTGTTGCATCTTTCAACACTGAAAAAAGGTCGCTGTCATAAATATTCCTCCATTTATAAGTGATGATTTGCTGCAGAGAGAACTGACAAGACACAAAAAAAATTGTGTGCTGTATGAGAAAACTGCCAGCAGGATGTAAATCATGTTTACTGAAACATAGACACCACATCCTCATGGCTTTTAATAAAAAATAATGAGGAACTGAACCCAGTGTTTAACATGAATTTAGATTATTTAGAATATGCCATCTTTATAAAGAGTTTTGGCTGTGGAACAGAGGGGCACCTAGTACGAGCTTGAGCAGATGAAAAGACAAGGACAGAGACTACAGGAGAAACTGTGGGCAATGTTGAAACTTCAACTCACATGTGGGCAATGATGGAGATACTTGGAGGGGTGTGATTGGGAGGAACGGCCTCCCTGGGCTAAACCCGAGCAGTGTTTTGTTATTGGATTTCTGTGCCAGTCATGGCTTGTCCATAACAAATACCATGTTCGAGCATAAGGATACTCATAAGTGTACATATTATACTTTGTTTCATGATCATATCATCTGTCCTGAGGCCGTATGTCTTAGACTCACAGGTAAAAAGAGGGGCAGGTCTGTCAGCTGATCACTATCTGGTGGGGAGTTGCGTCTGGTGGCAGAGGAGGCCACTGGACAGATCTGGTAAGTCCAAAAGAGTAATGTGTGTGAATTGGAAACATCTAGGGGAGTCCATGTTCAAGAGATCTTCAACTCCCACCTCCAGTGGAGGTTTTCTAGCATCCCTGTAGAAACCGGGGACATTGAATCAGAATGGTCAATGTTCAAAGCTTCTATTGCTGAAGCTGCAGCTGTGAGCTATGGTCTTAAGGTTCTGGGTGTCTCACCCTAGGGTGCCTTGGTAACCCTCGAAAAGCATGGTGGACACCTGTGGTTAGGGAAGCTGTCCAACTGAAAAATGAGTCCTTCAGGGATATGCAAGGTATCAGTAGCGTCAAATGACAGCAGCCACAGACGGAAAGCAGCAGGTGTGGGAGGAGCTTGGAGAATCCATGGAAATAGACTTTTGGGCTGCACTAAGGTGTCTCTAGAAAACAATCTAGCACCTCAGGAGAGGGAAACAGGGAATCACCTAAGCTGTGTACAGCAAAGATGGGACACTGCTGACCTTGACTGAGGAGGTAATTGGGCGATGGAAAGAGCACTTTGGGGAACTCCTCAAGTCAAGTCAAAAGTCAAATAGGCTTTTATTGTAATTTCAACCATATACAGTTAATTACACGATGAATCAAAAAAACATTCCTTCAGGACCACAGTGCTACATACAACATAAATTCACAACATAAATTAACAAAAACTAACTAGTTAACTAAATAAGAAACCCAATTAGCTGCCTAGCTGAGACAAATCAGTTTAACATTATAAATTAACAGAAACTATCTAAGTCGTATACAGAAAAAAGACAACATAAAGTGCACATGCAAATGTTCAAACAAGAGGGACAAAATGACAACATAATACGTTTCAACACTGTGTGGTAATGAGCTGAGGTACTGGAATGGGAAACAATAAAGAATTCCTTGTAGATAGCAGCAAAGTTAGAAAAGAGTTATTTTTATTGTGCAAATAACACATATTGTGCAAAAGAGCAATTTCAGGTTAATATGCACAATTGTTAGATGGTTGTTGATCAGTGTGTTTGTGCGTGTATGTTTATCAGTCTCAGTGTTATTGAGGTGATTTGAGTTTATATGAGTGATTGAGTGTGTTTATGTGTGTTTATTAATCCAGTCCCTTTTTGTTGAGGAGACGGATGGCTTGTGGGAAGAAGCTGTTGCACAGTCTGGATGTGTGTCCGAATGCTTTGGTACCTTTTCCCAGATAGCAGGAGGATGAATAGTGTGTGTGATGGGTGTGTATGATCAACCACAGTGCTGTGGCTTTGCAGCTGAAGCATGTGGTGTAGAGGTCTTCAACAGAAGGAAATTGACACCCTGATGATCTTCTCTGCTGTCCTCACTATCTGCTGTTTAGTCTTGCGGTCAGAGAGGGTACAATTCCCAAACCAGACAGTGATGCAGCTGCTCAGGATGTTGTTGATGGGCGCGCTATAGAATGTGGTCAGGATCAGTAGTGGAAGCTGGGTCTTCCTCAGCCTTCTCAGGAAGAGATGACATTGTTGGGCTTTCTTGTGCAAGGAGCTGGTGCTGAGTGACAAGGTTCTCCTCCAGGTGGACCCCAGGAATTTGTGCTGTTGATGATCTACACAGAGGAAATTTCGATATTCAGTTGAGAGTGGTCGCTCCATGTCCTCCTGAAACCAAATAATCTAATATCTGTTGTAGAGACAGGAGGATGATGGGGAGTTGACGTTGATTTCCCTGGGCGAGGTCACTGAGGTAGCTGAGTGTAAAACGGCTGGAACGGCCTTACCGCACTGCTGTAACAAAAAGAGAGAATCCAAAAGGCAAAGCTCTCAGTCTACCAGTCAATCTTCATTCCAACCCTCACCTATGGTCTTGAGCATTGGGTCATGGTTATAGGCGGGAAAGGGCAAGATTGCTAATACAAGCGGCCAAAATGGGCTCTCAGAAGGGTAGCTCGCCTTTCTCTTAGAGATAGGATGAGAAGCTCAGTAATCCATGAGAAACTCAGGGTAGAGTCGCTGCTCCTTTTCATAGAAAGGAGTCAGTTGAGGTGGTTCGGGCATTTAGTAAGGATGTCACCAGCAGTTGAAGATGGATGGATGGGATGTAGGTATTACAGAAAATACAGTCTATCATGGTTATTTATTTTGTCTCCTGAGACAAATTGCACTGGGTACCACAAACTTTATCTACCTGTATTTTATACAATATGTGACCGGCCTTTATTTTATCAATGATGGTTTCGAGCATGGACTTGTCTAAAGTGGAACCTTTTCGCTTCTTCTAATTAGCTGCTGGAGGAACTGTTGATCCACAGGTCTAGACTCAATGTAGAGGACTGCAGCAAGCACGGACTAAACCACAGTTTACACTCAAATGGAATAATCAAACTGAAATGTGGATGTTTCAGATCCAAGTTTTCATCACACAGAACAACAAACTTGGTCATAACATGGACCTAAATTAACTTACGGTACCACTGTTAAATTTTAACACTGCTGCTAACACAGACATGTGTATGATAAAGGCAAAATCATTATACAGTTTCTGTGTGAAGGACTTGAACAAGAAATAGCTGTGTTGGAGACACTATGACAATGTCGAGAAAGAAACTGGGTTTTGATGATAAGTGTAAGTCAATCTTGACAAAGCACCATTAAATAAGAGAACAGATGATCTGCAATGGGGAATTCTGGACAGAGAATTGGCCACCAACAGCCTGGTGGGAAAAATTGACCCTATGGTGTCTGATTAATCTCCCTTCTGTCAGCTTCCAGAGACAAATTTCTATTGATTTCTTAAAAAGTCAAACTGTTGTTTAAGCAATTAAAAGTAGTTTTCAGGGTCTTTAATAAAAATTGGCCTGTGTTTACATGTTTACATGTAGCAACCTTAGGATTTTGTAGTGGGGCAGAAGAAATTATCGATAAATAAGAAAGCAGAAAAATATATATATTGTAACAAAGGGCATAAAGTCATTGCTCCATACCGACTGGCTACAAGTGACGAGAGACGGAAAGGGTACAGCACCACAGACAGCTCCCCTGAACTTGAACGAGGGACGGGGTACCCTAACTCACTAAGACCATCAGCTTATTGTCTACCATCCTGCTGTCATCGGTCGCCTATAAAAGGGCTGAGGATCCTCCATTCGGGGGTAAAAGAGGTGTCTAGAGGGCGACCAATAAACTTTAGAGGACCTTAAGTTTGGCGGCTTTTAAAAGAATGAAAAATACTGAACTTTATGTTGATGTTTACTGTTGCATTACGTTTTTTTTTTATTTTTTTTGCTCTGAGCCCGTCGGGAAGAAAAAGAGAAACCGAAAGTAATGAGGACTTGGTTTCTGTTCTTGTCACCGCAATATTGTCTCTTGGTTTCCTTGTCCACCCTAGAGCTCACGACTATATATACGGCCGGAAATCTAGATTCCTAGATATTCTCTAATAAAAGACATGTTATTCTATTAATGATAAACACACTACATGAAGACTCACCATGCACTGTGATGTTGACAGGATTACTGTTTCCTCCAGATTCAGACTCACACCAGTAAACTCCAGTGTAGAATGAGGAGAGGGAGCTGATATTACATGTAGATCCTGTAACTGATCCCCACCATGAACAATCTAACACTCCCTCACTCTGTGTGTATCGTTTCACTGTCCATCCAGTAGAGTGATTCTGGTCCTCACAACTCAGTGAGAGAGAGTCATTAGTAAAGTGTTGAGTTCTGCTGGGATTGATGATCAGAGAGACTGGAGGAGATTCACCTTAAACACAGAACAGATGCATGTGTTCTCATGATTGTGTTTTTTTATTATTATTATTTATTTATTTATTTTTTGCATAACTTCTACTGAACACATTTACACTTCATTTAATTAAACAGTGATGTTTGAATGAGAATACTACTCTACCAGTGCTTAGGGCTATTCACCTGCCATAAATAAAATGATTTTTGCACCAAATATTAAAACAGCTGTAATTCTACATGTCTGGAATTTAATTAACACATATTCTATATTCAACACTCCAACACAACAGTGTCATTTTTCCTCACCAGTGATCCATAGTGGCTGTAGATTAGATGAAAGTGTTAAATGTGATCTGTCTCTCTCTGCTCTGCACCAGTAAACTCCTGTGTGATTACGAGCAGCAGAACTGATAGTGTAGGAGCGTCCAGACACATAATCACCATGACTGTCTTTTATTTTTCTGTGGGGAACTGTGTACCATCTGAATGTCCAGCCTGTAGAGGAGTCTGTAACCTCACAGCGTAGAGTCACTGAGTCTCCTTCAGTCAGCCAGCTCTGTGCAGATACACTCAGGACTACCTGTGGGATCTCTGTTACACAGCAAATACAAAAGTATTTGTACATTTACTTTATATACAATAATATTCCAATTCCAAAATATGTAATGTCAGACTAAATAGTTATTCCAATTTTAAGTTACTACTACTTTTTTTTTTCAGGAACCTTTTCACCTTCAGGGCCTGTGATGAGCAAAACACTGCAATACAAGCCAATGGTTTTTAATTTAATGTAGAGCTTTAAAGAAAAGCTTGTTAAATATCGTAGAGTGAGTTATCAGACTCCCTAAATGTTTAAACATTACAGGAGTAAGTGATGAAGACTATTTATTACTTTTATGTGAAGTTAACAGTGGATAGAGATAGATGTGGTGAGGAATAGCACAATAATCTCATGAGCATAAAGTAAGCAACTAATAAAAGTACATGTTTGATGCTATAAGAACTTGACCCTGGAACAATTTCATATTGTGGCCCATTAAATATATGACTTTGACATTAAACTACTAAACTTCCATGTAAAAAAAAAAAAAAAAAAAAAAAAATATATATATATATATATATATATATATATATATATATATATATATTTTTTTTTTTTTTTTTTTTTTTTTTTTTACATATATACATATATACAGTATATATATATACAGTATATAATTATATAATTATTTATTATTAATATTTTCATATATGTTGGATAATACAGATGTTGCTTAGTACCAACAATCAGTCTGAACAACACTTGGATCTGTCATTATTGTAAATAAACATTTTACAGGATGAACACATGTGAGTGGTAGGATTGTCTCCTGCCAAGGAGAAAGACAAAGTTCAATTACTATTCAATGTTCAATCCCAGCAAATAAATTGCAGAGCATCCACTATGTTAATCCCAATCCTTTACATACACCAGTGACACATTGGAAGGCTACATCTGCAAAGTCATCTAGTGTAAAACCTGTGTTATGTCAAACTGTGGTCTTCTGTGGCACACGAAACGACTATAGCAATCTGACTTAACAAGAGGCAGATGCTTCCTATATGTGGATGATGTCAAGTGTAGGATGTATAAATCAGAGCTCCGCTGGATGTTATGCAGTGATTGATTGTAAACACAGTATATTCATCACACACATTTATCATACAGTCTTATGCCACAAATATACTGTAAGCATAAATCTATAAAACTATAAAAAGTATAAAAAAATGTTGTTGGCACAGACTCACCTGATACAGTCAGTGTAACAGCATCACTGATCTCTGAGATCTGAGAGTCTCTGCTCCGTCCTCTGCAGGTGTAGTCACCACTGTCAGAGGCAATAACATACCAGATATCAAACTCCTTCCTTGTGCTGTATGTAAAGTCTCCATAGGGTGCACGAGGGCCAAGTCTGTCACTGGTCCGATACCAGCTGTATGTCCACTCAGTGTCTCCTCCTCCCTGTATGTCACATCTGAGAATAACATCCTCTCCTCCATACACATGTGTATTAGGCTGTATGGAGACCACAGGTTTAGGACTCACTGTAGAACACAACACAATAAACAACTGATTTAATTAATGTTACTTAGTTAGTAACCTAGTAACCCAGTGTAAGGATCTCTCCAATGATGGAAACCACAAAGCAAGTTTTGTAAGTCACTATGAATAAGATCATCTGCCAAATTCCCAAATATAAATGGCATCGGCTATAAATTAATTTCAGAACAGAGCTTTTTATACAATATATTTTACTTACAAGCAAACATAAGACTTTTTAAATTTAAAAGTTTTTAATATTAAGTTAAAATTGTGGCACTTTTATGGTAGTGCTGACTAACTGTATATATCTCACCTCGAACATGTGACACTTGTATAAGTGAAATCAGCACTAAAAAGGAAACAGAACAGAAACTGAATATAATTAAAATATGAAAAAGATTCGGTGACAATGTAAACATTGTATGTAAACATTTAGTGACACTGAACATTACATTCAACAAAACAAAAAAAAAAAAGAAAGTTCTTTGTTCCTGCTCTGTGTGCATGTATTATTATTATTATTATTATTATTATTATTATTATTATTATTATTATTATTATTATTATTATCTTCTGCTATCCATGTGTGTCATGCTATATTGTTATACTAATATTTTAGACTGATATTACTGATAGTACTCTGTGACCTAGTGAAACGTTATGAGGATGTATTTATGTTAAGACTTTAAGGGCACAAAACGATTTTATGTCATCTTTTAAATGCCATAAATCTAAAGATAAATATAAATCAGCTGATTATTATTATTATTATTATTATTATTATTATTATTATTATTATTATTATTATTATACTGGGCTCAGTGCACACATTAATCTGTACAGTAGAACATACAAGTGTGTAGAGTGTGTGTGTTTGTGTGTGTGTGTGTATGTGTATGTGTGTGTGTGTGTGTGTGTGTGTGTGTGTGTGTGTGTGTGTGTTAAGCACTTTTGTAAGTCGCTCTTTTGTCTAAATGTACGCCGAGCCGATTTATTTCTCCGTGCCACCAAGCAGATGGCCCGGGCTATCGACTGTTCTATGGCTGCCATGGTTGCCATGGAGAGACATCTATGGCTTATCCTCACGAGCAGTGGCAGGACAGGGATCGCGTTTTCCTCCTTGATGCCCCCATCTCGTCTTCCAGTCTCTTTGGCGACACCGTAAATACCGCCACCACTAGGTTTCGGGAGGCAAAGGTCTATGAGCAGGCCTTGTGAGATTCCTCCCCTGCCATGCTCAGGAATGAGACCAGGTCTGGTCCCCACGAGGCATGAGGCGCAGAAAGAGAATGTGGCGAGCTGGGTACCCCCTTGTAGAGACTGGGGAGGGACTCGCCACGCTTTACAATCTGCCTCAAAAAGACCAGACCTGAGGAGCATCATCTCGCCAAAAAGAAGTCCTGAGGCTGACGTGCCCAGGACCACGAGGGTTTCTCCCCCCGGGAGGGGCATGTAAAAATTCAAATAAGGGATAAAGACTCCTCCCTGGCACCGTGCTCGGTTTCTTTCTGCCATGTTTCAGGATGCCGAACACCTAACCATACCCCCCCATCTAGCCTCAGTGTCAAAACTTGTGCCTCTTTTAGAGAGGCTGGCAGCGGGGAAACTACTGCCAGGTATGTCTCCGTAGGTACAAAGCACTTAGAGAGAGGCTACAAGATTCATATTGCACATCGTCCTCCGCCTTTCAATGGAGTGGTCATCTGCTGACTCTGCAATTACAGACTTTGCTGGAAAAAGGGGCAATAGAACATGTTCCCCTGCCAGACAGAAACCCAAGCTACTCAGGTCAGTATTTCATGGTTTCCAAGAGAAATGGGGGGTTGCGTCCAACATATATAAAATGCACAGATGAAGCTCTGGCTCTATGATTCCAGGGCATCTGTATTCTGAATTATATAGACGACTGGCTGATCCTGGCTCAGTCTTAGCAGCTAGCGCTTCGACATCAAGATGTCGTCCTAGCGCACCTCCATTCTTTAGGATTGAGACTCAACAACAGGAGAGGCATTCTCTTTCCTGCTCAGAGGAGAACATACTTGGGTGTCATATGGAATTCGATCGCAATGCAGGCACAGCAGTCTCCTGCGCGTGTCGAATCCATTCTCAACATCCTAAAGGAAATCAGACTAGGCCAGAATGTGATTGTTCATTACTTTCAGAGTGTTTTAGCTCTCATGGCAGCTGCGTCCGTCGTGATACCTTTGGGCATTCTGTACATGAGATTGTTTCAGTTGTGGCTAAGCACCAGGAGATTTTAGCCAAGGGCCAATCCCCTGAGGCAAATAAGGGTTTCACGCCAGGGGCTTCATACCCTTTTTATGTGGTTCAGACCCCAGTCTTTGACTCTGGGTCTCACTCTAGGTCCGTAATGTCGTCTCAAGATGCTAACAACAGACACTTCCCTGACAGCTTGGGGTGCATTCTTAGATGGCCGTCCAGCCAAAAGGAGCTTGAGAGGTCATCTTCTTGTGTGGAACATCAATTGCCTTGAAATGATGGCTCTATTTCTGGCCCTGAAACACTTCCGCCTGCAGTTGAGAGGCTACCATGTCTTAGTGAGTATATTAAATTATATTTTAGCAGCCCAGAAAAATATGTACACAAAGAGTGGAGGGTTTTCTTTGAACAAACGTGGACAAAATTGTTGGTACCCTTCGGTCAATGAAAGAAAAACTCACAATGGTCACAGAAATAACTTTAATCTGACAAAAGTAATAATAAATAAGAATTCTATGAATGTTACCCAATGAAAGTCAGACATAATAATATGTGCAACTGTAGTCACAGGAACATCTAGCTGCTTGGAAATGGTCTTATAGCCTTTACCTTTAACATGCTTGTCTATAATTTTCTTTCGAATCTCCTGAGACAACTCCTTCCTTCGCTTCCTCTGGTCCATGTTGAGTGTGGTACATACCACGTCATCAAACTAATTAGTTTATGCTAATTAGTGGACACACCTTGAATTAACATGTCCCTTTGGTTACATTATTTTCTGTATTTTCTAGGGGTACCATCATTTTTGTCCAGGCCTGTTCCATGAGTTTATTTTTTAAAATAATTCTGTTGAAGCATGGTTGAAAAGCAATGTCTGACTTTCATTGGTTAACATTCATAGAATTTTTTTTAATTATTACTTTTGTCAGATTAAAGTTATTTCTGTGACCATTGTGAGTTTTTCTTTCATTGACCGAAGGGTACCAACGATTTTGTCCACGTTTGTATATTCATGCCTTCTGATGGTGCTCAATGTCGACACATTTTTACGGTTTAAAATGTTGGCACATTCAAAAATCAGGACATTTGCATAGTTAACACTATCAGATAGCCTACAATAAATTAAATTAATTTTAAGACCATTTAAACTGAGGCATTGCCAAGTCTTTCATTGTTTTGTCCCTGTTAAGACATTACAGAAACTATATAAGAAACGTTTGATTATGAATTCTAAAGAACAATTTTGGGCATCTCATTTTACCATTATGAAAATAATATGAAGCACATATACACACATTCATCATGAATGATCTACTGTAAAACAAAATAAAATTCATGTTTGCTTCAGCATTGGAAACAATATTGTTTTATTAACTAATTATAGACAATTCTTCGTTGTACTTGGTCTGGCTTTTAGGTAAAATCCTTCCATGTGCCATCTGGCGAATATTCAGTGAAGCACAACACATTATTTTATTTCCCAAATGTTGCTTGTGTGATCTCGCGGCATGGTGCCGAATTGCTGGATTTCGCAGGAAAAAGCGTGCATTCTTAAAGGCCAGATCTGTATGTATTTTACTGATTAGTGTTAACAAAATAGTGTTAACATATTGTCTTTATCTTTATCTATCTTTTTCTCCCAGTTTACATTCATTAGATTGTTTAAACCCTGTGAATTCTCTCTACTTGTACTCTTACCTGTTGAACTATCAACGTTACTGAGAGTAGTTACACATCAAACTAATCCCTTCTCATAACAGATATGGATCCACTGATCCACCTGAGCAGTCATGCTGAAGTACACACAATGTCCCAATCACACAATAAACTCATCACTCAGGACATTCAGACTGCAGATGAACAACTTTATACCCAACACTCACTCTAATGAAGACACAAAGAGAATGTTTACTCACAGAGTATCACAGGGAGACGACTGAGCTCCATCCTGTCTCTATGATCACTGACTACCTGGCAGAGCAGAGGTGTGAAAACTAACCCTCAGCACTTCCTGTGTTCTTACATAAATAGCATATATCCATTACGTGAGAAAGCCAGCCAAAGAAATATTGAGTGAGTGTGAGTCAGAGATAAAGAGAGAAAGAGAGAGAGAGAGAGAGAGAGAGAGAGAGAAGAGCTATTAACTTTATAGTGGTTAATGTGTCTTGTTTTAAAATATAATATATATATGATTGGAAGGTCCATTGATTTTTGCTTTATATTTTTTTATTCATTTCTTGCTGATGATTGTTTCAAACATGGATAATAATGTCAATAAGTCACATGGTCATCAGTGTTTCAAACATGCAAAAATTAGGTTTTGTTGTGTTTATGGTGGAAAAATGCATCAACGTCTATTGCAGCACTTACCCAGTAACCTTTTGCAGTCTCTTGCAGCCTACATACAAACACTTCCATTACACACTTCTCACCTCCCCTTCATTTCTTCCTTCCTTCTTAAAACCCTTCCTTTACCCTTTATCGTAATAAAACTCCTATTTTCCCCAAAAGATTTCACTTCGTGTCTGTGGTGTGACCCAAGATAAAGATCTTACAGCTTGATTGCAGTTGATGCTTCCAAAGGGTGGCACAATCAGTTATTAGGATTAGGGGCACATAGCTATCCAACCCTGACTGGCTCTTTTTCATAATGCCTGCATGAAATCTTAAATTTAGATGGAGAAGCGCTGACTACAGATACAGAGGAAGGAACAGCAAGAGATCGAATAGGACGTTGATGGACCAACTGTTAACTGTAACTTAATTTCATTAAAATAAAGTAAAGTAAAGCCTTTATTTGTCACATATACATTACAGCACAGTGAAATTCCTTCTTCGCATATCCCAGCGTAACTGGGGTCAGAGCGCAAGGTCAGCCATCGTACAGCACCCCTGGAGCAGTTAGGGTTAAGGGCCTTGCTCAAGGGCCCAACAATGGCAACCTGGCTGAGCTGGGAATCAAACCGCCGATCTTCCGATCAGTAACTCAGTGCCTTAGCCCTCTGAGCCACCACTGCCCTAACATGCTATGGAAGTACAATTAAATATAAAAAATAAGCTAGATTTTAATGTTTACATTATTCTCCTACTTGACAGCTACTTTTGTTACAAAACTTACTTTTATTTTAATTGAATCATTTTTAATAAAACATTTTGCACTCTATCCAGTACTTTGCCTCTATTCCAAATCCCCCACACTCATCTAGGATTTTACAGTATACCTTTATTTTTATGTTTACAAAAATACAAAAACACATGGCACACAAAACATGTTAAACACTAAACATTGATGCATGGTGAGGTTTTAAATTAAGTTTCAGCACCTCAGCTAAGTTTGAAAATCTACACATAGCAAGGCAAGGAAAAAAAAAGCACAAGCATCTCTCTTGTAGGAATGTCATCTTCTTAATAAGAAAATTTGATAGCCATTCCTGGTCTCTCCTGGTCACAAGGACATGCTGCCGTTTGAGATCCTGAGGAGAACAGAAAATGCATGTGTTACGTTCCAGAACATATTTGGATGGTTGTTTTGGTTCTGTTGCCCTTTTTTCAGGGTTCTTAGTGGTTCCATCCATCGTTGCTGCTTCTGATTGGTTGGCTTAAGTTTCAGTACATCAACCAACGCCGTCATTCCACTCTTCTGATTGGCTGCTGCACATCTTGGTACTTCAACCAATCTTCATCCACCAGCTGGCTTTTAAGAAACTGTTTTAGGACTTGGAGGCAGTCTTGAGACTCACTTTGTTTGGGCTACACTTTGTTTGAGAGACTGGTTCAGGGAAGTAAGCCACGTGGCATACATTTCAACATCTAGGTAACTTACTGTCTAGAGATACACTAGGGTAGAGGGTGTGTGCCAACCTATGTATCCCTTTTGAGTTAGGTAGTGTAGCCAGCTAGGGTGTTTTGTTTATCTTATTTATTTTTAGAGGAGATTAGATGGGCGGGAAAATTGTGTTTAGTTAGCCTGGGTTTTGGGTTTATTTTCAGCCGTACCCATTGCCAGTCTTTCTATTAGTGCCAATTCTTTTCATTTCAAAACATTTCACTTGGTACTACTTCTTTTGTTCTTCATGTAAATAAACATCCTTTGTTATCAAAGTATTTGGTTGGTCATCACTTTGGTTCCTACCCGTGCTGGGAATTCACCTTGCCACTGTCACACAAATTTAAATGTGCGACCCGTATACCCCTAGACCGCCAAGGGTCGTAACACATGCATCAGATATTTATTATTTATTATATGTATCTATGCTATTCGTTGAACATTTTTATAGCAGGCATTATATTTATTTGTAGCATTTCTGTATGATTAAGTCACAGTATACATAAACACTTTATTTTTGCAATAAAAAGTAAATAGTTAAAAGAAATAGCGCTTGTGTGCTATGACTAAAGAAAGTAATGTTTAATGAGCACTTTATTTAAATTTGACTGTGATAATCAGTAGAGAATGTAGACAGCACCTGATTCCTCACCTTACAGAGTAGAGTTGTAAAGTCATATCTCAGTGCCCCGTGTAGTGTCCGTGCAGCGCGCGCTCATTTCACCCTCTGAGCGCGCGGTAGATAGGCATGTCAGTAGGCATGTTGTTCAGACCGGCGTTGTTTTCGTCACAAAAATAAAAACATCCACACAGAGCATTAACAGGTGTCTCACAGTTCATGACCTAAGTTGGTGTTTCTTCTTATTATTTAGGAGAGGGGGAGAAATCATGCTCGGCGACAGAAAACACCCTTAAACAGGCCTTTCATGCGTGAAAAACCCTTCAGTGTCGCTGAATTAAAACAACTCTGTAAAGAATGGTGAGTCAAAATTTCTCCACGGCGATGTGAAAGACTCTGTGCTAGATAACTTGTCTCCAACTTTCAGAAGAGATGCATCTTTCTGTGGGTACTGTACACACAAACAATCACAAATACCACGTGCACGTTAAAATAATTTGGCTGGGTGTTACCGTCACATCCCCCAATCAATCCTGACATCACTCCAAGCCACTTCCACATGTTTGGGCCATTAAAGGAGTTCCTGGAAGGCCAGCATTTCAGTCATACTGAGAATCCTTCTACCTTAATGATATCCAAGAACTAGTGCATCAGTGTAGCAGGGAATATATATAGAAATAAAAAGTAGTTAATAAACTAAAGTTTATTTTTAGAATCAAGGGTTTTTACTCTCAGAACTCTGCAGAACTGTTATTCCGCACAAGCAGAAGTCTTGCTTTGACCGCCACTTGTATCTTTAATATTCCATCTAAGAGCATTTCTACAAACACAATGAAAAGAACACTAGATAGAGATTAAACAGCTGTATGTCCATGTGAAAAGCACTTGTATGTGAGACTCATAAAAAAAAGGCTTCAGTTTGCTAGGGAACATAAAAATTGGGTTTTGGATTTTGCACCCATCATGCATAGTGTCCACTGTAAAGCTTCTGGAGGCAGTGTTATGATCTGGGGTTGTTTTAGTTGCTCAGATCTCGGCTCAGCAACGCTATGTGGCAAAAAGATGAATGAGCAAGGTATCCTATCAATGGATTTTTTTTCCCCTTACAGCTTCATGATTTGGCCTGCTCAGAAGCCTGACATTAACTGAATTGAAAGTCATGTGTGATGTGCTGAATAAGCCTTCATGTAGCAGTGTGACTCACCAATCTCAAGCCACAAAGATGAATATAAACATGGTGCTGCATACACACGTGGACAAAATTGTTGGTACCCTTCGGTCAATGAAAGAAAAACTCACAATGGTCACATAAATAACTTTAATCTGACAAAAGTAATAATAAAAAAAAAATTCTATGAATGTTAACCAATGAAAGTCAGACATTGCTTTTTAACCATGCTTCAACAGAATTATAAAAAAAAATAAACTCATGGAACAGGCCTGGACAAAAATGATGGTACCCCTAGAAAATACTGAAAATAATGTGACCAAAAGGAACATGTTAATTCAAGGTGTGTCCACTAATTAGCATCACAGGTGTCTACAATCTTGTAATCAGTCAGTGGGCCTATATATAGGGCTCCAGGTAGTCACTGTGTTGTTTGGTGACATGGTATGTACCACACTCAACATGGACCAGAGGAAGCGAAGGAAAGAGTTGTCTCAGGAGATTCGAAAGAAAATTATAGACAAGCATGTTAAAGGTAAAGGCTATAAGACCATTTCCAAGCAGCTAGATGTTCCTGTGACTACAGTTGCACATATTATTCAGAAATTTAAGATCCATGGGACTGTAGCAAACCTCCCTGGACGTGACCGCAGGAGGAAAATTGATGACAAATCAAAGAGACTGATAATCCGAATGGTAACAAAAGAGCCCAGAAAGACTTCTAAAGAGATCCAAGGTGAACTTCATGCTCAAGGAACATCAGTGTCAGATCGCACCATCCGTCGTTGTTTGAGCCAAAGTGGACTACATGGAAGACGACCAAGGAGGACACCATTGTTGAAAAAAAATCATAAAAAAGCCAGACTGGAATATGACACACTACATGTTGACAAGCCACAAAGCTTCTGGGAGAATGTCCTATGGACAGATGAGACAAAAATGAAACTTTTTGCCAAGGCACATCAGCTCTATGTTCACAGATGGAAAAATAAAGCATATGAAGAAAAGAACACTGTCCGTACTGTGAAACATGGAGGAGGCTCTGTTATGTTCTGGGGCTGCTTTGCTGCATCTGGCACAGGGTGTCTTGAATCTGTGCAGGGTACAATGAAATCTCAAGACCATCAAGGGATTCTAGAGAGAAATGTGCTGGCCAGTGTCAGAAAGCTGGGTCTCAGTCGCAGGTCATGGGTCTTGCAACAGGACAATGATCCAAAACACACTGCTAAAAACACCCAAGAATGGCTAAGAGGAAAACATTGGACTATTCTAAAGTGGCCTTCTATGAGCCCTGACCTCAATCCTATTGAGCATCTTTGGAAGGAGCTGAAACATGCCGTCTGGAAAAGGCGCCCTTCAAACCGGAAACAACTGGAGCAGCTTGCTCATGAGGAGTGGGCCAAAATACCTGCAGAGAGGTGCAGAAGTCTCATTGACAGTTACATGAATCGTTTGATTGCAGTGATTGCCTCAAAAGGTTGTGCAACAAACTATTAAGTTAGGGGTACCATCATTTTTGTCCAGGCCTGTTCCATGAGTTGAAACAATGCCATGGTGAATGTCATGTGCCATAATCAAAGCTAAAGAAGACCAACCAAATCATTATATTATGCAGTTTTTTTTGTTTTGTTTGTTTTTTGGCCAAACAGTGCATGTCCTTTAACATATGTTAAATACAGAATCTTGATGTAAGGCAGAAGAAACAACAATTTTGTTAGAAGAGCGAAGAGAAAAATCATGATTGTATGTATGAAAAGGTTGAAGACTGAGGTAAGGGTGTGTGTGTTTGAAAGAGTGAGTAAGTGATTGAGTGTACATGTGTGTAAGAATAAGGTAAACATATGTGTGAGCCTGTAAGACTGACAGGAAGTGTATCTGTGTGTGTGTGTGTGAGAAAGAGATAGTGTGTAAGCCAGAGGGGAAAGTGTCAAGGTGTGTGTGTGTGTGTGTGTGTGTGTGTGTGTGTGTGTGTGTGTGTGTGTGTGTGTGTGTGTGTGTGTGTGTGTGTGTGTGTGTGTGTGTGTGTGTGAAAGAGACCCATGTTACCAAATGCTGGCACTCAGCTAAGTCTCTGTGTAGATTGACTTCAGACCTCTGTGACCTCCTTACTGGCACGTGCTTCAGAGGTAGAGTGACAGGGCAAAAACTACTCGCATCATGTTGTGTACCAGGCATGTTTGGACAGATTTTATCCCTTAATAAATAAAATGATCTTTTAAAATTTACACAGGTTATCTTTGCGTAATGTTAAAATTTGTGCGATGATCCGAATCATTTAACTATGAGAAATATGCAAAAATAAAAGTTCAGGAAGCGGCAAATTCCTTTTCACATAATTTTACATAATATGGCACTAAATTAGCATTGGGAAACACCAAATATACTTATAAATTCACTATTTATATACTGCTACATTTGTCATCTGTAAAGTTATCAATAATAGGAGCAGCTAAAATTAGCTAAGGGCTAATCCACACTAGCCGACATTTAACAAAGTCAACTATCTTAGCTGTTGTAGCAAGCTAGTGCTTAGTGTATTAATCCATCCATCCATACAGAAACATCTGTAATTCAACTAGGGACCATGGATGCCAATGGGGACCAGTGCAGTTATTGCTATTTTGTATGGCCATGGTAGGACAGCATTCACACACTAAAGGCAATTTGGGAATGCCAGTTATCCTAATCTGGAAGAAACCAGAGATCCTTGAGAAAACCCACCAACCATGTGGAAAATGCACACAGAACCGATATGGGAATCGAGCCCAGGACCTGGAGGTGCAAGGCGACAGTGCTAAGCACTAAAACACTGTGCTGCCTAGCATAGTAAGACTTGCTTATAAATACATATTTGGACGAATATTAGAGATACCATGGAACAAATGTTTACTTCTGCGGGTTTAATAGATTAAACAAGATTGCTATTCTTTTTAATGACTGCCAGTTACACTCAGCTCTCATTTTCCCCAAACATTCCTATAGCATTAGCATTGCTCTAAAGTTAGCATTAGAACACAGAACAGTAACACCTAATAAAGTTAAAATATTTACCATGATCTGATCTCAAGTCTCTTCCGTGGCAAATTTAGTGAAAATTATAACATGCTGATGCGTAGCATGTTTTGTGTTGCAATTCCTGTTTATCAGCCGCAATCCCATAGTGCCCTGTATGTTAGCATTAGCATTTTCCTTGCAACTTATCCCAAAAAGCTCCAACAAACAGGAGCTAGACTACACAGAGAGAGAAAGCACCACTCACATGCAGGATTGAAACACTACAGTACATACATACTTAAAATGCTGTCCCTCTCATGAATTAAGTTTCACACCTCCTCCCCTTCCTCTTACAGCACCAGATTAAAAAAACAAGTTAAAGTACAACAATCCTGTGTGTGTTTGCAGGACTATAAAGATGTGCTTGTTTCTGTACAGCTGCTTTTATTAATGTTGAGACAAATTATAATTATTAACAGTTATTAATGTATACGATTTAAATAGTGCTGTGCATTAACTTGGTATTAATTTGTTTCCTTGCACAGACAATATACATCCTGTATATTATAAGGCATTTTCTCAGTAAGCCTAGTTATTGATATAATCTTTTTGTTCAGGCAACACCACAAAGGCTCCACCACGTCAGCTAAATACATTTCAGTTAGACATAACTATGACTTCCATTGGTGAAAGTACAAACACCATCCAGTCATCATATTTTAACAGATCACATGTTCATGAGAAGTTGTCACTGAGCAGCAGATGACAGCAGGACACAGATCAGGTGCAGATTAAAGACTCGTTAACACTCATTAGATTATTTAATCCCTGTGTTTTAAACTTGCTCTCTTTGTAGAGTACTTATCACTTATTACTTGCTTATCTGTTGAACTATCATAGTTGCTGAGAGTAGTTACACATCAAACTAATCCCTTCTCATAACAGATATGGATCCACTGATCCACCTGAGCAGTCATGCTGAAGTACACACAATGTCCCAATCACACAATAAACTCATCACTCAGGACATTCAGACTGCAGATGAACAACTTTATACCCAACACTCACTCTAATGAAGACACAAAGAGAACGTTTACTCACAGAGCATCACAGGGAGACGACTGAGCTCCATCCTGTCTCTTTTCACATCTCTTGTCATAATGACTCACTGATAAAGTAATGGTGTAGAAGTTGAACCCTCAAGGCTTCCTGTCTTCTTACTGGAACAGAATATGGCATCTACATGAGAGAGACAGACAGAGGAAGAGATTGAGATTTTGACACACTTTATTAAAGAAACAATGTTAATACTTATTTACATATTTTGACTTGTTTTCATTGTGTTAATTACATATTTACAGTGTTTTTTTTAGTAAAAGAACTCCCACTAAGTACCTCCACACCCCTTCTCCACCATTACCAACAACTATTTTCTCACATTTAGTTTTGTTTCATTGTCCATTGATTTACAGTCTTGTTCAAAGTTTAAGGTTTTTAGCTGCTGTCCAATCTCATGTCCTTCTTTGTAACAGTGGGTTTTTGTATTTTGTTACTTGTTGCACTGTTTTTTTTTTTTTTTTTTTTTTTTGCAGTTTCTTTTGTTCAGACAGTTGGATTTTTATCACACATATTTTCTCTACTTTGGAAAGCTGTAAAAAGTAGTTTATTTGCTCCTCTATGGGTGTGTCTCCTTGAGTGTGTTGTGCTGCACCCTGCTCCTTCACTATCCTGTGTTGCTGCACTTCCAGTGTGTTTTCTGGTTCAGGACTAAAATTTATGAGGTATGTGTGTTTTTGCTCCGGAAGGACAGGATGTGTATCATATTGGAGCTCTTACCCAAGCAGGTAGCACTCATGGGGCCAACGAACTTCCCGAAGTGGGCCAGCTCCTTCATGATCGTCTCGTTCTTAATGAACGGGGGCACATTTGATATCGCAGGTGCAGACAGAGAGGTAACATGTACTGCAGATCCTCTCACATACATTCCAATCTTTATCAGTGCAACCATGAGGTATTTCTTAGTCAGAAACACCATCGCCGCATTGTTCATGCAGGATGCAGCGTCCTGTAGATGTTCTCACACCCGACCTGCTCTCATACCACTAGCAGCACCTCCTCCACCTGTACTCCCTGTCCAGGGTGTACCCCATCTTGTGCTTTAAGGACGTTTTCACACTGCGGTCCCGGATCCGTTTCCGAGTACACTTGGACCCGGGACCAGTTGATTTTTGTCTGTGAGAATGTAATCGTTCCGAATCGTTCCGCGCTCGGGAACGAATCCCTGGACCGATTGCAGAGGTGGTTTCGGGAACGATTAACACCTTCCCGAGAACGGAAGGCGGGACATAAGTACACGCTCGTGCTCAAAAGAGGAAGTGACGTAATTCCAGTTCGACTCCGTACACAAACAAACGTGGCTACTGAAGAATCTCTGTGAAGTGATGCCGAAGTATAGCATTTGCTAAAAATTTAGACAGACGAAAAATCCGGAGATAATGGGACACTACACATAAAACCTCCGATATTTACGGAAGTATCCGTAAGTATTTAGACGCGCGCGCGTACGGCAGCACTGAGCAATGCCACGCGGAGTTAAACAAACTTCGGCTCATGCAGCACATAGCGCGCGCTGCGATACTGAAGTGAGGAAAAGATAAACAATAGGATAAAAACCATCCAGTGTGATCGAGTCGGAACCCCTCTGACCCACGACAACATCTACCTTCATCATCGGAACCGGACAGCGTGGAGCCTGGTCCAGCAGAGAGCCTGCGCGTGAGCGGTGAGTTCATATTAAATACTATTAACTCCTGTTATTAACACTGTTAAAGAGAGTCTCATATTATCACCACATCTCCAGGTAACTGTCTGTGGATATCGTGGTGACATTTAAATGTATATAATAAGATATACAGGATGATCCTTTCACATTAGCTCACAGTAAAGTTCACTTGGAATGTTCATGTCTGCTCACTTTAAGGCCTCAGATCATTTCACTGTTCAGAAGAGCAGAATGTGATGAATGTGTTGTGCTTATGTAGCTATTAGAGGTACAGCTACTTTACTCTTTACTAATATTTTATGTAGAACCTTCATGTATATTCTCCAACACATCTCAGAGACACTTATAAACACTGAGACGCTGATGAGACACATAAGCTCCACACACACTTTCAGGTTATCTGTGATTGCTGTGACAAAATGTCAATGTTGGAAAAATGTAATTTGTACAACCTGTTATGGTTGCAACTTTCAGCTAATTTCTTGCCTTTATACTTTCTTGCAGACAGGCACTGGAGGAAACACAGACTGAGACCTCTGACAGTAGCACAAGACCAGCTAACAACAGAAGAAAGAGACAAAACCTGACGTGCAGAGCAGGAGACTCATAATGCTGCATGAAATCTCAGATTTAGATGGAGAAGCGCTGACTACAGATACAGAGGAAGGAACAGCAAGAGATCGAATAGGATGTTGATGCTGATGATGGACCAACTGTTGTCTTCATTTCATTAACACACACCCTCTTGCTATGCAAGTACAAGTAAATATAAAATATGCTACATTTTAATGTTTATATTTTTTGTCCTATTTGACAGCTACTTTTGTTACAAAATGTACTTTTATTATATTTTTATTTAATAATGTTTAATAAAACCTTTTGCACTCTATCCAGTACTTTGTCTCTATTCCAAATCCCCCACACTCATCTTGGATTTTACAGTGTACATTTATTTTTACATTTACAAAAATACAATATAAACACACAGCACACAAAACATGTTAAACACTAAACATTGATGCCTGGTGAGGTTTTAAATTAAATAGTTTCAGCATCTCGGCTAAGTTTGAAAATCTACACATAGCAAGGTAAGGAAAAAAGAGCACAAGCATCTCTCTTGTAGGACTGTTGTCTTCTTAATAGGAGTATTTAGTAGTTATTCCTGGTCACAAGGACATCCTGCCATCCCACACCACCCCTCTCTAAACCCAGATGATCCTGAGGAGAACAGGAAAATGCATGATTAGATATTTATCATTTATTGTATGTATCTATGCTATTTGTTGAACTTTATTCTAGCAGGCATTATATTTATTTGTAGCATTTATTGCATTTATTAATTGTTTACATCTGATTAATTTACAGTGTACATAAACACTATTTTTTATAATAAAGTAAAAATTTTAAATGTGCTATGACTAAAGAAAGTAATGTTTAATGAACACTTTATTTCTATTTGACTGGGAATCAGAAGAGAATGTGGACACACCTGATTCCTCACCTTACAGAGTAGAGATGTAAAGTCATTCCTCAGTGCCTCGTGCTGTGTCCGTGCAGCGCGCGCTCATTTCACCCTCTGAGTCGCGCGCCAGACGTGTCAGTAGGCATGTTGTTTACAGTGCCGTTGTTTTTGTCATAAAAACAAAACCTCCACACGGAGCATTAACAGGTGTCTCACAGTTCATGACCCGAGTAGCGTTTGTTCTTCTTTCAAACCAACTACCTCTCTACCGTGTTACAACCCGCAACATGTGGGGCGCAGTGTGTGTAATTTATGTGTCTGTGTTGCTGCGCTTCGTAGCGTGTGTGTGTATTTTGTATCCAGGTCGCGCGCCGATCCGGATCCATTCCAGATTTTCCGACTGGCACTACACCGGCAACTGCTTGAGCTTCCACACGTTCGCTTCCGCCCTGAGTGACGTCATCAATCAGCGGACCAATTATAAACCGGAGAGAGACGCGGGAACGGGGAGGCGTGTGGGCGAAGTGTTGGTTGTGTTGGAGAGTTTTGTTGTGATAGTGAAATTTTGAGATTGGATTGTGTATTCTGGTTTTTGACTTTTGGCTTCCATTTTGACTTTGATTTTTGCTTTGTCCTTTTGGTTTGGTTGCTGGCTCTTTGTAAATACTGTATGTTTGTGCACTCACCGGTAGTAGGGGTGTGGCTGCCCATTATTTTGGGGAAAGGGTTTTTTGTTCACTGTTTTTGGTTTAGGGAGATAGGGAAGGCATCTGTATTTTTGTTTGTGTTTTGTTTGCTAAGTAAGCAAGCTGCTAAAATACAGATACCTTTTTGTTTATTATTTTGGCCTGGGTCCACCCTGAAGCTAAGCCTTGTGTTGTGTTTGTGTGTTTATTTGCATGTGCTATTGGTCAAGCAATACAAACCTCACTTGTTTGTAAATTACCATATCTGTCTTGTTCTTTGTTCCATTACACCACTTTGTTCCACACTCACCAAACAGTTTAAAATAGAACCCCGAACCAATCATTTGCTGTACGGCCCAACCCTAGACTGGGACG
Source organism: Clarias fuscus (assembly GCA_030347435.1). Taxonomy (NCBI): domain Eukaryota; kingdom Metazoa; phylum Chordata; class Actinopteri; order Siluriformes; family Clariidae; genus Clarias; species Clarias fuscus. The sequence goes on from CM059205.1 coordinate 39,539,081, forward strand.
TAACAACCGCCACCTACTGTTTCCGGTTGTGTAAATACGCAAGTGTCCCCGGGATCACAATCGCTATTACAGTGTGAACGCAGACCTGCGGGGGGATTGGGGAGGGGGAGAAATCGTGCTCAGGGACAGAACGGAAAAGATCATTACCAGTGTGAAAACGCCCTCAGTCTCCTGGGACATACAGTACTCCAGCACTCCTCCCCCGCTACCCTGAATACAGGATAAAGCGATATAAACAAGAGTGAGTGAGAGAGAGTGTACCCATCTATTAGTAATCAATATTTCACACGTTAATAATAATGTGAATGTCACGTTATCTATCTCGTATTTAAAGAGGTGTTAAATTTATTTGTTTATTTATTTGTTAATGTTTTGTTTTTGTTTTTCTTTTTTTTGGTGTGAAACTGAACCAACTTCAACTTCTAACACAGCACTTACACAGGAAATATGTTATGTCTAAAAGATTAAGGTGTTCACGTCAACGGTTATGGCAGTTAGAGGAAGTAACTTTACTGAAGCTGTAACTTGCTGCAACCCACACACACACACAAACACACACACACACACACACACACATTATGGACAATTTAATGACATCTATTAGACTTTTCTGCATTTGGAGTTTTCTGCAAATAATGTTTTTTGTTGAAAGGCCTTAGTTATTTTGTGGGAAAGGTGTTCTGGCAGCATGGTATAGACAGGACAAAAACTGTTGAGCAGTGAAGATGACATTATTTCAGAATTGTTCAATTGTTTATAAATTGTTCTCTTATTTTGATTGCCAGTGTACATGTTATGTGGATACTTTGTTAGGCACAGCTCTCACCACTCATTTGAATTTGTTATTTCAGTTGCATCATACATTAAAGACATTAATAATTATATATTAGCATCATTGTATTTCTTACCATGGTAATATTTCTGAGATAGCAGAAATCCTATCCTGGTAACAATGTTGACTTTAAATGAAAGACTGGAATTAATAATCACACCTACAGTAGGTCTTTTACTGCTGCACATAATGAAACAGAAAATCAATCCATAGTTACTGTGTGATCAGAAAGCTTATTTCTGTAAGGGTCTACCCCTAGAGGGCACTGGGTATGTTTGTGTTTGTTTTGTAGATTTTGGTTAGTCGACTCTGTTTCCCAGAAGGCACCTCAGTCAGGTGATGCTGGAGCTCACCTGAACCGAGGTGGCTCATTATTATATTGTTATAAATATCTGGATGTTCTGGGAAACTGGCTTGAGCATTATTACTGTCAGTGGGCATTTGTTTTATTTAGTTTTATTTGATGTTACTTTGGTTTGTTTATAGGGGCTCTGTTTTGTGATGTTTGTGTAAGTGTACTGTGTTGTTTAAGTATTGTTTGAGTTTTAGTATTGTGCTGTGTTTGTATGTCCCTTTGTTTTATAGCCTCCAGTGTGTACCCTTAGCCTCCAGTGTGTACCCTTAGCCTCCAGTGTGTACCCTTAGCCTCCAGTGTGTTCCTGTAGCCTCCAGTGCGCTCCCGTAGCCTCCAGTGCGCTCCCCTTCTCACATCTAGTGTTCCTGTCCCGTCCAGCCTCTAGTGTTCCAGTCCCGCCTAGCTTCCTGTGTGCTCCCCTAGTGTAACCCAGCTGGAAATATAGGGTTTAAATATAAACAATATACTGCACCTGCGTTAAGTCAGGTTTGCAGTTAAATGGATTTTAATCAATATCTCCTGGAAGTTTATAGTCTCATCTGTAGCACTGCTTACCTTATTTTTATTATTTATTTCTCTTTTGCTCCTCTTTTCCCTCTGTGGTTTGGTTATGAAGTGGTTTTCATTTCCCACACTCTAAAAAATGCTGGGTTGTTTCTGTAAACACATTATTGGGTTGGGTAACGCTGGGTCAAATGAGATGTAGTGGGTCATTTACAAATGAACACCTGGTTGGGTTATTTTGACCCAACAACTGGTTTATTCTTTATTTCTCCAAACGGCAGCCTGCAAAATGTTTGAAATATTACTTTTATTGTGTCACCAAGTGTAGTTTTAAGAGTTGTTTAAGCGAGAATGTATGTGTGTACGGCTCAAAATCTCTATCGGTTATTAAAGATAGCGTCTATTTAAAAAAGTGCCCCAACGATTTCGGAGATTTGAGCTCCAGGCAATCCTACGGTGCTCCACGATTATGTAGCTGCAAAACACAGCCTCATCTGGGCAGAAACTTCTGAAAAGGACCGCTGGCTGTGGTGTCTCTAAAGTGGTTAAAACAGCGCATTTTTTCATTTTGTGTATTCCTAACAGGTAATCTTTGGTATAATACGGTTATGGTATAATAATATCGCGGCAGTGTGACGCATCCTGTACGCTACATTCTATTTGCACTAAACCCGGAGTCCTCAAACACTCGAGTGTGCACTTCCAAGTCAAGTCCGCTCTTTGCGTTTTTGGAATTGAGACACGGCATGAGGAACTTTCTGGATTCTTCACTTCTGAGTGGAGCAGCACGTCACTTAATGCTGGCAGGATTTTATGGTAAGTTTATATAAATTTTTACCTAAATTTTATATGTTGTAGTTGTGGTAGGAGCTCATTTCTATGTTTATTCGCTTTTCCGCCTTTTTAGTCGCTCTTTGATATGGTGGTGAGAGGAGGTCATGTTTTAATATTCTGTGCCAACTGTTGGCTATACTGTATTTTATGATAAAAGTACGTTTGTAGCACACACAAATGAAAAAAAAAATACTAAATTTAATTTTAGGTAAATTACTAAAAAAAATTCAAAAAATTCAAATTTTATTTGTCACATACACAATCCTACACAGTACGATATGCAGTGAAATGCTTAGGCAACTGCCCTGACCTAAGAGAATAAAATTAAATAAAATATAAAATATAGAATATAAAATGTAAAATGTAAGAATATAAAATATAAAATGTAAGTAAGTAAAAAAAAAAAAAAAAAAAAAAAAAAAATTGTAATTGTACAAATGGGCCATAAAACACTCAGTCAGGAGTGAAGAATCCAGAAAGTTCTCCAACGAACTAGTAATCTTCGCTGTGTGTGTGGAAAGTCTCTCGGCTTATTTTATAATATTTAATAGGTGTCAGAAGAAGCTATTGGAATATATTTAACGACAGTCTTCAGTTTCTGTCTGTTAAAAAAAAAAAAAAAGTTATTTTGACCAGCAGTTGGTTTATTCGTTGGAGAACTTTCTGGATTCTTCACTCCTGACTGAGTGTTTTATGGTAAGTTAATGTAAATTTTTACTTTTTTTTTGTAACTTGTGGTAGGAGCAACCATATTTTATTGTTTAAAATATTTATTATATTAATATTGTGTGGGATTAATATTGTTTTCCCATTCTGTTTTGTTATTCAAAATTAAATCTAGTTGGAGCGCCGTATCCTGTTATCCCTCACATGTTAAATAGTGGGGTAAATTATTCAAAAATATACACTAAATTCATATTCTCATTATGTATTTTTGTGTATTGACAAGAGAAAAAATGTTTTGCATTAAATGCATATGTAGCTGTACATCCTTAACAAAAATGCTCAATGTAAATGTTAGTTATATTGCAACACTAAGTGATGCTGTATAATCCATAGGTGGACCAACATGATGAGGATGATATCTGCAAAATATGGACTGGAGGATTGTTCCATGTTTTGTTCCTTGGGGATGAGACAAGAGGGACCTGACAGACCTTTTCCATTGTTGAGGCAACGCTATTGATACAGACTCTTTGGTGAAGGCTTATTTTTTTGTCATTGATGTTAAGAAGTGTCTTCTCACCTGGGAGTTTCTCCAGCATACTGTAGATCAGATTGATGGACACGAGTACTCATCTCATGTCATTAAATCTTTGAGGACAACAGTTTTTTCAGCCAACATTTAATCAATAATATTTTTAAAAGTTTTATCATTTTTGTTTTTAATGTCATTTTTGAAGGAAATTAAATAGTATCATGTATCATGCATGCGACTCTTATTTTGACCGAGCGTCACTCTTGCGCTGCGGAAATGTGTGTAATTGTGTCCCCTTCTAGGTCTTCTAGTGCTCGTCTCCTACTTGCATAATCAAAAGCTCTCTCTCTCTATATTTCAGCGTCTTCTATGTGTGTGCGTGTGCGTAATTTGACACAGGCACACAATATCTCACATTTTAACCTCCCCCTCCACGGCTTCGCAAACACACAGAAACTCTGCTCGTCTCTTACATGTATAATCAACATCTCCCTCTCTCTTTTAGCGTCTCTTATGTGTGTGCACGCGTAATTTGACACCGACACACACACACACACACACACAAACACACCCTGACACATGCACAGACGCTCTCTTGCCTTTTCACCCCCTCCCGGCTTCACAAACACACAGAAACTCTGCTCTGTCGCGATTCTTTTCAAAGGTAAGGTGCTGGTTCATTCATTTATTTGTTTTTTTTTTTACTTTACAGCAGTGATTTCCTTAGTATGCGCTCATGCCAGTGTCAGCGAGATTTCTCTTTTTTCCTGTTAAAACAGTGTTTCCGTTCTGTGTGTGTGTGTGTGTGTGTGTGTGTGTGTGTGTGTGTGTGTGTGTGTATATGTGTGTTTATTGTGAAACTTAAAAAGTGAGGTGGGGAGAGGGAGGAGGAGTGTTACTGGGTAAAACGAGACAAACACACACACACACACACACACACACACAGACACACACACAATGCGTGGCAACAGATGTGATATTGATTTATACAAATGAAACTTAAATTATACATTACATCTGATTTATTACAAAATCTAATTTCTATCATCTAGTATCTGTTTCTATGCTAAATGTCTACAGAACTATAAATAGAAAGAGTTCTCACCTCGAGCTCTGTAACATTTGATCAGCAGAATGATGGTGACCAGCAGATACGGAAACACCATCACTACACTACTGATCAGCATGAGCACTGAGAATGGAGCTTCTACACCTGATAGAACAGACACAGAGTTAAACAATAAATACAGTAATGCTAATAAATATTATATTTACCTATATTTACCACCATTTCTGGCACACCATAGGGTTGTGTATTGAACCCAATTCTAAACCCATGACTGTGGTTCAACCCATCCCACCAACATATAGTCAAGCTTTTGGATGACACAACTGTGACTGGTCTCATCTGAGGAGATTATACAGTAAGTGTAGTGCAGCCCCTGGTTCCAATATATATTAACCAAGACTGCAGGGAAATAATTATATATTATAATAAATAATTATAATTATTTGTGCAAACTCTGATTACTACTATGTGATTTTACTGTGAAACACCCTAGATGAAGACTCACCATGCACTGTGATGTTGACAGGATTACTGTTTTCTCCAGATTCAAACTCACACCAGTAAACTCCAGTGTGTGATGTGGAGAGGGAGCTGATATTACATGTAGATCCTGTAACTGATCCCCACCATGAACAATCTAACACTCCCTCACTGTGTGTGTATCGTCTCACTGTCCATCTAGTAGAGTCACTCTGGTCCTCACAGCTCAGTGAGAGAGAGTCACCAGTAAACTGTTGAGTTCTGTTGGGATTGATGATCAGAGAGACTGGAGGAGATTCGCCTTAAACACACAAGATTATAATTCGCATGAGTTATTGTGATTGACATCATTGACTTACACTGAACACATTTACACCTCATTTAATTAAACAGTGTATAAGTGAGAATAATCATCTACCAGTGTTTAGTATTATTCTTAGTTTTAAAAATTCCTCTGCAGGTGAATATAAAGATTTTAGAACAAACATTAGCACAGCTGTAATTCTCCATATCTGATATTTAATTGACTATATGCTACATTAATCAGTCCATAAAACAGAGTTATTTTCCTCACCAGTGATCCACAGTGGCTGTAGATTAGATGAAAATGTTAAAGATGATCTGTCTCTCTTTGCTCTGCACCAGTAAACTCCTGTGTGATTACGTGCAGCGGGGCTAATAGCGTAAACGTCTCCGGACACAGCATTACCATGATGGTCTTGTATACTTTTACTGGGATAAACTCTGTACCAGCTGAATGTCCAGTCTGTAGAGGAGTCTGTAACCTCACAGTTTAGAGTCACTGAGTCTCCTTCAGTCAGCCAGCTCTGTGGAGATACACTCAGTACTACCTGTGGAATCTCTGTTACACAGAAAATACAATAATGTAAGTCTATTATAACGATAGATAGATAGATATGGTGGAAAATGAAGCAATAAACTCAAAACTTATTTAATGCTGTCAGATCTTTACCCCATTAAATATTTTTTTTTTATTGGACCATTACATGAATGAGTTTGACTTTAAAGTTCAGATTTCTAAAAATGATTAAACTGTCAGATTTCTTTTAACATATTAGATAATGCAGATGTTGCTCTGTACCAACAATAAGACTGAACATCACTTGGAGCTATGATTATTGTGATGAACATTTTACAAGATGAACACATTTCTGTCACATCTGTACCACCGCGGTCCCGGGGGTTAAGATCTGGCTCGCCAGATTACTGAGCCGCCTCTTTGTCTCCCCCTGCTGTGTCTGCGTATGTATGTATTGCACAATTAGCACTTTATCAAGTTCACCTGTGTCCCCCTTGTGTGTCTACTATATATGCCAGCCGCTCCCATAAGCCCCTGTCTGTTCACCGTCTTCCTATGTCTAAAAGGCTCTCTATGTGTGTATTTGTGTGCATACTCGTATCTCTTCCACTCAGCACTCAGCTGTGGCTGTCGAGCGAGGCGCACCCGGGGAGGGTGCCATTCCGGACCTGAACGAGGTCAAGTTCACGGCTCTGTCGCACAACGGTGCATGCGGATTTAGTACGCCGGCTCGGCGCCATTTAGTAACTTCAACACTTTGTGACTCTCAAAGCTCACAGCTCCAGCCAGGAGTTCCTTTGTTTTTGGTTGAAGTTCTGTTTCGTTTGTGTTTACGAGAGCCTGAAATAAACATTTCTGTTAAAAAAACGAACCCCCTGCATCCACTTATTCGGGAGACAAGGCAACATGACAATTTCAGTGGTAGGATTCTCGTCTGCCCTACAGAAGGCCTGGGATCACTTACAAGCCAATTTTCAATTGGCCAATAGGTTGCAAGGTTACAGGCCAATAGGTTGCAAGGAATTCTTTGTGTTGGTCCTAAGCCTTTACTTACACCAGTCATACATTGAAGGGTTGAATCAGGAAGGGCATCCAGTGTAAAACCTGTGTCATGTCAAAATATGGCCTACTGTGGCAACTCCTTAATGGGAGCACATTAACATTAACAACTACAACAATCTGAGTTGACAAGAGGCAGATGCCCTGTACAAGTGTAGCATGTAAATCAGAGCTCTGGTGGATGATGTGCAGTGATGTAGAATGCTGCTGAAAATGAATGATACTGGGTTCAGCAACACAGAGCAATATACCATGAAATGACCAGGACCAGTGATGGAAGATTCTTTCTCCCTTTCACATGCTCCTCTTCATGTGCACTGTACAGTAGCCTGCTTAGTCCTAATACTGTATGTTCAGTATGCCTACTCTATATTTACACAAAAGAGAGTTGGAGTGGGAATTCAGCACAACACATGTTCATTTCTGATTTATTACATTAAATAGCATTTTTGCATCATCCTAAATGTTTATCATACATGTATTTATCATGAAGGATTACACACCACAAATATACTGTATGCATAAAACTATAAAACACAAATGTGTTTGGCACAGACTCACGTGATACAGTCAGTGTAACAGCATCACTGATCTCTGAGATCTGAGGGTCTTTGCTCCGTCGTCTGCAGGTGTAGTCACCACTGTCAGAGTCACTGACAGAACTGATCATATTATTATAGTCACCTATGTGAGGGCCAAGACTGTCATTGTTCTTATAGCAGCTGTATGTCCACTTAGTGTCTCCTCCTCCCTGTATGTCACAATTTAAATAAACTCTCTCTCCTCTGTACACATGTGTATTACGATCTATGGACACCACAGCTTTAGGACTACCTGTAAAAGAAAAGAAAAAACAAAACAAACAAAAAAAATGTTTTAATAAATGACAGACTGTAAAAGATTTCCAAAGTGAACATAATAGAACAGAGCCTTTTAAACAGTACAATTTAATTGGAAGAACAACTTAATGGATACGTCTCACCTTGAGCATGTGTTACAAGTGCAGTTAGACCTAAAATGAGATCATAAATAAAACAATGAAAGAAATAAAATGAATAAATTCATCTAAAAAAAAAAAAAAATCAGTCAGCTTAACATCTGACCCAAATTGCAAAGCGAGAGCCGTAGTCAAAAGAGGACGCGTTAAATCGGTAACCGTGAAATCAAAGAGCGGAGCAACAATATACAGTAAAAACGTTGAACAAAAGCTATGGTCAAAGCAAAGAAGCGAGAACCAGCCGGGTAATAAAAAAGTCCAAATCATAAGACAAAAAACGAGAAAACAAAACAAACTAGGCAACGTGAGAGCAAGACAAAGAAAACAAGAGAAAATTGGAGCAAAATATAACCAGAGTTCCATCAATCACTTGGTCCATACGGAAGAAAACTAATAATCTCAAGCATTTGAGATCACAGCTGTTAATGCAATAGCTGTGTCCATGTAGCGTGATCTATACAAGCTAGTTACCTCATGCATCACCTTTAATCAACTACTAAATAGACCGTTAAAGATTACTGATCACATTCAGAGAAAATGACACATACAGAGTCATCATGGAATAATGCACTTTTGCATTAATGAAAGAAAATAAATATGTTTGGGGGAAAATTTGAAACAAATTAATAGAAAATAGAAAAGACTGCTACATCAATAGAGTCTGGGTAAGTTCTTAATGTAGAAAAAAATAGTAAGGTGCACCTTAGTAAAAAAAAAAAATCCTTAAAATCAACTTGAACCTTGAAAACTTAGCCACAAAGTTCTTGTCAAAGGCATCAGCGGTGTTTTGAACAAAAGGAAATCCCAGTCTGTAATGGCTGTCCATGTTCACAGGACAGCACGCTTATCAAGTGCATAAAAGGAATTTTAACACACACACACACACACATTCCAAAGTGTAACTCTACTACATGCTAACAATAAAATCACAAAAACTAGAGTACATTTTTTAAAATAAAATACATCACATAATAACAACATTGATGTAAACATGTGATTAACGCTGTAGCTAATACCCTCTACAACATCAATAATTATCTCTTAACATTTTTCATAACAAATTAAAAGAAGGAAAAAAATACACTTGTTGCTTAAGTATTTTCAAGAAATGACAGTTTTGAACAAAAAGAAATCCAAAAATAAAAAGTCTGTAATGGTTGCGTGTGTGCACAGGAAAGCACGCTAAACTTACTCTCCTCTTTGCCATGCAGCAAAAAAATCTACTTCTCCCTCAGTATCAGCATCAGAATGCTCAAGGCTGCCCCCAGTGGTTACCAATGGTCACAGCCAAAAGCTGAATCAAATGAAATGAGAAGAAATGAACAAAAACTCGGACATCTAGGGTTGGGTTAGGGTGAGGCTTATCCTAAAAAAACTCCCACAGCAAAAAAGACAAGGAGAGAAGAGGTTATAGGAGACACAGTGATTAAGGAAATGCAGGACACTGAGGATATAGCAGAGAAGTGTTAAAGTGAGGAAAATACAGCATTCAGACAAAATTACAGAAAATAAATTAAATAGAGTGTACGATAGCCTGTCTTACCAATAGCTAAAAAAGCAATCATAAACAGTTTGATGAAGAAATAAAGCAAAAAGATAAGGTGTTTAAAATTCCAACATTAAAAAGGAAACAAACAGGTTTTTAGGTTTTCCTCTTTACAAAAGAACACTGAGGAATTTAATCATCAGGAGACAAGCTGTATTGTGGAGAGGGAGCTGTACTTCAACTCCCTGATATATACAGTCGTGGCCAAAAGTTTTGGGAATGACACAAATATTAATTTTCAAAAAGTTTGTGTTAGGAACCTCCACTAGAGGTCACTGTTCTTGTCTTTTTTTTTGTAGTTTTGTTGGCCGACTCAGTTTCCCAAAAGGCACCTCGGTCAGGTGATGAGGGCTCACCTGAACCGAGGTGGCTCATTAAAGTTTCTATAAATAGCAGTTTGTTCTGGGAAACTGGGTCGAGCATTGTTTGTTTGTTGGTTTGTTTGTGTTTACCGTCATGTGGGCATTCCTTTTTGTTTGTTTTTGTTTCTTTGAGTTTATATTTTAGTGATATTGTTTTACCTTTGTGTTTCTAGAGGGCTCTATTAGTTTTCTTTAGATCCCTTGTGTTTGTGGATTCATGGAGCTGTCCTGTTTCATGTTTAGTTAGGCAGTGTCTCCTCTTGTGTAAGTACTATTCTGTGTGTCCCTAGTGTTGGTCTTCTTGTCTAGTTCTTTGTTTGTTGCTTTCCCTTGTATGTGTAGTCACATGAGGGCTTACCCGCTAGCAGGGTTAGCCGCTAGTAGGCCTTGACTGCTAGTAGGGTTAGCCCCTAGTAGGTTTAGCCTCCAGTACGCTAGCCTCTAGTGGGATTGACTGCTAGTGGTTCTGGTCACTAGTAGGTTAGCCGCTAGTTTGGTATAGCCTCATGTGCGCCCTGCTTCTCGTGTTCCAGTCCCCCCCTATTAGGTCAGAACTAACCCGGTTAGCCACTAACTCCATTAGCTACTAACCTGGTTAGGTCAGCATCCACCGTCCCCAGTATTCCATGTAGATACTAACCTAACTAACCACTAAACCATCTAGTCTCTGTGCCCAGTCTCTGTGCCTAGTCTCTGTGCCCAGTCTCTAGTCCTGTCTAGTCTGTGTCCTATCCCATGTCTTGTCTCCAGTCCTATCTCCTGGCCAGTCATGTCTCCTGACCAGTCCTGTTTCTCCAGCCCTGTCTCCTGGCTAGTCCTGTCTCTCCAGTCCTGTCTTGTCTCTAGTTCCCCCTATGTGTCTTTAGTTAGCTCCAGCTCCATGTTTCCTCATCCTCAGTTCCCTGTCAGTTTCGTGTGTTTCTCCTGAGCCCTAGTTTTAGTTTGGGTATGTTGTTTTGGTTCCTTTGTTGGTTTGTTTGTCTATTTTTGAGTTTGTTTAAATAAAGACTCTTGTTTCAACAACCCCTCTGCCTTCATGCCTGCCCTATATGCCCACGGCAAGTACATCAGCCGGTCTGGCCAGTACCACCACCTAGACTCATCACAGTTTGCTACTAAACTGCTTTTAGATCTTTGTTTCAGTTGTTTCTGTGATGTACTGAAATATAATTACAAGCACTTTATAAATTTCAAAGGCTTTTATTACATGTAATTACATGACATTTATGCAAAGAGTCAGTATTTGCAGTGTTGGCCCTTTTTTTTCAGGACCTCTGCAATTCGACTGGGCTGCTCTCAATCAACTTCTGGGCCAAATCCTGACTGATAGCAACCCATTCTGTCATAATCACTTCTTGGAGTTTGTCAGAATTAGTGGGTTTTTGTTTGTCCACCCCCCCTCTTGAGGATAGACCACAAGTTCTCAATGCGATTAAGATCTGGGGAGTTTCCAGGCCATGGACCCAAAATTTAGACGTTTTGGTCCCAGAGCCACGTAGTTATCACTTTTGCCCTATGGCACAGTGCTCCATTGTGCTGGAAAATGCATTGTTCTTCACCAAACTGTTGTTGGATTTTTGGAAGAAGTTTTTTTTATTCATGGCTGTGTTTTTGGGCAAAATTGTGAGTGAGCCCACTCCCTTGGATGAGAAGCAACCCCACACATGAATGGTCTCAGGATGCCTTACTGTTGGCACGACAATCGGAAAGAGGCTTCATCCGAGAATATGACTTTGCCCCAGTCCTCAGCAGTCCATTCGCCATACTTTTTGCAGAAGATCAATCTGTCCCTATTGCTTTTTTTTTGGAGAGAAATGGCTTCTTTGCTGCCCTTCTTGACACCAGGCCATCTTCCAAAAGTCTTCGCCTCACTGCGTGCAGATGCGCTAACCCCTGCCTGCTGCCATTCCTGAGCAAGCTTTGCACTGGTGGCACTTTGATCCCGCAGCTGAATCCTCTTTAGGAGATGATCCTGGCACTTGCTGGAATTTCTTGGATGCCCTGAAGCCTTCTTAACAACTTCTTTCCTTGAAGTCTTTGATGATCCTATAAATTGTTGATTTAGGTGCAATCTTAGTAGCCACAATATCCTTGCCTGTGAAGCCATTTTTATGCAACACAATGATGGCTGCACGCGTTTCTTTGCAGGTCAACGGTTAACAATGAAAGAACAATGATTTCAAGCATCACCCTCCTTTTAACATGTCAAGTCTGCCATTCTAACCCAATCAGCCTGACATAATGATCTCCAGCCTTGTGCTCGTCAACATTCTCACCTGAGATAACAAGACGATTACTGAAGTGATCTCAGCAGGTCCTTTAATGACAGCAATGAACATTGAGATGGTCAAAGAGAAGACATTTTTAGTATTTTAAAATGTTTTGTTTTCTCACTCTCAAAAAAAAAAACGTATGTATCAAAGTTTAATTTACTGCATCACAGAATAACTATTTATTATTTAAATAATATATAACCTTTAAACACTGATAATATACATATTTCAGAAGGTAAATCTTGTAGAGGATATTAATAGTTTTGTTGGAAATGCAGTGTTTATTGGGCATAGGCTAGATTTTATGCCAGTCAGTTCTTGAATATAAGCTTTACAATCGATGTCCCTGTAGGAGTAATTCCTCTTTGAGTTCTGGCAAATGGGATTATTATTACATTTTCAGTCCTTTATTTCAATACTGTCTACAAGTAATTTAGATTATATAATCTCATACAAACCAAAAGATTTCTTAATGAGAACAATTAAACCAGAGAGAACAGCTTTCATGTTGACTAATGATAAATTCTGGTACTGGAAGAATGTCAGAAAGTCAACATACAGCCATATTTGTCAAATAAAAAAAAGAATGTTGGATATGTTACTGTGGAGATCCATCCCAAAGCCACCCAGAAACAAGAAATACATTTTTTTTTATTTGTATGTTCTTTCTTTTTTTTTTTTTTTTTGCCTAAATTTATGAAGTTAAAATGTTGAGTAGAAGGGACATTATGAGCAGTTATGGGCCAGATTATAAAAAAGATTCCAGTGTTTTTTTTTAGCAAATATTGCACCTTTTCCCTCATCGTAATCGTGGCCATATGCATCACTTAACAGACAAATCAACACTGGATATTTTACCGGAAATATAGTATTCATAGTATATATAGTATTCAGTAGATACAGAAGCAACATAATGCACAAATCTTCACAAAACAGATACAAGTAAGTACACTTGCAGGCACTTAATACAGGCAAGTACACTATGAAAAGTAGAACCTTCAATGTATGAACAGATCAATGTATTCTTACTGCAGAAAGTTTAAAACCAGTTTGTTTCATATGTTCTGAAACCATGGGGGAAAGAAAAAGCAGTAATATGAAGTAAATGCAAATATGAGACAAAACACGGGTTAGAGTAAAACATACAGTATCCACAGCAGTCTGAGGTGAGGGCATGTAAAATACATTGGTTTATGCTAAACTAAAAATGTTGAGCAAAGGTGATGTTATGGACTGTGATGTTCTGTATTTAAAACATTTCTTTTAACAGGGAGTGTATTTGGCTGTCAAGGAAAGAAGTAAAACTTGGTGTAAACAAGGCGTCAGATACTCAACCTTACAGAGTGTGATTTCTGTGTATTAATAAGTTAGACAGAGAGTTCTGCTGTACAGAAAGACAGACAGACATGTATGTTGGCTTCAACCTAAAATAATAATGATATCACTGATTACATTAAAACTGATCAGATAATTTTTAGGTTTAACCTTTTAACCATTTTTATAAACTTTTACCCATCAATGACAGGTACAATCACTAGTATATTAATAAACACAAATAACAGGCATGTGAACCACCTCCAACTCCAACAGTGAACTGAGAAAAAATATTACATCAGTAAACTAAAGATCTGACATGGGTAGAAATGCTAATAAATATAATAAATAAATATAGTTGCAAGCAACGATGACGGGTCCAAGCACCCTGCGCCACTGCCATACCGGGCGCAAAGCACAACCCGTGTGTTATTTGAGTGTGTCAAGACCTCGGAAAAGCCACCGCCACACGGTTGTACCGCACAACCTGCACACATGACACATTATCCAGGGCTAATGTAAGTTTGGGCCCTAAATATTTGTTGTGTGTGTGTGTGTGTGTGTGTGCGTGCATGAGTGTAAACATTTGCAATATGGGTTTACGCCATCGCCACCCGGTTGCACCGCACAACCTGCATACGTGTGTGTGCGTGCATGTGTGCGCCTTAGTGTGTGAGGGTTAATATGTGTGAGAGTGAGAGAGAGAGGTGTGTGACTTGTGGATGTCTTTAGATAACTTCAGCCTGGTTTGGTGGAGATCATATAAATTCCCTAGGAGGAGTATATCAAAATCTATCAGGTGTGTTTTTGCGAACGACCCAAAATCACTGGCATCCTGTTGAGTTGAGCCCAGGACATGCAGCGCAAAAGTTGTTCAGCTTGATGAGCTCTAAATGTATACCGAGTTTCACGTGCATACGTGAAATGTGTATGAGCTAGGGAGCAAAATATCTTGTGAGGGCCCCTGAGGCCCTCGAGATACGCCTGTGGCCCAGAATTCGAGGCATCCGAAAGGAAGCAGATTCCAACCTGTCTGCCAAGTTTCATGAGTTGTTGAGCATGTTAAGACCCCTGAAAAGTCCAAAAGGGTGGAAAAACCACAAACGCTGCCGCTGAATATTTGTTTACGGACTGTTTAGTTGTTTACAAATCGTCCTTTGGATCACGTGTTGTGCGTGAATGCAAGAGTAAGTGTATAAGCTTTAACCCTATAAACAATAGACATTTAATCTGTTCCGGTCACAAGTTATTATGCCTGTGATGTCGCGATATATTTATATATGTACAGTATGCGTGTGCGTACTATGCTTATAATCAATACGTTATGGTGACTGTCAGTGTTCCTTTTGGTCAACAGGATGTTGACATTTAAGCCAGCTCACACCCCCTTGCAGAGTGTTTAAATCAATAAACTTTACTGATTGGATTATGTTATTGCCTGCATATTCTATTGTGATTATTGCTAATATAATGCTGTATGCTTATATTTATGTCATTGTTTTTATTTTAAGAAAAAAAAACACAACCTGATGCATTACAATCCTCCAAACCAGTCGGTTGAGTGCTAACAATAAAGGGGTTGTTTACATACACCTAGTGCATCTTCATCTGTCCCTTTTCAGACAGTCTCCGGTGGGTCAGCACTCTGAACCGGCAATTTTTATATGTAGTGAAGAGCTACTACAGTCAGTGAGTCAATTAAGTTGAGTCAATGGGTTGAGCAGACTTGACAGCGCTGAGTTGAATTGACTCAATTGAGTTGAGCAATTGAGCCAAAAACCTGTGGGGCAAGAGTTGAGTTGAACTACCAGCACCAGACAGATTCTCTGAGGCTTCTACACACATGGTGTGAGTGGTCTGCAGCTTACCATGTCATTTGACAGCTTTTATCAGAACGAGAACTTGTTTGGGCTTGGCTGACAATTCAGCTAATTACTTTCAGAACTGTGGTGAGCAGAAAAGGGTGCTTCCGCACACACCAAACCCTAAACTTGAGCTGTTTGGGTCATAATAGTAGAAGACCACATTAGGCTGTGGCTCCTGAGACATCCAAACCACCCATCCAGCACCAGCACCATATAGACTATTTATTACATATTTCTGTCCAAAAGTCAAGGTTAAGGAGATGGACAAATCATTTTCCCATTTAGTCAGTCTGACAGACTTGAGTTGATCGTAATAATCTTACAATAATCCATTTTTTAAATTGGTTGTGATAGACTGCCCCTGACATCTGCCACTGAGGTTTATTTGCACAGATTTTGTTTATCTTATATTAAAGAAGTTTAGCTCTGAGTTGTTTTAAGAGTTTTTTTTCCTTCTGAGTCTACTTGACTAGGTATAGGTATATTGGTAATCTATCCACTTTTGGCAACAAGTTGGGGTGTGGCTCACGGACCAAATAGTGGCCATTCTATTTAATGACCCTTATTTTAATGGGTAGGACAGTGGCTTGTTGATTCTGGGTCCTTCTCTCCCTGCCATTCATTCCACTTCTAACAATGTTTAGGTGATGGCGTGTTGTGGTGATTGGTTAATCTGTGGCAATTAAAGATTGATTGGAGTGGGGCTGTTGGCGCCAGTATTGCGGCAAATTTGTGGTGGAGTTTGCTTGTAGATATATTTGGTGATTGCTTTAAATTTCTTTATCACTTGCACTGGTATTTATTGTGTTCACAGTAATAGAGATAAACTCGATTTGACGTATTGATGGAGTGACTATATAGCTTTGCATTTGATCTGCATGCAATTCTTGGGTGGTTTTCTCTTTGTTAAACGGAAAGGAGGAATGGAACCTCATGATTTCTAAGCTGTTTTCTTGCTGAGGATGCTACATGTGATGCCACTGCTCTTGATGTGATGCTTGGCGTGGCTGTTTTGAAGAGTGTCTGAGTGGATGATTGTAGCTTTGCGCTCTTGCTAGATTATCCCTTAGTCCCGTTCTGATTGTATTGGTTACAGGTTTTTTTTTCTTTTTTGTGTAACCCATGTTAATTAACTTTATTTATTTATTTATTTATTTATTTATTTATTTGGGGGGGGGGGGGGGGGGGGGTTAGATTACTGTGTCATTGTAAAGCACTCATAATTTAGTTTTACTGCATTATTTGGGTTCTGTTCAATCACTGCTCCTGCTGCATTTTGTGTTGTGGGAGGGTTAAGTACTGGAGTTACTACACTCAGGGTCTGTATAGCCAGCCAGACTGATTGTTTATTATTCCTATTTTAGTCATTATATATATTTATTTATTTATTTATTCATTTATTGTTGTTGTTTTTTTTTGGTAAGTTTGGTAAACCAGTGAGGACTTGGAGAAGAGGAGGCTCTGTTTTTGTAAGTGTGTTTTTATTTTGTGTGTTTGTGTGTAAGCGTGTTTATTTTATTTTTTTAAGTTCTGTCCTGTTTCTGCCAAGCTTGGTCTCTGGGAGGTTTATGTCTTTTATAATTTTGTAGGGATATTTTATTGGAGGGAGTATTTTATGGATGTTCTTTAATAACGTGTATTTTTGTATTGTTGGTCACTTCTCACTGCACTTTGTTTCCCTTGCCTCGGATTAGTGAAATGTACAGGCACACACACCCACCCACTAGCTTGCAGACAAGATGGGAAACAGGCTGCTGTGTAGGACGACTCTCTCACACACTAGATACCAAATGGGTTATTCTCATGAAATCTTTGTTTGGAAATAAAAATCTAAATACTTAAAATGAACTTTTTTTTCAGACATTAGCAACAGTCTGGAGTATTTGTGAACAGTAGTTTTAAAACTTTTACTTACCATTTAACATAATTTTTAACACAATTTCCAAAATAAACCGTACTCTAAAATAAATGTAATTATTGCAACACTCTGAAAACATCAACACTGTTCACTATTGTATAAAATATAAAACATTACATGAAGTTCTGAAAAAAAAAATTTCACTTAACAGTTTTTTTTATTTTACTGATTTCTCTCATTATCGCCACACCTTCCACAAGCCTTTTTTTTAATATTTCAAATGAAACCTGACATTTTTTTTAACCTGACATAACTTGCTGATTCTGCACATGCATTTAAAATCAAAGTACTATATTCTATTAATTAAATTAACACCTAATGAACATCTGTTGCGATAATGATACTATAGCTACTTTATAGCTTAACTTTGAATTGCGAGCATGCGTTTTACTCGCATATCAAACCTTCACTCGTTTATCAAGTTAAAATTTATTTCAAAGTTTGGCTTGTCTTGAAATTGCTTGCAAACCAAGTTACTCACAATCCAAGTTTCCACTG
Organism: Clarias fuscus; assembly: GCA_030347435.1. Classification (NCBI taxonomy): domain Eukaryota; kingdom Metazoa; phylum Chordata; class Actinopteri; order Siluriformes; family Clariidae; genus Clarias; species Clarias fuscus. Next base: position 39,557,005 of record CM059205.1, read on the forward strand.
TAAAGGTTCTGGAAATGAGGTTAATTATTTCCGTAATGATAAGTATACTGGTCTTAGATAATGCAGAAAATATTTTTTTGCACAATCGTGCACAATCAAAGTTTTATTGTGTATTGCTTTAAAAATACAAGAGAAAAAATTTTAAGAAAAGCATTAAAACAGGAATAAACAGTTCAACATGTACCCCCCCCCAAAAAAACATGAACCATTTTACCATGGCTGTCACAAGGCGGAGATGAACGAGGTGAATCCAAGTGCAGATGACATATGACAATGATAGACGAAAGCGAGGTAGGAATGCGGAAGCGAAGGTCAATACCAGGAGATCAGTCAAAGCCGGGTCTAAGCCAAATCGCAAACGAGGGCCGTAGTCAAAAGAGGAAGCGTTAATTAAGCGTTAGTTTCGGTAACCGGGAAATCAAGCATCGAAGCGAAAATCCAAAAGACGTAAAACAAAAGCCGTGGTCAAAAACAGGAACCGCAAGATCAAAGACGGGAGATCAAACAGCGAGGCGAACAAATCCGAAACATGAGGCGAAAGATGAGAAACACAGAAAACAGAATGAACTTGGCAACATGAAAGCAATGAAACAAAATACGAGAGAATCGAGGCAAAAATATACAAGATAATCCAGCGATTGAAGCAGCACGCAGCGCATGCTTCAATTGCTGAAGTAATTAGCAGAGGATAGGAAACAGGTGCGCAGGAGGGGCGGAAACAGGACCGTGGGAAAAGAGACCTGACAGGTTGGAAAAACAAAGTCCAAAAACATGTCAAAAGTGACGGCGTGGGAAAAATGCAGACAGGATGTGAAAAAAAAATTAAAAACTGACCAAGAAGGACGAATAAAACATTCTGACTTGTCAGAACTGATCACATGTATATTAATTCTTAACAACCTGCTACACAACAGTTCTACAATGAAAGGGAGGGAAGTGGAACAGTAAGAATGAAAGGTGGAGACGTGAAGAAAGTACAGCAGTTTACGTAATTGGGGTCGACAGTCCAGGGTAATGGAGAGTGTGGGAAAGAGGTAAAGAAGCGAGTGCAGGCAGGGTGGAATGAGTTGAGAAAGGTGTCAGGAGTTCTGTGTGAAAATATAAGCGAGAATCAAGGGGAAGATGTACAGCACAAGACTGTGGTGAGATCGAACATGCGGTATGGTTTAGAGACAGTGTCAATGAGGAAGAGACAGAAGTCAGAGCTGGAGGTAGCAGAGTGGAAGATGTTGAGGTTCTCTTTTGGATTGACGATACAGTAGATGCCTTGGAAATGTTCAGAGGAGGTGAAAGTGAGGTGAATGTTAGAGATGTTGTGAGGCAGGAGGCAAAGATGAAGGCCAAAGAGACGGTACTGGGATGTAATAAATTATTATATGAAGCTAGTGGGTGCATGTGTTGAAGATACAGTAGATAGAGACAGGTGGAGGGAATTGATGAATCTAACACTGTAGGGTGTTTTTAATTTGTCTTATTTTTGCTAGGGTTCTTCCTTCGGTGCTCCTGAAGCAGTTCTGGGTTTCTGTATAATTGCTTTGTCAATCTGGCCTTTGCTAAATCTTTTTTCTCCTAATTTGCTGGTTGTCTATAATGAAACAAATCATAAAACAAAATAGCAACAGTTAAAATCACAGTGAATACAGTAAATTTTAAATTAATATTAAATTAATAATAGATATTTAATTAAATTAAATTCTCATTCCTGAAACATAAGGTCTCATTACCGTAACTGGCATTAAATGTTCCTGTGTATGAGAATTGTGTTGTAGAGGATGAGGAGCCTCAGGTTGTTTTGCTAACTATAAAGAAGTCATGTTGGTTGTACTCATTTTTTTTTCTCAGTGTATATAATTTGACTGTAATAAACAACATTTTCATAAAATTTGTAAATCTAACTATTTAAAAAAATTTGAAAACTTCCTGTTTTGGTAATGAGAATGAAAAAGTCGTGTTAACATTCTGACAACAGAATATTTCATATTTCACTGGAGAGATATAAAGCGATGATCTTGCCTGGTAGTAACTGTCCCATGTGCTACATAATTCATAATCAAACTTTATTTACATTCTGTATGTGTGTTTAAACAGTCCTTAAAAAGTGTTGCAGAGGATGAGAACATCAGGCATGGACACATCGTTTTCCTACTTTTTTTCATTATTTTTATAATAAATGAATATTCAGCAAATATTTTATTTCTATCACCTAAAATAATATAGTAGAACATCAATATATTTTTTTTAGTTAATTTGTTTAAATTACAAAATAACACACAGGTGGACGCATTTCACAATTCAGTAAACCTAAAAAAATAATGAATCCTCATGTTGAAATGACACATTGTGCAACATAGAGAACATTATTGTCTATATTCTGATGCTTATTTTATATTACTAAATTACATTACATTTTACTTTTAAATTCATTAGTGCCATGGTGTTTTAATGGTTCCGTGAGAATCACCCAAAAAGAGACTCTCACTCAACCAGATGCTTGAATGTGTTTGCTTGCTGTGTAGGATGACTTTTGCAGACACACACACACACACACACACCAGTTTAGCGAATAGAGAGAGAGAGAGAGAGAGAGAGACATTGTAGAGAGAGTAGAAAGACACCCATACACAAGCGAGACACCCATAAACACTACATGACTGCACAGGTGTTGTGAGTGATGCACGCAAGCTGAGACCGAGCATGGAAGATGATTACTTACAATTCCACAGTGCGAGAGGACCATTGACTCAGCTGTGATCACATGATGCTCGGCATAAAAAAAAAGAAGCGCATGCGTGCCAAATAATATTTGCTACTTGTATATTAAGACTCCCTCGAGGAACGCTCACAAACCCAAGTTATTCACAATCCGAGGTTCCAATCTACTAATTATTCATAAAAGATCACTAATATCATTAATACTACATATCACGTACAGCACCGTGCAAAAGTCAATAACTTCAATAACAGTCAATAACATGTAAATAACTGCTGTCATGCAAGAACATCTTCAACATTCATATAATCCTTTAAAAAAAAGGCAGCAAACAGTAATTAATGAAACTGAGTCAGTTATTGGTGTCATGACTCTTTGCCTAAAATATAGTCTTAGATACAATTTGTGCAGTTTTATAAATAAAGTAGCTACTTTGTTTTATAGAACATACAGAAAAACAAGCTACAGTCATTCACAGTCTTTGTTGCCCCTGCTTCTTTTACAGTAAGGATTGGAAACATTTTTACAGTTCCCAATTGGAATTCTAGATTTCTGAAATGTTACTATTGTAAGACTTAATTTTAGCTTTAACAATGAACACACTAGATGAAGACTCACCATGCACTGTGGTGTTGACAGGATTACTGTTTCCTCCAGATTCAGACTCACACCAGTAAACTCCAGTGTGTGATGTGGAGAGGGAGCTGATATTACATGTAGATCCTGTAACTGATCCCCACCATGAACAATCTAACACTCCCTCACTGTGTGTGTATCGTCTCACTGTCCATACAGTAGAGTAACTCTGGTCCTCACAGCTCAGTGAGAGAGAATCACCAGTAAAGTGTTGAGTTCTGCTGGGTTTGATGATCAGAGAGACTGGAGGAGATTCACCTTAAATACACAACATCATAATTCCAATGTGTTATTGTGATTGACATCATTGACTTACTGTACACTGAACAAATTTACACCTCATTTAATTAAACAGTGCTGTATGAATGAGATTAATCCTTTACCAGAGCTTCAACTATCTTAAAGATTTTTACACAAAATATTAAAACAGCTGTACATATTCTAAATATCTGGAAATGAATTTACACATATGCTATATATAACACTCCAACACAACAGTGTCATTTTTTCTCACCAGTGATCCATAGTGGCTGTAGATTAGATGAAAAAATTTGAAAGAATCTGTGTCTCTCTGCTCTGCACTGATAAACTCCTGTGTGATTACAAGCAACAGGACTGATAGTGTAGGAGCGTCCATACACATAATCACCATGCCTGTCTCTTATTCTTCTGTGGGGAACTGTGTACCATCTGAATGTCCAGCCTGTATAGGAGTCTGTAACCTCACATCTTAGAGTCACTGAGTCTCCTTCATTCAGCCAGCTATGTGCAGATACACTCAGGACTACCTGTGGTCTCTCTGATACACAACAAATACAACAATATAAATGTGTACATAAACTTTATATACAATAACCGACAAATATATGTAATGTCAGACTAGAAAGTTTTACCAAATTTAAGTTGTACCACCTTTCTTTTTCAGGAAGCTTGACATCTTCAGGGACTGGGGTCAATAAAACATCACAATACAAGCCAATGGTTTTTACTTTAAAGAAGTAAGTATCATGGAGTATAATTCTTAGCATTAAAGAAAAGTATCATGGAGTGAATTTTCAGACTCCCTAACATGTGTTTGTGACACATGGCAAGGTTGAATCAGGAAGGGCGTCTAGTGCAAAAACTGTGCCATGTCAGAATGTGGTCTACTGTGGCAATCCATTAATGGGAGCACCTCAAACAACTTCAACTATCCGAGTTAACAAGAGACAGATGCCCCCTACATGTAGATGATGTCAAGTGCAGGGTGTATATCAGAGCTTAGCTGGATGATGCAGTGATGTAGAATGCAATATACTATAAGATGGGTAGGACCAGAGATATTGAAAAGGCAAATGTTATTTAACACTAAATCTGTGTGGTGTGCTGAATTCCTGGATCTGTAATGTGTGTTCTGAAACTGAATGATATTGTACATGTTAATCTTTGTTTTATCACATTACAAATTATTATTACATCACCCTAAACATTTATCACACACATTATCATACAGTGTTACTCACCACAAGTATACAGTACATATAAAACTATAAAAACTATAACTATAGTTTGCACAGACTCACTTGATACAGTCAGTGTAACAGCATCACTGATCTCTGAGATCTGAGAGTTTCTGCTCCGTCCTCTGCAGGTGTAGTCACCACTGTCAGAGTCGATAACAAACTTGATTTAAAAAAACTTACTTATGCTGTATGTAAACTCTCCATATGGAACGAAAGGGCCAAGTCTATAACTGTCCTTATACCAGCTGTATGTCCACTCAGTGTCTCCTCCTCCCTGTATGTCACATATGAGATAAACGTTCTCTCCTCCATACACATGTGTATCAGGCTCTATGGAGACCACAGGTTTAGGACTTCCTGTGAAACACAACACAACAGTTAGTCAACTAGTAACCCCGTGTAAGGATCTATTCAATGTTTGAAACTACAAAGCAGCTTTGTAAGTCGCTCTGGATAAGATCATCTGCCAAATTCCTAAATGTAAATGACATGAGCTGAAAAAAAAAATCAGAACAGAGTTTTTCATACAATACAGTTTAATAAACAAGTAAACATACAGTAAGACACATTTAAAAAATGAAGTTAAATTGTGGTACTTTTATGGTAGTGGTGACTGAGTGGATACAGTATATCTCACCTTCAACATGTGACACTGGTGTAAGTGAAATCAGCACTAAAAAGGGAATAAAAACAACTTGATGAAAATGTGGGAGATTTTTCTCCTACACTAGTTACAGTTACCTTAATTACAAATATTATACAAAAACTTTAATGTTAAAAAGAACCAAAAGAAAGCCTCCGGACTCCTTGAAGTTCTGGATGAAGTAAGGCAGGATTTATTGCAGCAATAAAACCAAGTGAGCCAGTTTAGCAATGCCTAGGATGTAAACCCATGCATCGCCAGAATCAGACTAATTTGACTGTGACCTCACCGGTCATTTTCTACAGTTTGCAAGGGGAGGAGCGCTCACCTAGCCCCCTCCCCTGTACATTTTTTTCTTATTTCTTATCAAATTATTAACCCATTATAATCCAACTTTTTCCAATATTGTCACCCATTGTAATTACATTTTCTCTTATCTTCTTTGTTTATGTCATATACCTCATCATCTGACTCCATATCTTTTCCCCATTATAATAAATTTTTCTTACAAATTATTTTCCATTATTTTTACACTAAGTTTTTTCGTTATTAAAAAAATATAGGAGCGGCGCTTATTTTATTATATATTCTTAGTTCTTCTGGGTTACTCTACAGGTCTGAACAGACAGGCCATGGGTAAGCAGCTCTCTCGCACTCATTTTAATTATTCATCTTATTTTCCTAATTTGTTGTATTTACGTATTTTATTTTATTGTTATAACTAAGCGCAACTGCCCAAGTGTTGAATACATCCCTTTGGACGACTCGGGACAGCCAGGACAGTCCAGAGCATAACTCCTTTGAGGATTACACTCCTACTGAACCTGTTGCAGACCGAGCCTCAGAGAGTTTTTGCCAAAATTAGTCTGATGGATCATTGACACAATTTCTCCACAAGAACGGTCTTACTTGTGTCAGGAAGGATGACTCCGGGCCTGGTCCTTCTAAGAGACCGTGTCCGGAGGCAAATAATTCTCCTTTACATTCTTTCAGGCCTGTGCGACCAGAGTCTAGTACTGCAGCCCAGCCTATCTTAAGGCCTGTTGGTCTAAGAAGTGTTTGTACTCTGACTGATTTTAAAGTGTCTGTTGGTACCCAAACTGATTTTCCTGAAGCGCCTAAGAATATATAGTAAAATAAGCGCCGCCTTAGTCCTGACTGTCTGAGTCGTCCAAAGGGATGTATTCAACACTTGGGCAGTTGGTTACTGTGACATAGTCTTGTCTGTGACATAATCAGTGATGTGCTACCAGACATAGAACTCACTGTGACATCAGCTTCTTCTGTGACACGGAGGCAGTACAGGTACTGAATGTACTAGCCTAGTAGTATAATAAAATAATAATTTCTTTGGATTAGTGTACACATGCGCAGAAATAGTTTAGTTATTAGAGCTTAAGCGAGATACAAAAGGTACCTTTACGTGTAGTGTAGTCAACAACACAACACTAATGATAATAAATATAGTGCATAAAGTAATAAATGCACCTAGGTTATAAATATTAAAGATGTACTAGAAATGAAAATGATAAGCGGATTTAGAGTAATTAACTGGGATGAGCAGATAAGTGAAGAAGGAGTTTTAACAAAGTGCGAACGGGAGTTTAGAATTTCAGAATCAGATCAGAGTGAAACAAATAGATGGTTGTTGAATAATCCAGGAAAAGATTTACTTCTAACCAAAGAGTGTGACAAGGGAGAGTGGATGCTTAGGCTTTCATTAATACCTGATGTATTAGACCTCAACTGTAACACACACACTTTAATACTTACATCATATTTTAGAATGAAGAAATGAGCTCTTTCCTAGGGTTAATTCCTAGAGAGGTTCATTTAAGAGTAATAAATAGTACGCTAGAATTTGGAGGACTAGGGAGGACCCCCTGGTTTAACTCCTCTCATTTCACTGCTGCGACAATACCCAGTTTTTGATATATTGCGTTTAGAGGAAGGTACGGGAGGACGAAAAGTAAAAAGATATAGACTAATTGATCACGAGAGTGGTCCGGTTGTGCTGTATCGTGAGTGGGTGATAAATAATAATAGTGAATTTACGCTGATACCTATAGGCCCAGACGGTAGAATAATCTTTCAGACCCTTGACAAAATAGTCACGCCTCTGATTTTGATATCATCACAAAATTAATGCTTAAAAAACATCCAAAGAAAAAACAGCTGTTAAAAACCGGCAGCAGTCATAAAATGCACACCAAGAGAGTTACAAGAAATAAGCGAGAGAAGAGGCACAGAAAATCACACTATAGAACGGGACAAAAGTGTGTGATGGGGAAGTTATTCTGCCGTGGAAAAAACGCATGGCCAAAGCCAGCGACACCTTTAGATATAATTAGAGCTAAACACAAGGAAGATGAAAAGTATATTAGAAAATGCATGATAAAATGGCATGACAGGACATCAGGAGAATTAGAATGGCCTAAAGAGGGAACCTTTAAAGAAGAAAATTGTAAGGAAGTAAAAGAAATGCCCAGACACACCACTAAAGAGAAAGGCAGTAAGGGAAGGATTAAATCAGGACAAAAGCTAGAAATTGTGGGATGGTTTGAAAATGAAGGAAAAGAGAAGGAGGGACAAACTGAAGAAGAAAAACAAGAAACAAAGTCAGGAAAGAAGGATAAAAAATTAGAAGAAAGCGAAGACAGGACAGAAAAGACTCAGAAGGGAAGAAAAGAGAAAATAAATTTAGAATTAGAGAGACCACCACCATACACTGAGGAACATATGCAACAGAAGGGTAGAGGAATGTACCCACTACAGAAGCTGCATGAACAAGATAAAGGAACGTTTGGATTTGAAGGACAAGTAACTGGAAAAATTAAAGTAACATCATGTGACACTGAGTGGATGAATAAACAAATAGAAGAAATAGAATCAACAAGTTCCAGATGTGGTAGTGAAAACGGAAGGGAATGGAGTGAGGAAAGAATGACAGAACCCTATGCGTCAAAAGAAACTGAGGAGCCACAAATAAGGAGAAGAGATATGGAAAGACTGAAAGAACAGAATGCGCAATTTCTGTCTGAAGTGCAGGGAGTTGTAAATAAGCAACAAGACACATCCGGAAAAAGGATAATGGAACGCAATAAAGAACAGCAGTCCACGGAAAGGCGGAGAAGAGAGAACACAGAAAGAACGTACAGTATAGATGTACATGATAAAGAACGACTCACATCATCACTGTATGAAGCTGACAAAGACACAGCAGGAACAGAGGAAAATGAAGCGATGGAGGGAAATCAGGTAAAGAGAAAAGTAAAAGGGTACATGTACCATGAACCGGAGAGAGAAGCAAGAAAGAGAATAGAAGAGAGACAGACAAGAACATCAGAATGAAACAGCCAACCATACCAGAGCAGGAGGCAAGCATGCAGAAAATAATTTCAACATGAGAGCTCTGGTGCACTAGAAGAAGATGGTAGCAGTGATGATGCCCTCGACAAATCACTCAGGCAACTGGAAGAACTTCTCGACAGACGTCTCAATGACTCCATGAAGGAAACAAGAAAGATTGTGTCTGAAATGAGATCACCCATGAAAAGAAAATCAACACGCTCAAAGAAACCTTCAAGCTGGTATGTCACCCCATCCTGGCCTAATGAAGAAGACCTGGACCTGGACATTGGACCTATACACTTTAATAACGAACCACATATGTCAGACCCAGAAGAATATACTGCGGCTGGACACTACCCACTTGTGTCAAAAGGAAATCAGTATCATTATGTGTCATGGTCATTTATGGATATGACAGGTCTGGCTAACCAATTACCAGATTTATGCAATGGAGCACAAAAATGGATAACACAGCTAGAAGAGAAAACCACTGGACACCTCCTGGCAATAGGAGATGTAAAAGCTATTCTGGCACAGACAATTAGGAAAGTAAAAACTACAGAAATTCTGAATGTGGCTGGCCTGCAAGCAGCAACTGGACAAAATGCAGGAAATGGCCTAGCATTTGGAGCATTCAGGAACAAGGTTTGGAACGCTCTGCAAAAAGCCTACCCAACTAAAATGGATCCAGGAAAGCTGGAATCAGTAACACTGAAAGAAGATGAGAATGTCGTAAAGTTCATCAATGATTTCCAAACCAAGTGGAGAGAAGAAACTGGAGGCTCCTGGGATCAAACAGACACAAGTAAGTGCCTGTTCAGAATGATGCTGAAAAAATGCATACCTCAAGAAGTCCAGACCGTCCTAGAAGGCGTAGTGGGACTGAATACACTACCATGGGACACATTTCAAGCACACCTTGTACATTATGTGGAACAATACAGGAAAAAGAAAAAAGAGGCCAAGGAAGCTGCTGAGTCAATTGCAACCCAGTTACACAAAATACAACTAGGGGAAGTTTCAGCTGCAAAGAAAAAGGAAAAAGAAAAAGGAAAAGTTCAAGCAGCAGTAATGGTGCCTGAAAATCAGACAACACTTCCCCCTACTGGACCAGCACAGCAAATGCAGCAACCAGTTCAACAAATGCAACAACCAACAATGACCCAAGCCCCTCCAACATATGTGCAACCTGGAAACCAGCAAGGACAAAATTAACCTATGAGGTGGCAAAGACAGGGCCCCAGGCCTATTGGAGGCAGGGGACAAAGAGGACCATATCTACAGCAACCAAGGAGACAGCCATTCAGAATGAATGCCCCAGGGCAAATGGGCCCAAATACTCAAGATATGCAGTGCTGGCAATGCGGAGGTGCAGGACATATTAGAAGAAACTGTCCACAAATGACTTGGGGAATGCAAAATGGACCACAACCCCAAGGACCGTATGGACCAGGGCAGGCACCCCAAGTGAATGTGGGACCTCCTGGTCCAAGACAACCTGCTGGAACATGGACTCAAGGACAACCCCAAAATCAGTGGGCAGGTCCCTGGATGGGACCCACCCAAAATTGGAACTGACAAGGCCCAGAGGAGCCAGAGGGGGAGCAGATGCAGTACGTCTCAACACTGCATCCACAACAAGAACCAAATGTGATGGTGTCTATAAATAATTCACAACCAATTCCATTTATGATTGACACAGGTGCTACTTACTCATGTATAGGACGTGAAGGCTCTCAGCTCCCTCTCTCAAGCAATACGATAAAAACCACAGGCTTCTCGGGACAATCACAGGTATTGCATTTTACGGAGCCACAAATAATAACATTAGAAGACACCATTGTAGCAGCACCTTTATTATTCTCACCGACTACTCCAGTTAATTTACTGGGAAGAGATTTATTGTGCAAACTTAAAGCAAAAATTCAATGTAATGCTAAAGGACTGTATGTAACAATAGGACAGTTCTTACAAATTGCAGAGAAACCCAATAACTTGGACACAGTATATTGGCTGTTATGCACAGGCAAGGGAGCTCAACATGCACAGAACTAGTGGGAAGAATGGATTTTACAACAACGACCAGATTGTAAAAGAGCAACCTTGCCATTGCACTGTACCATGGACCAAGGAAGCCAAGATGAAGAATACGCACAATTATGGTCAGATGTAATGGAGAACACAGTCTCTGATGTGGTACTAGGAGATATAATTGTAGGCGCTCCAGGAGCAGCCATCAGCGTACATCTGACTGAACAAATAGAACATCGGCATCAATTACCAAACACAGCACCCCACATCTCCTTATTAGATGGAGAAAAGGCACAATCCAAAGAGTTAGGGTTAATGGTCAAGCAAGCAGCTGAAGTGTCTAAATGGGAACATACCTCTAATCCATCTGTACATATTCCACAAGATCAAAAGTTTTTGAAAATAACTTTTTCAGGAATAAAAAGAGTGAGGGCAACACACACAGAAATAGATGGGAACATGACGTTGTCAACACACCCTCAGAGGGGGATGTCAGTTAAAATAGATGAAAAGGAATCAGCATTAGAGGAAGAACTGCTGAAAACAATTCCAGAAAAATTATGGACAAGACATTCAACAGATGTAGGATTAGTTAAGTCTGGAGGACAAGCCTTAATAAAAATAAGACCAAATGCAACATTGCCTTACCAAAGACAATACCCTTTGACACCTCAAGCTATAGCAGGGATTAAATCTACTATAGATAGCTTACTGGAAGCTGGAGTATTAACTACTACTAAAAGTCCTTGTAACACTCCTATATTTCCTGTCAGGAAGCCCAACTCAGATAAATGGAGACTTGTGCATGAGTTACGTGCCATAAATCAAATTGTAGAAGCAGAATTGCCTATAGTGCCTGATCCACACACATTGTTGTCCAACATACCAGAAGATACACAGTGGTACACTGTCATAGACTTATGTTCAGCATTCTTTAGTATTCCACTACATCCAGCATCACAATACTTGTATGCCTTTACGTACGAGGGATGACAGCTGACTTACAATCGCTTACCACAGGGTTACTGTGAAAGTCCATCAATATTTAACCGAGTACTAACTCAAGATCTAGCCTCACTAAATATCAAAAGTACTATGATCCAGTACTGCGATGACCTACTGATTTGTAGCCCAACAAAAGAGCAATGTGAAACAGATTCGTTGAGAGTCTTGACAGTTCTAGCTGAAAATAGACATAAAGTTAGCAGAGAAAAGTTGCAATTCTGTAAACAGAAGGTAGAATATCTAGGCAGAGTGTTGGAAGGAACATCTAGGCATATATCTCCTGAACACATAGAAGCAATAATAAAAGCTCCTAAACAATGAACTGTAAAAGAGATGCTGTCTTTTCTAGGCATGGAAGGATTTAGTAGAGATTGGATTTGTGACTTTGCACTAAAAACAGCACCCTTGAGAGCAATAATCAAAGTAGCTGGACAAACAAAGAATAGTGCAGTGTTAGAATGGACACCTGAAGCACTTGAACAGCTATTTTGAACAGCTAAAAAGAGAACTCTGTACAGCACCAGCACTTGCTAGTCCAGAGTATAATAAGCCATTTCATTTGTATGTCTCAGAGCGTGGAGGTGTCGCCACAAGGGTTCTGACTCAACAACAAGGGCCTAATAAGCAACCAATTGCTTATTATAGTACAGCGCTCGATAATATTGAAAAAGGCATGCCACCCTGCTACCGAGGCGTGGCAACTGCCGCCTTTACTTATCAAAAAGCCTCATCAATTACTATGGGACATTCTGTTGTGTTGTACACCACCCAGTGCTGTGCACTCCTGACTAGCCCATCGTTTGTAATTACAAATGCTAGGAGAACAGGATATGATGTAATACTCTCTGCACCTGAATTGACTATAAGAAGGTGTCAGACAGTAAATCCAGCAGATCGCATTATGACCCCAGCAGAGGGAGATCCCGACGATTGTCATCTTGTGTCAGCAGAATGTCTGAAGACATGTCAAGATTTAGAGAATCAACCTCTGTCACACCCAGATTGTATATTGTTTGTAGACAGGTCATGTTTTAGAGATGGGGACAGCAATAAAGCAGGCTATGCGATAGTAACACCAGACCTAGATGGAAAAGCGTTCAAAGTAGTACAAGCTGAACATGTGCCACAACCCTGTTCAGCCCAGTTAGCTGAGTTAGTCGCTTTGACAGGTGCCTGTAAGCTAGCAGAAGGAAAAGCGTGTACAATATACACTGTCTCAGCATATGCATATGGAATATGCCACTTGTATGGCCCCATATGGGCACAAAGAGGCTACAAAAGAGCAGATGGAACACCAGTAATACATGGAGAAGAAATTTCAGACTTGCTAGATGCAATTAAACTACCATCCAGATTAGCTATAGTAAAATGTGCAGCACATAAGAAAGATGGTACGTTTGTTACTGATGGAAATGAAGCAGCAGATGAAGCAGCTAAGAAGGCAGCAGTAAACCAGGTAAACATGATGCCAGAATCTGCAGCACAACCAGATAATGAACCAAGCTGACCAGCATCAAGTTCAAGCTCGAGTTCAAGCTCAAGTTCAAATTCAAGTTCAAGCTCAAGCTCAAACTCAAGTTCAAGTTCAAGCTCAAGCTCAAGTTCAAGTTCAAGCTCAAATCCAGAACCTGAAGAAAGATTAGTACTTGTACCAGAAGATTACGCACCCCCAGCACCAGATTTATCCTCACTTGCAGACATGCAGGCAGCAGCATCAGGTGAAAAAATTTGTAAATGGTTAGCAAGAGGAGCAACAAAAGATAATGATACTAACATGTGGCGAAGTGCAGATGGGCGTTTTGTAGCTCCACAAAACTTTCTCATAACCTTGATAAAGCAAGCTCATGGTAACAATCTCGTAGCAAGAGGAGAAGTGATAAGAAGAATCCAAAAGACATGGTGGTCGCCTTATTTAGATAGTGTTCATCGAACACTGTCACAGTTTTGTGACATATGCGCTAGATATAACCTTAGAAAACACTTCACATCACCAATAGGACATATTCCAGTGCCAGATGGGCCATTTAGGCATATATTGTTCGACTATGTGGATATGGGGGAACCTAGAATACAAGGAAAATGATACATCTTAGTGATTGTGGATAGATTTAGCAGATGGGTAGAAGCTGTAGCAACAGCTAAAGAAGATGCAATGGCAGTAGCAAAATTCTTGTGTAGAGAAGTGATACCAAGATTTGGAATCCCAGACACAATCAATTCAGACAATGGGAAACACTTCACAAACAAGATAGTACAGAAAGTGACTCAATTTCTGAACATCAAGCATAGGTTTGGATGTGTGTACCACCCCCAATCTCAGGGGATGGTAGAGAGAGCAAATGGAACTCTGAAAATGAAATTGGCTAAAATATGTGCAGAAACAGGTATGAATTGGTTTCAAGCTTTGCCATTAGCCTTGATGGGCATGAGATCACAAACTAACCGCAACACACATCTAACACCGCATGAAATGCTTACTGGCAGACCTATGCTTATGTCATTTGTTCGAGGGCCCTATAAAGGCCCCGCACTTGAACAACTGCAGAGTGAACTTGATCACTATCTGAAATACACAATGTTATTTTCCAACAGGTTAAGGAAACCACAATAAATGACAACACCAGACCAAGAGTAGCTGATCCAGCTGAAGATGGAGAAGAGAACATAGAGGAGAGAACTGTGCTACCTGGTGACTGGGTGTTTATCCGAGCATTCAAAAGAAGGTGGAACGAAGCTAGAAGGGAAGGACCATACAAGGTGATGCTGGCAACTCCAACTGCAGTAAAAGTCCAAGGTAAAGATGTATGGTACCATTTAAATCATTGCTGCAAGGCGCCAAACCCAGATCAGGTAAGGGACAGACAGCCTCAGGAAGACACTGAAGAGTCTCCACGAGCAGGACCTTCAGGTTTGCAATCAGGTTCCCAGGAGAGTGACACAAGGTCTAGGCAACAAGCACCAGATCCTTATGGGTACACTGAAGGGTTACCGTGGGTAGAAGAACAAGAAGAACAAGAAGGAGAACAAGGGTACTGGCCGGAGTGGCCCCAAGAAGATATACGAGATTGGGAAGCAGAGCTTGAAGAAGACGAAGCAGAAGCAGAACAAGGAGGACCGTCTCTCAGAACAAGAGCCCAAGTTAGACAGCGAGAGCACAGAGGTGCCAGAATTGAAACAACGCATAGACAGTCAGAAGAAGATCCCGCACCTAGAGTTGTAGAATACTCAGATAGTGATTAAATCAACTAGAAGTTAACGCTGGCTCAGATAGTGATTAAATTATTTAAACCAACTACAGCTGAAAGAACATACCCAACAAAGAACATTCCAAGAAAAATATTGTGTAGGTTATTTGGCCATAGTCCCACGTGTAGGTTTCTAAATGGAGAAACCACCCCCCTTATTGCCTCCTGAAACGAAGGAGGGCTATGGGTATAGTAATCCTCTTCATGATGGGTCTAATTAACAGTGGTGCTACTAAGAACGAGAGAAACAAACCGAAATGGACCGTTGAAGAGAGACAAATACGTTGTGCATTAGCTACAATAACTAAAGCTAGAATAGTAGCTGGATTGGACAGTGGAGAAAGAACAGGATTTTGGGAAGCAACCTACCAAATAGAGGTAGATAATACGCAACCCCCAGGAGAAAAAGTGCACATTTACATAGAAATGAGAAAAAAGGCATATTTGCGTATGGTACAGATGACAGCATTAGATGGATTAATAGAGGCTGTACCAAAATCCAACAGTTGGTGCGCATTTGAGAAGTCAATAGAAGGCAAAATTAGAGGAGTATGTGTTTCACTAGCAGGATGGAAGGGATGCTATGCAAGAGCACCCGACCAGCCCAAAATAACAGATATTGAATCAGCAACATATGTAACAATAATTCCACAGATAACAAAGAAAGCACCCAGAAATCAAGCAGGGTCTGACCAGACATGGAAAAATGACATGTTCTTCCAATGGTTGAAATTTACGGCTGAGTCCGTAACTACGCGAGACTGCATCATGTGTCATGACAGAAGCAATAGGCCCCCACGTGTGGTGATAACACATGGAACAAGGGAATGTATAGACAACCCGATATATAGCGAACAATTGTGCCCTATTAGCTGTCTTTTACATTCAGCTGCTATAAATTATGGCCCTGAATGGATGCAAAATATAAGTAAATGTTCATATCAACCTGTGGGAACATTAGATGCTGTGAAGAGAGAAATAACACCTACACAACAAAGCTATCCTTTATGCATCTACTCAAATGGAAGTATTGAAATAGGAAATCTATCACCAAATTGCAATGAAACACAGCCAGCAGCAGGATTCTTCATAGAAATGCACCACATATGCGACAATAAAACAGACAGTCTGACATGCAGTGAGATAATAAAAGTACAACAACCAGATTTAAGTTCGGGTACAACACAGCTAGCAGACAAATTCTGGTACTGTGGAGGAACTACAGTTAGACAAACCTTACCGAATAACTGGGGTGGATGTTGTGGATGTTGGAAAAGAATGTTGTACATACATTCCGAGACACACAGGTCCGGATGGTAACATAACTAAACTTTTAAGAGCCATGAGGGACATGAGAGATGAAAATGTTAAGGTCATTCAAGACGTACAGAGGAATAATGCGTGGACTTCCTGGTTTGATTGGTTGAATCCTTCAAATTGGTATGGACTATTGTGAAACTAGGGACAATTATTTTGATAGTACTAGGAACTTTGCTCATATTGTCATGCTGTATTATCCCCCTGGCGAGAGCAAGCATTCAAAGAATGGTGGGACAATATACAATGACTGTGGAATATCACGAACGAAGACCACCAGATGAGGACTGGGAGGAAGACTCCATTTACGTGGAGATGAAGTGAACACAAATGATTAGCGCTACTGCACAAAGAACAAAAATGACTATATATTTATTAATAACATGTATACTGAGATTATTTAGCATAGTTTAATCAAACACATTTAATCTTTGAAGAAATTATCTCAGAGAAAAAGTAGTATTAGCAGAAGAAATACGTTTTGTGTGTCTTTGTTGTATTCTTGTCTTGTCTCTGTTATACACTGTCACAAAGTGACCTGTTCGGTTTGCACAGCACTTACACACACACACACACACACACACACACACACACACACACACACACACACACACACACACACACCACGTCTTACCTCAATCCTCCGTAATCCCCAGGCTGTGGTGATGCGGGTGCACACGCATGCCATTTGCCTACCGGTCCACACACACGCAAACATATCCACTCCATTTCCATTCCCAACAGTAGTCCACGCTGTGCATAACAACACATTCACCCACACAGATTTAAAGCTGTTTGTTGTCTTTTCCTTTGGTTTTTGTCTTGTGTTTTATAGTGTTTATATATTTACCGGTGTTCAGTCTTTGTTAGCGTCTGCTTAGTCGGTCTTTCGCGTTGCTTTTAGACCGTCGGCCGGCCAACCCGAGCGCCACCTGGCGGCCTGGCGATATAGTGCCAGAGTTGCGGCGCGCCGGCGCAGAGCAACTGGAAGCCGACTCGTCCATTGGTTTTTGTAAGGGGGAAATATGAATTTGGTGTTTAATTTGTAATGTTTCATTTCATTATTTGTGTATATGTTTATTTTGTTTAGGGTAATTAAACAAAGGAGCATGAGGTGGATGCAGGAATATATGTATTCTATGTGTATGTAAGAAGATGCATACAATTAGCATTTCATACTTCCCTTTTCAATGTATCTCACTTGGTTTGTCCTGAGGAGGCGGGGTTTGAACCATAAAAGGGAGCCCCAAACCAGTATGCAGGGTCAGTTTACCTGGCGAGCGAGCGTGCAACTGTGGTGCCGTGAGCGATATTTAAAACTTTTCTGCAAACATATAGTTATATGTTTGTTTGTTTGTTTGTGGTTGATTTTTGTATACTGTTTGTTTGTTACTTTGTATATAGCTTTGGTTTGTTTTTGTTTTTTTTTCCCCACTGGGACTCTTACACCTCTCAAGCACTGTAAATAAACTAGCACTTTTCATTTAACACCTCGGCGAGTATTGCCATCATTTTTGGGACTATTTTTTTTTCCCTTTTTTTTGTGGTGTTGGAGAACCCTTTTTTTTCTTTTTTTTTTTTTTTGGACATCGGGCTGCAAAGACTCGTTGTCTCACATACACGTATGTATGCAGGATGGAACCGGTACCTGACCCACGATGGATAGTTTCCTGTACAGTCTGCCATGATGCATGGAAGGAGGTTCTGGAATGGACCCCAACGAGAAGATGGGCAGATCTGAGACACGATCTGGTTGACTGGTTTCCACAACGCCCAATGGGGAATAAGAAGTTCATTGCAATGGCCAATGTCTTGACAAGAGACTTCAAATGGATCAAGTCAACGAGACAGGAAACGTTCGACCTGGATATAAGCAGAGGACTTCATCTAGTAACAACTTCATATCAGCTTGGAAGACATCTGAAGCTGGGCCTCTATAGAGGTATTGGGATTGAAGAGAATTGGGTTGGATATGAAATCTGTGGGGTAATTGAATTCGACGATGTATACATGGCAGCAAATAAGACCATAACTAAAGTAATGTTGGGAGATGACATTTTGTGGACAGATATACCAAACTCTTTGCAACGTGCGCTAGAAGCTCTTCCGAATGCTGATGAAGTCTGGCTAGACTTCTTACGTCAGGAGACAGGCAGGATGAACCAAATTCCACTATCACAGCTGATGAGCTGTAAGGACCTGCACGTAATTGAATTTACTGATGAGGATCGCAAGGCATGGACTGAAGAAGGGACTGAATGTCTTGACACGCTCTCCTTGATTTACAGGGACCCTAAGAGACTGCTTAAGTGGCTTTAGTGGTTTAAAATGTCTTTGTCATATATGTATTGTACAGAAGTCGAGTCCTGCTGGTGAATGCACTGTCGAGCACAAAAAAGCTGGCAAGGTGGGAATTTTTCCTTCGAAATTGGCTACATGGAAGGTTTTTCGCCCACCTCTGGACTCTTCATATTTAACCAATTGCATACATATTATACTCTCATACAGATGTGTGCAGCCCAGTTTTCTATTTCGCCTCACGGCGACGGTATGCAGTTGCTGGCTTTGACCACTGAGTGGCGCTATATAACTATAGGCCGACGCGTCAGACCTTATTTCATTCTCTCAAGGATTAATGAGCCGCAGCTCCTTTAGCGCTGCACGTAGTAGCGGATAAAATCAAGTGTAACATTGTACTTAAACGAATTCATAATAACAATACTAAAATTACGGTACAAATGTAGAATTAAATTTTATTAGTATCGAATTTAAGCAAAGTAAATGTTAACTCAGTGAGCCTTTAGATTTTATCATGTGTAATTAAAAAGCCTACGCGTGTACACTGTAAACCCTAATGCTCAAAGTAATTAAACATATTGAGTACTGTTTACCTAAATAATTGTTTGAGTACATAAGTAACAATAACTTAAGTAAAACTTCCACCAGTATAACCTCTATAGAGCTCTCGTGGTGCAGTGGTTAAGTGTCTTGCCTCCCGTGCAGAAGACCCCCAGTTTGATTCCCGTGCAGGGTTGCAATATATATTTTTTTATTTGTTCAACAAACTTAAAAATTTATGTTTCCAATTTTAAATAAACAGAACTATCATTAATTTAAAAAATATGTAACTGATTACCTCAAATATTTGGCATTTTGCCAACTTAATCGGGTTTACAGTGTAGGGTTTTGGGTCATCTTAAATGTTGTGTTCTTTAAATCTGTAGTAGATAATATCGACATAAATTAAACTAAATTACTATAAAATTAAAACATTGTCAGGACGTGCTACTGTGTAAGCAGATGTCGTTGTCATTCAGCCCCGCTTGTGTTTTTGCGGTAGTGTGGGAATGAAATGCAGTACGATGTGAAAACATCTGAAAAGATTGTCACCCGTTCACGGCAAGACTCAAAAGCTCTTCATATCTTGCAGGAAAAGACCATCAGGATTGATGTAGATGGAGTCAGAAGATATGCCACTCCTTTACTTTGGAAGGAAACACTTCCTCCATTGAATGCACCAAAGGAAGCTGTACTAGCTCTTCTTTATAGTACAGAGAAACGCTTAATGAAAGAGCCTCAAAAGGCAACAAGCTATAATTCTGAAATACAGAAGCTTATGCAGGCTGGCTATATCACCCCGCTCTCAGTCGAACAATGTGACCAGTATCCTCATTCTTGGTACATACCGCATCACATGGTCCATCATAACGGCAAGGACCGTATCGTGTTCAATTGTTCCTTTGAGTTCCAAGGCCAGTCTTTAAATGAGCATCTTTTGCCTGGGCCTACACTGGGAGCATGTTTGTTGGGAGTACTCCTTCGTTTCAGGGAACACCCTGTAGCTGTCTGCAGCGATGTGCGGGGTATGTTCCATCAAGACAAACCCTTCCTCAGATTTCTATGGCATAGTGGGCGAGTAACAGAGCCTCCATCTGTCTATCAATGGGAGGTTCTGCCATTTGGAACCACCTGTAGCCCCTGCTGCGCTACGTTTGCCCTTCAGTCACACGCAAAGAATCACCTCGAGCCTTCAGATGAGGTGAGGCAAACTGTTGAGCGCGGGTTTTATGTGGACAATTGTCTACAAAGTGTTCTAACCGAAACCCAGGCTGAGAGATTGGTCAACAGATTACAGAGTCATCTTAAGGAAGGTTGATTCGAGCTGCGGCAGTGGGCGAGTAATGTCCCTAGCGTCATTCAACATCTTCCACCTGAGCAAAAATCAGAAAGCAGTGAGATCTGGCTCAGTCAAGCAACGACAAATCCTCAGGAAAGGGCACTTGGCCTGTTATGGCAATGCAACTCCGACACTTTGTCATACAAACCTTATCACAACGAAGAAGGTGTGATCACCATGCGGAAAATTTACCGCACTCTTGCAAAACAGTATGATCCTCTTGGGTTTCTTATCCCCTTTACCACAATAGCTAAGATCATTGTTCAAAGGCTGTGGGATAAAAAACGGGACTGGGATGACCCTTGCCTTCCTGCAGATTTATTGGATGCGTAGCATCAATGGGAAAATGAGTTGCCTCAATTATCTCATGTATCCCTACCTAGATGCTACAGCTCCTGCCTTCAACCCATGATTAAACATCGCAGTTTGCATATATTTTGCGATTCCTCTGAAAGAGCATATGGCTCTGTCGCGTATTTGCTCACAGAGGATAGTCAGAGCAAGGTTCAAGTAGCATTTGTAGCCGCAAGATCACGAGTTGCTCCCAAAAGGCAGCTGTCCATAGCTCGATTGGAGCTCTGTGCGGCGCTAACAGGTGCACAACTAGGTTCTGTATTGAAAAGAGAACTGACCCTTGAAATTCACAGCCTTGTGTATTGGACTGATTCAAACACAGTTCTTGCTTGGATTCAATCCGATTCGTGTCGATATAAAGTTTTTGTGGGGGTCAGAATTACTGAAATTCAAGAACTGTCTGACCCCAAATCCTGGCGTTACGTCGATTCAGCATCTAACCCTGCTGATGATATCACAAGGGGCCTGTCTTTATATCAGTTAGCCAAAGACACTCGCTGGAACAAGGGGCCATCCTTTTTGCTACAGCCGAGCCCGTGTTGGCCAAAGGCCCCCATTTGTCAAAACTGTGAAGACATTCAAGAGCTTAAGAAACCTGCATTCTGTGGATTGCTGAATAATGCCCCAGCAATAATACCGGATGCTCTTCAGTTCAATAGCTATAAAGAGCTATTAGAGCCCACAGTGCAATTTCTACATGGGGCGGCTGATAGCAAATACCAGCCTGATGCAAATGACTTACACAATGCAGAAGTGACAGTTCTGAGACATTGTCAGATGCATGATTTCCCAGAGGAGTTTGCTCTACTAAAAGAAGGGAAGACTGTGCTTGCTCGCAGCCGATTAATAAAGCTTGCACCTGAGTATGACCACCATTCTAGGTTGATTAGAGTAGGAGGGAGGCTTCGCAGATGTGAAAGTCTGAGCAATGATGTTCTACATCCTATAGCCTTGTCACACAACTACTCATTAAGCATTATGATGCCCAGCTAAAGCACTCAGGGGCCAGTCGTGTGTTTGCAGAACTACGTAGAAAATTCTGGCGTGGAAGAGAGGCTATTAAGAAACATCAACACGGATGTCTTGATTGTAACAAGTGGCGAGGGAAACTGACAGTTCCGAGAATGTCCTATCTTCCTCCATCAAGCCTCAGACTATTTAAACCCCCTTTCTATTCCACGGGAGTCGACTGTTTTGGGCCCCTCATAATTAAAATAGGGCGCAGGACAGAGAAGAGATGGGGCATCGTTTATAAATGTCTGACAACTCGTGCTGTTTACCTTGATCTGTTAAGTCAAATGGATACCGATTCTTTCTTGATGTCTCTCAGACGTTTCATCAGCCGCAGAGGGAAACTTCATGAGCTTTTCTCAGATCAAGGTACAAACTTCAAAGGAGGACATAACGAACTGGAAGATGCCTTCCGCCAGATCCAGCCTGATCTCAGACATCAGCTGGCCAAAGAACAGATTCAGTTCCACTTTAATCCTCCAAGTGCACCTCACTTTGGTGGGTCATGGGAAAGGGAAGTGAGATCCGTTAAAACTGCTCTACGCACCACACTTGGTGCTCAGGTTGTTACCGAAGAGGTTCTATGAACCATTTTAACTGAGATTGAGAGCATCCTTAATTCAAGACCTCTTGGATATGTCTCCAGTGACATAGGTGACCCAGATCCGGTGACACCAAATTTCTTGCTTATGGGGTGGCACGACTCGTCCTTGCCTCAGGTGATCTATACTGAATCTGACCTTCTCAGTAGGAAGAGATGGAGACATTGTCAGATACTCAGTGATCACTTCTGGAAACATTTCATTCATGATTTCCGGCCTACTCTACAGATACATTCGAAATGGAACCAGGAAAAAGAGAACCTTGCAGTTGGAACTGTAGTCCTTATCGCTGATGAACAGCAGCCAAGAGCACTCTGGCGAATCGGTACTGTTACCTCAGTTCTTCCAAGTCCTGATGGCAGAGTCAGAACAGCTTCTGTCAAAGTGAAAGACCGCACTTACACTAGACCAGTTGCTCGATTGATTAAACTACCTGCCTTACCCTCAGATGCCAACGCTTCATAGATTGTATACTTGACAAATTTACCAAATTTGGGGGCTTCGTTTTGTTCTTTAACGTAAGAGCTGTACTGAGATCAGTCTGAAACCGCTATCCAATCAGCGTATTTAGATGTGACGAGGAAGGTGGCGTTCTCTGAGCAATGGCTGCACGCAAAGCTTCTCTCTTCGCGATTTTCTTGTAATTATAGTTAAGTTACACAGACAAATCCGTTAAAGCAAGTTATTCAACCTTGTGCATTTCTGTCGATAAGCAGCTGATAGGTGAGGTCAAGTCACTTACTCTTGCTCTTCATTTCTCCTTTGGGTCCTGGATTTTACTTTGGTTAATAAAACCTCAGAAGTGATTGGCAACGTAATAGAACGAGTGCATTTAAGTCAAGTCAAGTCAATTTTATTTATATAGCGCTTTTAACAATTGACATTGTCGCAAAGCAGCTTTACACAATAAAAAGAAGTAAGTTTTTATGCAATGTATATGAATCAAAATGACAAGATTGTCCCCGATGAGCAAGCCGAGGGCGACGGTGGCAAGGAAAAACTCCCTGAGATGGTAATAGGAAGAAACCTTGAGAGGAACCAGACTCAACAGGGAACCCATCCTCATCTGGGTGATAACGGATAGCAGGAATTGCTCAGCATAATAATGTGTAAGACTGGAAGTTCAGTATAACAAGAGATGTTTTAAAATTAAAATGAGTCCAGTTTGTTCCCGGAGGCTCAGGTAGACTGTAGGGGATTCCGGTCCTGAGTTATCGAACAACTGAAGTCACAGGTCCCCAGAGCATCACTTGATGACAGGAGAGTCTTCATGGAAACCATCCCCAGCCACCATACGAATCCAGGCAGACCACACGGGGCATCCATGCGACGAGATCTCCAACCAGAAGCAGGACTCCAGGATGGGTTAGACGGCTCCAGAGGGCAGAGGGGTCTGGATCACTGGCAACTCAGGAGCGAAACATGTATAGCTCGACAGAGAGACAGAGAGAGGGAAAGAAGAGGGGGAGAGAGAGAGAGAGAGGAGAGAGCAGAAAAGGAGAGAACAGAAAATAAGGAGAGATGGCAGTTAGGTATGGTCACAGTCAACATGTATAGGTGAATGTATATTTAGTGCAAAGTGCAAGCAGAGACTCCGGCAGGACTAACTATAACAGCATAACTAAAAGGGAGAGCCAGAAGGAAACACAAACATGAGGGCTCCCTGAGATGTAAAGCAACCAATCACCTCACCGTCAACAAACCTGAGTGAACAATGAGAGTGGGGAGGACAGCATCTAAACATACCAGTTCACCAGAATACTCTACGTCTATGAGTCCCCCAGATCTGCTCCTTTACCTAAGGTTAATCTATTTACAAAAATGCTTGGCTAAATAAATAGGTTTTTAGCCTAGACTTAAACACTGAGACTGTGTCTGAGTCCCGAACATTAATAGGAAGACTATTCCATAACTTCGGGGCTTTGTAAGAAAAAGCTCTGCCCCCTGCTGTAGTTTTAATAATAAGTGGTACTGACAGGCAGCCTGCATTCTTTGATCGAAGTAGGCGTGGCGGATCGTAAGACACTAACAGTTCACTCAAATACTGTGGCGCGAGACCATTTAGTGCTTTAAATGTCAAAAGTAGTATCTTAAAATCAATGCGAAATTTCACAGGGAGCCAATGCAGTGTAGATAAGATAGGGGTGATGTGCTCGTATTTTCTGGTTTTAGTGAGGACTCTCGCTGCTGCATTCTGTACTAACTGAAGCTTGTTTATACACCTAATTGAACAACCAGACAGTAAGGCGTTACAATAGTCCAACCTAGACGTGATAAAAGCATGAACTAGTTTTTCTGCATCATTTAGTGACAATATGTTTCTTATCTTGGCAATATTTCTAAGGTGAAAGAAAGCTATCCTGGTGATATTATCTACATAAGCTTCAAACGAAAGGCTGGAATCTATAATCACACCGAAGTCTTTTACTGTTGCACTTGATGGAACAGAAAGGCCATCTAAAGTTACAGTGTGATCAGAAAGCTTACTTCTAGCTACTTGTGGTCCTATGACCAGAACTTCTGTCTTATCAGGATTAAGCAGAAGAAAATTAATTAACATCCAATCTCGTATATCCTGCACACACTGCTCGATTTTAGCAAACTGGTTTTTCTCATCTGGTTTTGCTGAGACATATAATTGTGTGTCATCAGCATAACAATGAAAACTAATACCATGTTTACGAATTATGTTGCCCAGAGGAAGCATGTAAAGGGAAAAAAGCAGTGGGCCTAAAACTGAGCCCTGTGGAACACCAAACTCCACTTGAGAACATGAGGAATGGTCACCATCTAAATCTACAAACTGATAACGATCAGTCAAATAGGATCTGAGAAACAAGAGGGCAGTTCCCTTAATTCCTACTACCTTTTCTAATCTGTGAAGGAGAATACTATGATCAATGGTGTCAAAAGCTGCACTGAGGTCCAGTAACACAAGTATAGTGACGCAACCCTGATCAGAGGCCCATAGGAGGTCGTTTACTACTTTAACAAGTGCTGTCTCTGTGCTGTGATGAGGCCTAAATCCTGACTGATACAGTTCATTTATGCTATTTCTGTGTAGATGTGAACATAGCTGCTGTGATACTACCTTTTCCAAAATCTTGGAGATAAAGGGAAGGTTTGATATCGGCCTGTAATTAGAAAGCAGACAGGGGTCAAGGTCAGGTTTCTTGATTAGCGGTTTAATAACGGCTAATTTTAAGGATTTGGGGACATACCCACTACTGAGTGAACAGTTAATTACTTTCAACAGGGGTTCTATTATTGCTGGTACTATCTGTTTGAGAAAATGTGTCGGTATAGGATCTAATATACAGGTTGACGATTTTGAAGAAGAGATGAGTGAAATTAGTTCCCTCGCTTCAAGGGGAGTAAAGTGTTCTAAGTTCTGATGTGATGTGGTTAGATCATCTGAATTATTTAAATTGTCTGTTTTCAAAGCCTGAATTTTTTGCCTAATATTTATGATTTTATTATTGAAAAAGTTCATGAAATCCTCACTACTGCATGATGTTGTTGTGGAGATTTCTGCAGTGGTCTTGTTTTTAGTTAAGTTAGCTACGGTATTAAATAAAAATCTCGGGTTGTTTTTGTTATTTTCTATAAGAGTGGAGAGATACGTTGCTCTAGCATCACTGAGAGCTTTTTTATAGTTCAGGATGCTCTCCTTCCATTTAGCCCTTTCAAACAATGTTATGATCATAATTTTCTTTAATAAATAATGACCCCCGTTGCGCTGTACCACTGCTGACAAAACCTTATAAAATATAATCACAGTACGAAAATTATAGTAGTACATATAGCCGTTTCTTATTCTGTTTACTTTCATCATTTAAAAATCATAAGGGTTTCAACGAAAAAGTAATTGTGAGTGCACTTAAATAAAAGTGGAGTCTTATAAGGCTTGTTCACACACTGTCCTCTCGCGGAGATCAAAGGCCACATTCCTCTTTTTAAAGTCCCTGGGGCGCATCACATCACCCCGCTCGCGTGCCACTCTCCTTAGTAAACTCCACAGCGAGATGCTTTTTAAATTCCAGTTTCCCCCAACAGACCCCGAGAAACACTCCCCGCTGTGTTTGATAGCGCGGATAGAAGCTCGCTATCATTAGCCGATAGCCCACCAGTTGTGCCTAGTTAGGCGGCACCGCTTATTCGCAAACCTGCAGTGTGCACCTAGGCCGCCTACCTAGTGAGCCTCGGAGTGAGTGAGGAGCGATATTGATTATATTTTGAACATTTTGCAGGCAGCCGTTTGGAGGAAACAGATAATAAAGAATAAACCAATTGTTGGGTCAAAATAACCCAACCAGGTGTTAATTTGTAAATGACTCACTACATCTCATTTGACCCAACATGAGCAACCCAACAATGTGTTTACAAAAACAACACAGCATTTTTAGAGTATTTTTTGACTGCTACACTGTAAAATCGATTAAGTTGGCAAAACTCCAAATAGTTGAGATAATCAGTTACATTGTAAGTAAACAGCGAGATGCTTTTTAAAGTCCAGTTTCCCCCCAACAGACCCCAAGAAACACTCCCCGCTGTGTTTGATAGCGCGGAGAGAAGCTCGCTACCATTAGCCGATAGCCCACCAGTTGTGCCTAGTTAGGCGGCCCCGCTTATTCGCATACCTGCAGTGTGCACCTAGGCCGCCTACCTAGTGAGCTTCGGAGTGAGTGAGGAGCGATATTGATTTGGGCGCACGCCCATCACAGGCGCGCGCCGTGAAAAGTATACATTTACTTTGCTTAAATTTGATGCAAATAAGAAACGGCTATATGTATTACTATAATTTTAGTACTGTGATTATATTTTATAAGGTTTTGTCAGCAGTGGTACAGCGCAACGGGGGTCATTATTTATTAAAGAAAATTATGATCATAACATTGTACTGCATTTCATTCCCACACTACCGCAAAAACACAAGCGGGGCTGAATGACAACGACATCTGCTTACACAGTAGCACGTCCTGACAATGTTTTAATTTTATAGTAATTTAGTTTAATTTATTTCTGTATTATCTACTACAAATTTAAAGAACACAACATTTAAGATGACCCAAAACCCTACACTGTAAACCCGATTAAGTTGGCAAAACGCCAAATATTTGAGGTAATCAGTTACATATTTTTTTTTAATTAATGATAGTTCTGTTTATTTAAAATTGGAAACATTAATTTTTTAGTTTGTTGAACAAATAAAAAAATATATATATCAACCCTGCACGGGAATCAAACCAGGGGGTCTCCCACATGGGAGGCAAGACACTTAACCACTGCACCACGAGAGCTCTATAGAGGTTATACTGGTGGAAGTTTTACTTAAGTTATTGTTACTTATGTACTCAAACAATTATTTAGGTAAACAGTACTCAATGTGTTTAATTACTTTGAGCATTAGGGTTTACAGTGTAGTGTACTTGTTTTAATGTTTAACTTCAATGTTTTTTTTTTACTCATTACACTATTATACAGCAAATATCAATAGCTCTGATTAAGATTTTTCATGCTTGTTGTTTGTATATATACAGATGTGGAAATTACCATTACTGTAGTATTTCTTCGATACAGTATATTGTTTAGACTTTTTTATGACTTAATTATTTTTAAAAAAAACGAGATGACGGAAGATGTCACTTTGCGCCACCTGGCGGTCATTTCACGAATTGCCTTGAAATGCAACTGATTTATTTTGGCCGCTGTGGTTTTGTCGCGGCGGTGAGTGCGACGGTAATAGACATTCTCCCCTTCACACATCTGTAGACTCGTTTATGCTAAGTTTACTTATCTTTTGCTTATCTCTCTTAGACTGATGTTTGGTGAGGGAGTAATATGTGAGTTTTAAGGTTCAGTTCATTGATTTAGTAAGTTTCCTTTGGGTTAATGGTTTAAATTTAATTTTTGCATGCATCTAACATGTAAGGTTTATTTCTTTCTCTGTAGTAGCATGTAAGTCTTCATAAGTTAAGTGTTAAGTTAGTATAATACGTAAGTTAGTAAGTAAGCATTATTTTCTATTTCCTTTGCTTTATTTTTCTTTATGTGACTTAAAAGTCACAGAGGGGGAAATATGTGAGCATATTTTAATTAAATATACTTGTGCATGCAACAATATGATAGAAACTATTAAGCTTAGTAAAAGAACATAGAGGTAAGGTAAGGAGACAGAGGTGAGCCAAGGGCAGTGTGATGTCACAGTAGCAAGAACATGCAGCATGGACTTAAATGAACTATAGACAGGTAGCCATCTTGGATGTGAAAGGCTTAGTGGACAGTGTGTACCAAACAGACCCTAGAGATGATGTAATCTTTGTACCCTGAGCATCCAAAAGTACCTGATGTCCCTAGACATTATGTAATGCCAACAGCCCCAGACATGAGGTAATCTCCTTAGACATGGGGTGATCTTAACTATGATGTAACCTTAACTGTGATGTAACAGGGGCTGGATACATGTGCAGGCATGTCAAATTTAAAGGGACACAGACAGATAACCAAAAGACACACACTCAGCTTAATCAATAATACGTTTAATAAGAGTAGGCACAAAATAAAATAGCATGTGCACCTACATAGTGAATAAAATAGAAATACAAAGTATAAGGCCCAACATAAAAAGTACAGTAAGATAGGGGGCCTGGGTAAGCATCAAACAACAAAAAGGCATAAGAAATTAAGTATCAAGCCTTCTCTAACCCAGAACCTCATTAATGGGAAGATCAGTGTGAGGAATAAAAACAGAAATACCACGATTCAAAAGTGGTGTAGGCGCTTCAGGAAAATCAGTTTGGGTACCAACAGACACTTTAAAATCAGTCTGAGTACTGACAATTCTTAGACCGACAGGCCTTAAGATAGGCTGGGCTGGAGTACTAGGCTCTGGTCGCACAGGCCTGAAGGAAAGTAAAGGAGAGCTATTTGCCTCCGGACACGGTCTCTTAGAAGGACCAGGCCCGGAGTCATCCTTCCTGACACAAGTAAGACCGTTCTTGTGTAGAAATTGTGTCAATGATCCATCAGACTCATTTTGGCAAAAACTCACTGAGGCTCGGTCTGCAACAGGTTCAGTAGGAGTGTAATCCTCAAAGGAGTTGTGCTCTGGACTGTCCTGGCTGTCCGAGTCGTCCAAAGGGATGTATTCAGTGCTTGGGCAGTTGCACTTAGCTATAACAATAAAATAAAATACGTAAATACAACAAATTAGGAAAATAAGACAAATAATTAAAATGAGTGCGAGAAAGATGCTTACCCATGGCCTGTCTGTTGAGAACTGTAGAGTAACCCGGAAGAACTAAGAATATATAGTAAAATAAGCGCCGCCCCTATGTCTTTTAATAATGAACAAACTTAGTGTAAAGATAATGGAAAATAATTTGTAAGAAAAATAGATTATAATCGGGAAAAGTATGGAGTCAGATGACGAGGTATATGATGTAAGCAAACAAGATAAGAGAAAATGTAATTACAATGGGTGACAATATTTGGAAAAAGTTGGATTACAATGGGTTAATAATTTGATAAGGAATAAGAAAAAAATGTACAGGGGAGGGGGCTAGGTGAGCGCTCCCCCCCTTGCAAACTTTTGGAGGTGCATGGGGTTACATCCTAGGCATTGCTAAGCTGGCTCACTTGGTTTTATTGCTGCAATAAATCCTGCCTTACTTCATCCAGATCTTCAAGGAGTCCGGAGTCTTTCATTGGTTCTTTTTAAAGTTAAAGTTTTTGTGTAATATTTGTAATTAAGGCAACTGTAACTAGTGTAGGAGAAAAATCTCCCACAGGCCTTATACTTCTATTTTATTTTATGTATTTCTATTTTATTCACTTTGTAGGTGCTATTTTATTTTGTGTCTACTCTTATTAAACTTATTATTCATTAAGCTGAGTGTGTGTCTTTTGGTTATTTGTCTGTGTCCCTTTAAATTTGACATGCCTGCACATGTATCCAGCCCATGTTACATCACAGTTAAGATCACCCCATGTCTAAGTAGATTACCTCATGTCTGGGGCTACACCACATTAGCTGACATTACACCATGTCTAGGGACATCAGGTACTTTTGG
Source organism: Clarias fuscus (assembly GCA_030347435.1). NCBI lineage: Eukaryota > Metazoa > Chordata > Actinopteri > Siluriformes > Clariidae > Clarias > Clarias fuscus. Next base: position 39,587,661 of record CM059205.1, read on the forward strand.
ATGCTCAGGGTACAAAAATTACATCATCTCTAGGGTCTGTTTGGTACACACTGTCCACTAAGCATCTCACATCTAAGATGGCTACCTGTCAAGAGTTCATTTGAGTTCATGCTGCATGTTCTTGCTACTGTGAGATCACACTGTCCTTGGCTCACCTCTGTCTCCTTACCTTACCTCTATGTTCTTTTACTAAGATTCATAGTTTCTATCATATTGTTGCATGCACAAGTATATTTAATTAAAATATGCTCAAAGATTTCCCCTAAGAAATGATGAAAACCCAGATTATTCGTTCCACTACCAAAACAGATAATTAATACAAAATATAAAGTAAAAATAAAAAAATTAACCTGCACTTAAAAGTTAGACTAAATCCTGAGAGATAAGTGTTTCTGTTTGTGCTTGTGTGGTGTGCACATGCTGTGTATATGTGTGTATGCACATGCTACATGATACGCGGTACCCGTAAACCAAGATTTGTTTGTTTTTTTAATTAATTAATTTATTATAAATTTTGTCTTGCAGAACAATCTCGTCTTGCGGAACAATCTCAAACTGCGTTACTCGCAATCCGAGGTTCCACTGCATATTGTGTGTGTGTGTGTGTGTGTGTGTGTGTGTGTGTGTGTGTGTGTGTGTGTGTGTGTGTGTTCTGTAAAGTTGTCCTTATGGTTCATAATCTTTATTTCAGAAAATCCTCAACAAACAGTTCACAGTACAAGAAAGTAAAAAACTTTGACAGAATAGCGTCCGGGATTCTACACAAAGTCAACTTTTTACACAATAACCTCCTCCTCCTCATTTCCGTCTCCAGTGATTTTTAGTTTTTTTTTTTTCCTATAAGTACAGGTTTTCTATAAGTGTGTGAGTTCTATAAGTGCAGGTTCTATAAGTGCATCTGTTTGTGCGTGACTGTGTGTGTGTGTGTGTGTGTGTGTGTGTGTGTGTGTGTGTGTGTGTGTGTGTGTGTGTGTGTGTGTGTGTGTGTGTGAAAGACGTCCTACATGATAACTTTGCCCTCCTCTCCTGTCTGTGCTTCACAGGGTAAAGTGCAGGTTAACTGGTTTAATTTTTTATTTTTTCTATTTCTATCAAATCATTTTATATGAATATGTTTGGTTGTGGAATGGATTACTGGAGTGTCCATGATTTCTTATGGGCAAATTTGCTCTGGGACAAATTGGCATCCGGGATTTCCCTAAGTCAAGATTTAAAGGAACTGAGACTTTATTTCACTGTGAAATTAATTTCCTTAGGTGCGGTTTACAGGCTTTAGCCACATGATAGCAGTGTTGGGAAAGGGGAAAGATTTAGTCTAGTGAATGTGCTTTATATTGTATATTTGTGTCAAAGATGTATAAGACTGTCTTTTTCTCCGATTTACGAAAAAATCTGATTAGGGGACTAGCTGTACAAGTTTTTTGTTCCTGCTTTGTGTGCACTTTACTTATTATTATTATTATTATTATTATTATTATTATTATTATTATACAGCACACATGTATGAGTAGGGCTGATTAGTGAAAAAGAAAAAAGACGTTTAAATCACAGATTTATATTAGTTGTTTTTCTTTTTTTCTGTTGAAAATGCAATTAGAGTGAATTCATATGAAGAGAGAATATTTGCATGTAAAAATAAAATACTACAACTACTACTACTACTGCTATAATAATAATAATAATAATAATAATAATAATAATAATAATAAATTGCAGTTGCTTCATTGTTTCTGAAAATGTTGATGATCTATAATATATATGAAACTGTGGGGAGTTTTCATGCCAGTATTGAAGTTGTAAGTTTTATTTATTAAGTTGTTACATGATATGGCCTCTAGGTGGCAGTGAAAAAATTAAAAACCTAATACCTCTATCTCACCTATGCAATTTGACTCACGGTGAGACGCGGTGTTAGGCACCGCAAGCGGAAAGATCGGAAACGCAACAACACCACAAAGCACCTTCCTCACCATAATGAGACCATAGTGACTAAGGGAGCCTTCCACCAGGAAAATGCAGATTTACTCCGACCTCAGATAACGGCGGCTTCACAATCTCATTACGGTCGCTTTACGCAATCACTACGTTGTTGATGGAACAATGGCGGATAGTCAGGGTTCTCGTTATGGTGCCCACATATGGATTACGGTGTCCGCGTTTTTATCACGGAGTCCGCGTCGTTCTGCGGTTATTACGCTGCACGGTGTTTGCATTTCACTCATAAAATCCTATTTCCTTGTCAACTAGAAGTGGATGTCACAGTGCAGAATAGTTTGCATATATAAATATAAAATATAAAGAGAGTTAGATTAGTTAAAATAGGTGCAAATGAGCAAAATTATTACAGGTGGTACAGTAAGGAAGGTACTGTATTGTATACCATGCTAAAGAAGTTTGCATATGTAAACGTTATACAGTGAGGAGGTAATATATGAGTGCAAATGACCAAATTAATTATAGTGGAATAGTAACGTATTATATACAGATGAAGGGTTATGTACAGAGTGCAATGAGTTTGGTGTAGCCAGTGAGAATATATTATGTACTTATAATCAATACAGTAGGTTGCATACATATGCTGTATGCATATGTAACTGTAAACAGAAAGGGTTATATACAAATGGGTTATATACACTGAGTGCAATGAAGAAGCATATATGGCAAGATGAAAAGTAAATGAAAAAGTTTTAAATTAAGAGTACCAGTTTAGTTAGTTTAGTTTATTTAATGACATTTGGAATACAATACCAACCAGCTTTCTTTAAAAAAAAAAAGAGGTTGAGTTCTTTGAGATGGAGGAGAGATAAAATTTTATCTTGCTGCCAAGGAACACTTCTGGCTTCTATGTTCACATACTTTATGAAGTATTGTCTTTGCATCTTTGCTGCCCTGTTGGTGTTTCCTCTGTAGACATCTGCCATGTCAGAAAGATTTACAGTCTCTCTCCAACTTCCTGGTATGACATCATGTGCTTCTGGATTTTCCTGGTACACTGGAAGTTCTCCATGAGGATTCCACAATGTAAGCAACTTGTGCAGGACACAACAAGCCAAGGCAATTGTGCTAACCCTTTCTGGTTGGTGTGGCATTGTAGTTAGGAGACATCTGAATCATGAAGCCAAAATGCCAAAGTTGGTCTCAGCAACCCTCCCAGCTCTGGCCAGTCTGTAATTGAATATTCTTTGCTCGACAATCATGTTCCTGAAGCACAGTAGCTTCATCAGCCAGGTTTTCAGTGCAAAAGCATCATCACCAACAAGGAAGTAACCAATGGGCTCATTGTCATTTGGTAGGGGATCAGGTGGTGGTAACCCAAATGTTAAATTTTCCAGTGCTTCTTTTAAGTCGGTGTCATTAAGGATCCCTGCACCTGAACCAGCTCCATTTGCTCCTACGTCGACAAAAAGGAACTTGTAATTGCATCAACTACTGCAAGAAGAACTATGGACAAGAAACCTTTGTAGTTGTAGTAGTAAGATTCACTTTGACTTGGTTTCCTGATAGCTATGTGTCAGGAAAGGTTCACCTTGTCTTGAAAACTTCAGCAACTTCTTTCCAGGTTTCAGGTGTGATGGGGCAAGTCATGACCTTCGTTAGTATTCATCAATGATGGCTTGGCAAACCTCAGGTATGAAATTACAAATTGAATTGCCTGCAACTCTGAAGGAGTATTGAAGGGACTTGTAACTATTCCCAGTAGCCAAATATCTGCAAGTTTCAGTCCTAGAATTTCCTGAAGAAAGTCTCTTGCTTTTGGATCCTGGGGCCCACACGTTGTATGAGTTCTCTAAAGAAATATGTCTCCATCCTGAGAAAGTTTCTGAAGCTTGATTGATCCTCTGTAGTTCAGCCATCAGTTTCTCATACTGTCCATACAATGTCCTTCTCTGCAGCCACTGTCTCACCCAATATCTCTTCTGTCTTCTCATTCTCCTTTTTTCTGGAGCAATTTGTTGTCTTTCCAAATCTTTTCTTCTTTCTTTTATGATGAGGAAAACTTCTGCAGCCAGTCCCAGCAACTTGATGTATACATGATGTGGCGAGTAGTCTTTGTTCCTCGAGGAAAAGCATCTTGTCTAGGAATGTACTAAATGAATGAAAAGATGCAGAGGAGACACCTTTTATATTGTATATTTTCACGCACTCCAGATCTATACATAATGACACACTGGACACTGTGATGGCTCCTCACCAAATACCCCAATTTCTCTTCTTTAACGACCACTTACGCATGAAATTGTATGAAACTGTGGTACCATCGTGATGGAAATGTTACCACTACGACAAAACTGCAAAATAATAAAAATCGCGATGAACCATATTTACAACCACCACGCGAAACCGCAATAACACAGCATAGGTGAGATTGGGGTATAAAGTAATCGTCATCTCAGCCAGGAACTCGAGCCTGTTTCACATTTAGAGACCCCTTCTACTAGAGGAAGGAAATTATCTCTGATTACAACACATTAATGCTTTTGAAATTAGAGAACAAACCATTTCAGAAGGGTCAAATTATCGGGCTGGATTAAGTAGAGAAAACAACTAAGGAGGTTTGAAATGAAAGGAACTTGGATGAGAATCCTTCAACACATTATTAAAAAGCTGGAAGGACAGTTAACACTGTTCTCCAGCAGCAGTTTTCACATACAGACTGAAGTAAATTTGCCAAAAGGCTAGCATAGTCTCTCACACCACTATCCACATCTACACCAACTCTGACCTCGATCACATTAACAGATTTGTGGATCAGGTGTTCATCATAGTGTTCCCTAATCACAAGCCCTGGATGAACTGGGAGGTGAATTGTATGTCAAGTGATTCAAGTTATAACTGACTTCACACAATGCAGTGGAGCACTTCCAACCAGCTCTGCCAGACAACTTCACACTTGTTTTCAAAAAAAAAACACACAGATCATTCTCAGTGCATAATTATTACCATGTGATCAGCCACTCCCACCCTCTGAGTTGTGTATTACCCTGAGCAGGGATAACGTATGGAAAGCAGTTGGCCCTGATGGCATCCGTGAGTGAGCATTTAGAACATGCATGAAACAGCTGGCTGAGGTCTTCACATGTATCTTTTAATCTGTCCTTGGGCCAGGTAACTGTCCTCTCTGCTTTAATCCTGCTAGCATTGTGCCAGTGCCAAAGCTCTCCCCTGTAACAGCGCTCAGTGAATTTTCAACCATTGCACTTACCCCAGTCATCACAAAATACTTTGAAAGACTGGTCCCCCCACCCATTGTTAGTATATTTAAAAAGTCCCCCCATAGTGTGGTACCTTCTGAGGGTAGTTAAAATCACCCAAAGAATCTCCAGCTACAAACCAGAGAGGACGTTCACAAGGAAGGCTGCCTGCAAGGGGTGAGAAAAATTATCAGTGGTGCCTCTCACACAAATTATGGACTATTCCCACTCATCTCCCATCAGACAGGCAATACAGGTGCATCAGGACAGAACATAAACAGGCTGAAATATACGTGTAACGGGGAATAATAATGTAAGGGGTAATATAAAACTGTAATTGGTATCAATATGGGCTAGGTTTGACTCTCTGGATGATAAATAAATGAATATTGGTCCAATTTATATAAAACTAATAACAACCTGGCTTTATTACACATGAACAGTAAATTAAGAATTGCTCAAAGAAGGGATAAATTTATGTGTCACTCAACACAACAATGTGTGTGTGTGATGAAGTCAATTAAATTTAAATTAAAAAATAAAAATAAAAAATAAATAAAAATTAAAGTGTCCAAAATTTCTCCTGGTTCCTTTTGATATTCACAGCTGTGATGCAAACTCTAACTGAAATGTAAACCCGTGTTTCCTACTACTTGAGAAGTGTACGAGTGTGAAATATCAGATCAGCTGCAGTTTCAAAGAATTCCCCCCCAATGAAATGGGTCGGGGAGGGCCTCTGCAATGGAACAATCTTCCACAATGCACTGGGTCCGGCTTGCCATCGTTCATAACCATATAGTTGATCACATCACACGACAGACTCAGGCAAAGGAAAAAACTATCTACATAAAACAACACAATTCACAATTAAATGTGTCTGATCCATAAGAGCCTAGTATATAACACCTCCTCATGAACAGTTTGAGAACTGAACCACACTGCAAAACATCAGTCACATGCTGGAACACATTAGCTTAACCATTTAGCAGTTTCTGTTTTATATTCTTTTTTTTTTTCCTGAGTACATTATGAAATAAATATAACAAAATCAGCTTCCCCAACCTCTATAAATACGGTACAGAAGTATAAATTTCCTTTTAACAAACATAAGCTTTAAACTCTGACTGTTTTTTTTCCATACACAACATATACTGTATATAATTTGCTGACTATTATTTAGTTAAACAAATTCACCAAATGCATTTCTGTTAGAAGAAACTAAACAGAGATAGAATAAATGCATTTTTTCAATCAACATTAATTGAAACTCCTCTTGAAAAGAATGAAGATTTCCCAACGATTAAGTGGGCCCAAGCACCTGCACCATCGCCACCTGGGTGCACCTGTGTGTCTTTTGATCATTTTACGACCTCCAAAATGACATCGTCTCTGGTGATGACGCAGGTGCTTTGGCTGATGATGCCTCCACAAACCACATGCTCAATAGACATTCTAAGACCTTCAAAAAGCCCCGGATGTAGATGTCACTAAAGTGTGTGTGTGTGTGTGTGTGTGTGTGTGTGTGTGTGTGTGTGTGTGTGTGTGTGTGTGTGTGTGTGTGTGTGTGTGTGAAATCACACACACACATTGCTAGGGAGCATAAAGATGGGACTTTGGAGAAATAGATAAATGTTGTGCAGTCTGATGAGTTCAGTGTACATTCATATAAAGATTTTTTTTTTCCCATTCATATGTAGAGATGTTTAATTATTCAATTATTTTAATGTAATTACTTTCACAATGTTTGAAGTCATCAAACATCGTTCAGATTAATTGTGAGAATATTATAATACAGTAAGTGGACAGCGGTGTAGAGGTATAATAGATGCAGGAAACACAGCTGTGGTTAAATGACACCAGTGGCGGACGGTCAATACAGGGCGCAGGGGCACCGCCCCTCTTAAAGTTAGGCAGAAAAGAATGCTACTTTAACATGATAATTTATTTTAATAATGAAATAAAATCATATTCCGCTGTATTTCTTAATATAATTTATTTACAATGAAATAAACCTAAACTGTGTTACGTTTATTTGTGTTGGTGTACACGGGGCATCGGACAAATGAGTGTCTATGTAAATCTTTGAAAAGCATGTGACCTGAGTGTTTTTATGATTAGGATGGGAAATTATTACTCTGACATACTACTGATTTGTTCCTTTCAATTTTAAGATTAATATGTGTCTTAAGTTTAAATTCTGGGTTATGCTACAATCTATACATATAATAAAACTGTAATGTGAAGTCTGTACAGTACATTGAAGATATTTGCGAAAAAATATTTTTGGGGACGTAAGATGAGTAATAGAACACATAGATAACAAAAATGTTTTTCAGAATATTTGTGTTTGTCTGTTTGTTTGTGCACGCATCACTCATATACTCAAATACTGAACAAATTTTTTCACATGTGTATTTAAGGTAACATATACAGTAGGCTTTGTTTCGTCAAGATTGGCCCACTGGAAGAGAAGATATGCTAATTTGAAATTTAAATGTGTAAAGCCGCGTGCCAGTGATGGTCATGCAGCTAAATCGCACAACTGGAGAATAATCATCTTTGGCCTCCTCCATGTTGTAAAAACAAGGCTGGGAGTTTACCTCGAGATGCTGGAGGTCTACAGAGCAGAGTCGCATGGTGGACACTTAAATACAGAGAGTGGACTTCAAAGGCATAGAATTAAATAAAAATAAAAAATAAAAAACGTATTTGTGAGCACAATTTTATGAGAACTCCCAGGATTGGGACTTATTAGCTGTGTGTTCATAAGAAAACTTGTTAGTGAGAATCAACAGAAAATAATAATAATAATAATAATAATAATAATAATAATAATAATAATAATAATAATAAAACAATTAAACTTGCGAGGGAACTTAAAATTAGACTTTGGAGCAATAGTAAATGGTCATGGGGTTGATGAGTCCAGAGAGATGACAGCATCAGGGTGACCACTGTACAAGCCTCTGGAGGCTGTGTTATGATCTGGGGTTGCTTTAGCTGTCCATTTCTAGGCTCAGCAACGTTATGTGGCAATAAAATGAAGCTGACAACCTGAATGTACTGAATGACCAGGTTATCACATGTATATGTATTTTCTTTGTTTTAAATGTTACTCAATTATTTATTTATTGATATTGCCATGCAGTATATATTAGAATAATGGATTAGTTTAATTGCCTTAATGTGCCTTAATTGAAAATGTTAAGATTTGTTGATGTATGAAATGTGTTTTTAATGCATATTAAAGTTCAACTGTGTTCCCTTTCAAAAGCTACACTCAATGCTGCGTGAAAACGCTATGGGAACATCTCTTTGTTGCCCGGTTGTGAAGCCTGTGCATGCCAGACCCGCCGAATACCTTCGGCTTATAACCTGTGCCAGGCATGACGTCACCGAATAAGGTGCACCTGCAGGTTATAAATAGGAGTGAACCGGAAACATCCTCAGATCTTTTTGTCTTCAGGACCGCTTTGTGTTTGCGTGTGCATGTACAAGCCGTAAAGAAAGCGAAATAAAAATAACAGCATTAACTCACCGATATGGCGGAGTTGCTTAAGAGATGCGTGCCTCCGTGTGATAGATCTCTTTCGGAGGGCGATCTTCACGAGTTTTGTCTCGAGTGCTTGGGGAAGAACACGCTCGCCTCGGGCTTCAGGGAGACTGTGAGTACTGTGATCTTCTCTCTATTAAGGTGCTTCGCGCGCGGCTCGCTTTCTTTAAAGAGAAACCGTGAGCTGGCAGACGCGCACGAGACGGAATTCCCCCTTTCTCTCGCGCTCTCTCCGGATCAGGAAGTTTTAGCTCCGGCGCTTCTTGTGAAGGAGCGGAAGAATCTTCCTCTCTCGCTTCCATGGAAGTAGCCTCCTCACAACGCTCCTCCAGTGCTGACAGAGCTTTTGAGGAATTATTAGAGGTTATAACGCGTGCGGTCGAGCGATTGTATATCGACTGGCCGCAGCAGCGAGATTCCCCCAAGCGTTCGAGATTGAACGACAGGTGTCTGTCGGGTGGCCGGGAGAAGGAGCCTCAACGTCTCTCCCTCCCCTTCTTTGGTGACATCCATGATGAATTAACTCTTTCATGGAGCAAGCCGTATTCATCGCGTGTTTTTGTACCATCGACTTCGACTTATTCGAATATCGTTGGTGCGAAAGCACGCGGTTATATGATGATGCCCAGATAGAAGAGACGCTTGCGGGCTATCTCTCTCCTGGGACATCATCCTCCCTGAAAAAGCCTATTCTCCCCTCCAAGCCGTGCAGATTGACATCTGCTTTGGTGGGTAAAGCTTTTCAGGCAGCAGGACAGGCTGGTGCTTCACTGCACACCATGGCGGTTTGGCAGGTTACCAGGCTGACCTGCTGAAGGACCTGAGCAGCGGCGGGGCTATTGATGACAGGGCGTTTGCAGAGCTGCGCCGAGCCACAGACCTGTCTCTCCGTGCAACCAAGCGGACGGCCCGTGCTGTGGGCTGTTCCATGGCTGCCATGGTGTCCACGAAGAGGCATCTGTGGCTGAACCTCACGGGCATCAAGGATAAGGATCGTGTTGCCCTCCTCGATGCCCCCATCTCGCCTTCCGGCCTTTTGGGCGACGCTGTTAATTCCGCCGCCACTAGGTTTTGGGAGGCAAAGCTATATGAACAGGCCTTTGGGAGGTTCCTTCCCCACCGTGCTCAAGAACCGGGACCGTCGGCCACCCGGCCCCGGCCAGGTCTGGCCCCTATCAGGCGTGAGGTGCAGAAGGAGAGCGTGACCAGCCGCGCACCCCCCCGTAAAGTCTGGGGTGGGGCTCGCCGCTCTTCTCAAAAATCTGCTTCGAAAAGACCGGATCTGAGGACCGGATTCTTCCTCTCTTCAAAGAAGAAGCCCTGAGTTCGTGCGCCTGCGGCTGTGGGGGTGTCTCCCCCCGGGGAGGGGGGCCTGGATTTTCATCACAAAACAGGGCCTCCTCCCTGGCACTCCCGGGAGGCCGGTGTTCAATCCCCGCCACCACTGGTGTTAGGGGAGCGCCGGTTTCCAAAGAGAAAAAAAAAAAAAAAAAGTTGGGTGTTCAGGCATCTCCTGCCACACTTCATCTCCCAACACTTAACACCCCCCCCCTCCCCCCCATCTAGCCGAAGTGTCAAAGCTTGTGCCCCTTTCGGAGAAGCTGGCAGCGTGGAGACTACTGCCAGGTGTATCTCCTTGGGTATAAAGGACTGTAGGCACAGGCTACAGGATTCAGTTGCACATCGTCCTCCGCGTTTCAACGGCGTGGTCTCCACTTCCGTGAAACCGGATCGAGCACATCTGCTGGCCCAGCAGTTACAGACTCTGCTGGGCAAAGGGGCCATAGAACATGTTCCCCTCCCAGACAGAGGATCGGGCTACTACAGTCGGTACTTTTTGGTGCCCAAGAGAGGGGGAGGGTTGCGTCCGATCTTGGATCTTCGTGGCTTGAACCGCTATCTCAGAAATCCAGATTCAAAATGTTGACTGTCAAAATGATTGTTTCTCCAATCCAACTAGAGGATTGGTTTGTGACAATCGATCTCAAGGACGCATATTTCCATATAGAAATATTGCCACAGCACAGGAAGTTCCTGAGGTTCGCTTGGGGGCGAAGCTTACCAGTATTGGGTCCTTCCATTTGGCCTAGCTCTGTCACCCCGCACATATACAAAATGCATGGATGCAACTCTGGCTCCTTTAGGACTCCAGGGCATCCGTATTTTGGAATTACATAAACGATTCTGGCCCAGTCTCAGGAGCTAGCGCTTCGACATCGGGATGTCGTCCTAGCCCATCTTCATTCTTAGGATTGAGACTCAACGCCACAAAAAGCGTTCTCCTTCCTGTTCAGAGGACAACATATTTGGGTGTCACATCGGATTCGGTCACAATGCGGGCACAGTTGTCTCCTGCTCGTGTCGAATCCATTCTCAACACCCTGAAGGAAATCAAGCTAGGCCAGAAGGTCACCGTTCATCACTTTCAGAAATCTTAGGCCTCATGGCAGCTGCGTCCACGGTGATACCTTTGGGCCTTCTGCACATGAGAGCGTTTCAGCTGTGGCTAAGAGCCAGGGGGTTTCATTCAAGGGCCAACCCCCAGAGGCTAATAAGGGTTACGCGCCGGGGGCTTCGTACCCGTTCTATGTGGTTCAGACCCCGGTTTTGACTTTGGGTCCCACTCTAGGTCCGTCTTGTCATCGCAAGATGCTAACGACAGACGCTTCCCTCACGGGCTGGGGTGCGGTCTTGGATGGCCGTCCAGCACAAGGGAGCTGGAGAGGTCATCTTCTCGCGTGGCACATCAATTGCCTCGACATGATGGCTCTGTTTCTGGCCCTGAAACACTTCCTCCAGCAGTTGAGGGGCTACCATGTCCTAGTGCGGGTGGACAGCACTGCGGTAGTCTCGTACATAAATCGCCAGGGTGGACTGTGCTCGCGCCGCTTGAACAAGCTAGCGCACCAGGTTCTGCTTTGGGCACAGGACAAGTTCCTGTCCCTCAGGGCGATTTACATTCCAGGGCATATGAATGTAGGAGCAGACTTGCTATCCAGACAAGCTGTAAAACATGGGGAATGGAAAATCCACCCCGAAGTAGTCAGTCAATCTGGGAAAGATTTTACGTAGCAGAGGTGGACCTCTTTGTCTCATAAGAGGCAGCACAAGGTCCCCTTTACTACTCTCTGACTCCTCCAGCTCCCCTGGGTCTGGACGCAATGGCCCACACGTGGCCCAGGTTACGCCTTTATGCGTTTCCACCTATAGTTTCTGCTCCCGGGAGTCCTGGCGAGGGTCCGTCAACAAGGGTTGCGCCTCTTATTGATAGCGCCCCATTGGCCGACCAGAGTGTGGTTCTCGGATCTAATATCTCTCCTCGACGGCTCACCCTGGGTGATTCCAGTGAGGAGGGATCTTCTGTCTCAGGCGCAGGGGACAATACTTTATCCCCGGCCCGAGCTCTGGAACCTTCACGTTTGGCCCCTGAACGGGACCAACTGAGACAGGCTGGGCTTTCAGCCAGCGTAATTGAAACCATTTAAGTGCCAGGGCTCCCTCCACTAGAAGAACTTATGCCCTCAAATGGAGTGTGTTTGAAAATTGGTGCATGGCAAGACACATAGACCCAGTTCACTGCCAGATTGTTTCAGTGCTGGAGTTTCTGCAAGAAAAGTTGTCCTCGGGCTTATGCCCTAGTACACTCAGAACGTACGTAGCCGCTATTTCGGCCTGTCACGCTCTGAACAACGGGGTTTCTGTGGGCAAGCACCATTTAGTTGCCCGTTTTATTCGTCGAGCTAAACGGTTGAAGCTGCCCACTAGAGCTACGGTCCCTTCATGGGACTTAACTATCGTACTCGAAGGCCTGGCCGACACCCCGTTTGAACCACTAGAGTCAGCGCCTGTCAAGCTTCTGTCTCTTAAGATGGTTTTTCTGATGGCTATTACTTCTTTGAAGAGGATTGGGGATCTGCAGGCTCTGTCAGTCTCCCCATCCTGCCTAGACTTTGCCCCTGGGCTAGTCAAAGCTATTCTGCATCCTCACCCGAACTATCTTCCCAAGGTTCCATTCTCGACCATGCACCCAGTTGTTCTCGAAGCCTTCTGTCCTCCGCCTTTCACAGCTCCGGAGCAGGAAAGACTTCACTTACTGTGTCCAGTACGTGCTCTTCGGATCTACGTCCACCGCACTAGCCAGTGGCGTAAGTCAGAGCAGCTCTTTATTTGCCATGGGCTTCGCAACCGGGGGGCGGCTGCCACTAAACAGACTCTGTCACACTGGGTGAGAGATGCCATTGCCCTAGCCTATGAGGCGCGTGGTCACACTTCGCCTCTAGGAATCAGGGCTCACTCAACCAGGGGGATTGCATCATCGATTGCCTTGGCAAGAGGCGTCCCCCTGCAGCAGGTGCGTGATGCGGCGGGCTGGTCCTCTCCACACACGTTTGTTAGATTTTATAGTCTGGATGTCAATGCTACTCTGGGTTCACGGATCCCTCAGTCAGCATCCCAGAGCTAGGTCTGAGACCTCCTCGGCTTGTGCGCACACGCTACACAACCTGGGGGTCCAGACACTTGCAGTGCGGCGGCGTTGGTATTCTCGTTCCCATAGCGTTTTCACGCAGCATTGAGTGTAGCTTTTGAAAGGGAACGTCTCGGGTTACTTGACTGTAACCCTGTTCCCTGATAAAGCGGGAACGAGATGCTGCGTTCCGATGCCGCACTGCTGGCGTGCCTGGACGTCCTTCAGACAAAATTGACCTAAAGATGTTTCCGGTTCACTCCTATTTATAACCTGCAGGTGCACCTTATTCGGTGACGTCATGCCTGGCACAGGTTATAAGCCGAAGGTATTCGGCGGGTCTGGCATGCACAGGCTTCACAACCGGGCAACAAAGAGATGTTCCCATAGCGTTTTCACGCAGCATCTCGTTCCCGCTTTATCAGGGAACAGGGTTACAGTCAAGTAACCCGAGACGATTTTATAGTGGTAGACCTGCAGTCAGAGAAGTTGCTTATTAATCTAAACTGAAATTGTCTTGGTACCATTGACTTGGTATCAGCAAATAAAGGAATATTGGGGGTGAATTAATAAATTTATGACTGCACACAGAAACGAAAACCAAAGTTCCCAGTGCAGCAGGTAGAAAAAAAAGAAGAAGAATGAATTATCCTTTCATTAAACAAATAGGGGAAGGGGTAGCTTAGTGGTTATGACTTAGCACCACCAAGTTGCCACTGTTGGGCCTTGGAGCAAGGCTCTTAACCCTCAACTGCTTGGATGTATAATGAGATAAAAATGTAATTTGCGCTAGTCTGCCAAATGCTATAGATATAAATAAGCTGTGTAAACTAATTGAATGTCTTTTTGCTGTTTGTGGATTTTTTTTTTTTAATTGCTCATAATTAATGTTTCCTGTGCAAATACAGAAAACATGTATATTAGCTATGTGTGATGATAGATGTGATATTGATTTATTTAGAACAGATTTGATTCATGATATCTGTGTCCTGTAGTTGCTACATCTGCGTATTTGATACACACACTGATGTTTTAGTAGAAATAGATTGTGTTTGAATGTTTAAATTGAGATCATTGTACATGTTCATAAATATATGAAATAGCTATAATCAGATGTAATGTGTAATTTAAGTTTAATTTGCATGAATCAATATCACATCTGTTGTCATACATTGCTAATATACATCCTAAAAAAGTCACATCTGTATTTGCTCAGCAATAATCAATTACCAGCAGTTTAAAAAGTGTCAGTTATCATTAAAAATCCAGAAATGAATTCAACATGTTCATAAAAAGACATTAAATAAGAGAAAAGTCACAAATACTTTGTTCATGGGCAAATCTTTAGGTAGTGGTTGACATCATCATTTGAATCGGAGCACACAGGGTGTGTGACTGGAGAAACTGAAATTTTCATAAAAACGTTTATGGGGAATTATTGTGTCAAATAATTGTTTGACCCTCAGAGGAAACAAAAAAGGGCAGAGGTGAGATCCATGGGAGAGAGAGTTGCTGAGCATGAAGGTGAAAGATTCAGGTAAAGACAGGAAGCAGGCTGTGAGTTAATAACACCATGTCAAATTTTTGTCATTTGTTTTATTTTTATATTTTCAGCAATACAAAATGGTACAAATCCTGATATTTAAAAGGCACAAAAGCAGCTGGTCAGAGTTCTATCATTATACAGTATTACAAATAATGCCTATATCATTAGAACCAGGTTAAATAACCCTTATTACTGTATATATTGTCCACAATGTCCTCATTGGTACTGATGCATTTATTTAAAGTTTTTAACTGATCAAAACATTCCAACCACAAATCTCACACTGCGAAAACTTTTCAATACAAAACATTTCACTAACAACAGCTTCTTTTTTCAGTTAAGAAAAAAAAATGGTAATGTATATTTACTAGATAGAATGCTGAGCTACTAACAGCATGATGTTAATGACAAATTAGTTACATTTAAAACAAATCTGATATTAAACACAAAGAAAAATAATAGTATCTCTTTTATCTTCATCTTTTATCTTTTCATTTATCTTTTATCAGTTACATTTAAAATCTTATTAAACAAATCTAATTCTAAACACAAAGAAAAAAATAAAATGATGAAATGATTTCTACAATAAACACATCCCCTTTTACAGATGAATCACCGCATTCTCGATTCTGTCTCCATCAGTGTGAGCTGTTAAAGAAATGAAAAAAGCTCATTTGTCTGTTTCAATGCTTATGAATAACAGTGAAGTGACAAGTGACAGTGCTTCAGGAAAGGATATGTTAGAAAATTAACATCATTCATTCAGTCATCATCAGTAACTGACAAATTAGATTATTTATCAATTATTACAAATTATTAATTAATGTCTGCTATGGTGCTGTTAAAATGCTACATTTTCATCTTAAAATCTAATTTATATCATCTAGTATCTGTTTCTATGCTAAATGTCTGCACAACTATAAATAGAAAGAGTTCTTACCTCGAGGTCTGTAACATTTGAACAGCAGAATGATGGTGACCAGCAGATATGGAGAGGCCGTCACTACACTACTGATCAGCATGAACATTGAGAATGGAGCTTCTACACCTGATAGAACAGACACAGGGTTAAACAATAATTATAGTAATGTTTCATTAATGCTAAAAAATATTTTATTTACCTACATAAAATAAATCACTACCAGTCTGTTAAACTAGAGCCCCACCCCTCCTACATGCTTACACTTAGTACTGGGGCACCATAGGGTTGTGTGTTGAATCTAATTCTAAACCCATGACTGTGCTTTAAACCATCCCACCAAGATTATCATTAAGGTTTTGGATGACACAACTGTGATTGGTCTCATCTCATTTCATGATGAGACAGCTTACAGGGGTGAAGACCAAAGACTGTCAGTGTGGTGTTCCTAAGACTATCTCATCCTGTACACCACAAAAACAAAGAAACATGTTATAGATTTTCATAAGTGTAGTGCAGCCCCTGATCCAATATATATCAACCGAGACTGCGTGGAAAGGGTTCATACTTTCAGGTACTTGGTACAATCATTGCTTTGATCTCTCCTGCACCATGAACATTAAAGCATTGGTAAAGAAGGCACAACAGTGACTCTCAAAAAAAAAAAAAAAACAGGAGAATCTGCTGTTGACCTGTTGCCACTGAACCATCAAGAAAGTGCTGATGTTCTGTATCACTGTATGGTACAACAGCTGCATAAGGGAAGTTTAAAGAGTCATCAACACTTCCCCCCCCCAAAAAAAAAACAGTGGCTTTTCACTGACACAGCAGAGAAAAAACTCCTGACCGCACCCTGGACACCTTCTGTTTGACCTTTTACCCTCTAGGAGACACTTCAGGTTCATCACATCACACATAAACAGACTTGTATATATATATTATTTTTCACCTCCGACTGAGACCCAGCTTTTTGGTGACTCTCCTTTCTCTGTATGTTTACAGTGGTAGAAACCTTCATCTGACTTTGAGACCTTATGGATGATCATCTCTCCTATAGTCTGTGTCTGGAGAACTGATCCATCTTTATAGAAATCAGCTCGGAGTTTTGAAGACTTTGTGTAGTGATATAAACAGCGTAGAGTCAGAGGATGTCCCTCAGTCACAGGATGGACTGGACTCTCCAGGATCAAATCACCATCTACAACATGGAAAATCACATTTAGAGCAAAAAAAAACAATAGTATGGATGTCAGATGTCAGATTTTGTGAATATACTACTTATAATACATTATTAAATTAATACATTTATTTGTAATAAACAATACTGACTGAATGTTTCAGAGCATCGATTATTTTCTATTTTAATTATTTGCCCAAACTCTGATTACTACTATGTGATTTCACTGTGAAACACACTAGATGAAGACTCACCATGCACTGTGATGTTGACAGGATTACTGTTTTCTCCAGATTCAGACTTACACCAGTAAACTCCAGTGTGTGATGTGGAGAGGGAGCTGATATTACATGTAGATCCTGTAACTGATCCCCACCATGAATAATCTAACACTCCCTCACTGTGTGTGTATCGTCTCACTGTCCATCCAGTAGAGTGACTCTGGTCCTCACAGATCAGTGAGAGAGAGTCACCAGTAAAGTGTTGAGTTTTGTTGGGATTGATGATCAGAGAGACTGGAGGAGATTCACCTTAAACACACAACATTATAATTTGCATGTCTTATTATAATAGTGTGACATAACTTACACTGAACACATTTACACCTTATTTAATTAAACAGTGTATGAGTGAGAATAACTCTACCAGTGCTTAGTGCTATTCTTAGTCTTAAACATTCCTCTGCAGGTGAATATAAAGATTTTACACAAAGCATTACCACAGCTAATTTTCCAATATCTTTGAATTTACACATATGCTACATTAATCAGTCCATAAAACAGTGTTATTTTTTCTCACCAGTGATCCATAGTGGCTGTAGATTAGATGAAAGTCTTAATCGGGATCTGCGTCTCTCTGCTCTGCACCAGTAAACTCCTGTGTGATTATGAGCAACAGAACTGATAGTGTAGGACCATCCTGACACATAATCACCATGACTGTCTCTTAATTCTCTGTAGTGATTAACTCCGTACCAGCTGAATGTCCAGTCTGTAGAGGAGTCTGTAACCTCACAGTTTAGAGTCACCGAGTCTCCTTCAGTCAGCCAGTTCTGTGGAGATACACTCAGGACTACCTGTGGTCTCTCTGTTACACAACAGATACAATTTTGTAAGTTTATTGTAACTATAAATAGATAGATAGATAGATCCAAGATGGCGCCGGTGAGGTCGGCTGCCGTCACGACTGCTCCAACCTATTTTACCTTGTTTTCGCTTTTTAAGTTAACTTTCAATAACTTTAAACCGGCTAATTCATCACCATTGAGTGCATTAAGTACGATAGAGATACTCTTATTTCTAATGGTCTACAATGTACTCACAATTCGACATTTTTAACTCCGGATCCGAGCTGGCCGAGTGAGATCCTGAGGAAGAACAAAGGACGGCGTCAAGAACAGGGCCTCAGGGCCAGGGTAAAGTTCCAGAGAGACATTCGGGACTGCAATCTCCTCTGCTTCACCGAGACATGGCTGAACCCAGCGGTACTGGACCACACCATTCAGCCGGCCAAGTTCTTCTGGGTTCACCGCATGGACAGGACATGGGACTCGAGGAAGACAAAGGGAGGCGGTGTGTGCTTAATGGTGAACAGCAGCTGGTGCAACAGCGCAAGCATTGTTCCTCTTACACGCTCCTGCACACCCAACCTGGAACCATTGTCCATCAAATGTCGTCCTTTTTATCTTCCTCGGGAGTTTACATCGATCATAATCAGCGCCGTTTATATTCCACCACAAGCGGACACAGACACTGCCTTATGCGAGCTGCATGAGGCACTCACACAGCATCACACACAACACCGAGAGGTGGGGACTTTAACAATGCCAACCTTAAACGCGCAGCGCCAAACTTTTATCAGCACATCACCTGCCCCACCAGGGGCGAAAGGACACTGGACCATTGTTACACTACAATCAAGGACGGCTACAAGGCACAATCTTGTCCACCGTTTGGTAAATCTGACCACGCTGCCATCTTCCTCATGCCAAAATATAAACAAAGACTCAAACAGGAAGTTCAGGTTCAGAGGGAGGTCGCGCGCTGGATGGACCAATCGGTGGCCGCGCTACAGAACGCACTCGATGATGCAGACTGGGAAATTTTCCAAAACAGCTCCGATGACGTCAGCATATTTACGGAAGCGGTTGTGGGATTCGTCGGGAAACTAGCGGATGATACCATACAGAAAACGACCATCAAAACGTTTCCCAATCAGAAGCCGTGGGTGGATAAAACCATCTGCGACGCTCTGAGATCTCGCACCGCTGCCGCTGGGACTTGCGTCGGGGGACATTGACCTGTACAAATCTGCGTCATATAACGTCCGGAAAGCGGTGAAAGAGGCGAAGCAGCGCTATGGGAGGAAACTAGAGTCACAGCTCCAACAGAGTGACTCTAGGAGCTTGTGGCAGGTACAAGAACAATAACGGACTATAAAGCACCAACATCCGGTATGACGAACGCGGACATGACTCTGGCAGACAAACTGAACACCTTTTATGCTCATTTTGAGGCTGCAGCTAAAGACGCTAGCATTGCTAATGCTAGCAGTGCTAATGCTAGCAGTGCTAACAGCTGCAGACAGGAAGACACTGCCAGTACCGGAAACACGTTTATCATCTCCGAGCATGATGTGAGGAGAGCCTTCAGGAGAGTGAACACCAGGAAAGCAGCAGGACCAGATGGCATCTCAGGTAGAGTCCTCAGAGCCTGCGCAGACCAGCTAGCATCTGTGTTCACAGAGATATTCAACCTCTCCTTATCTCAGACGGTGATCCCCACATGCTTCAAAGAGTCCATCATTGTTCCTGTTCAGAAGAAACCCCATCCAGCTTCCCTCAATGACTATCGACCTGTAGCCCTCACATCAGTGGTGATGAAGTGCTTTGAACGGCTGGTCAGAGACTTCATCATTTCCTCACTACTGGACAGGCTGGATCCACTACAGTTTGCCTACCGTTCAAACCGCTCTACAGATGACGCCATCGCTCATCTACTCCATACTGCTCTCACTCATCTTGACACTAGAAGGGGGAATTATGTTAAAATGCATTTTATCGACTACAGCTCAGCATTTAACACCATAATTCCCTTTATACTCACCACAAAGTTGGAACACCTGGGACTCAGCTCATCTCTGTGTCAGTGGATCTCCAATTTCCTAACTGGGAGACCACAGGCAGTAAGGATGGGTGGACATGTCTCAGCCCCCATCACTCTCCTGCACTGGAGCCCCACAGGGTTGTGTTCTGAGCCCTCTACTGTACTCACTGTACAAGCACGACTGCGTAGCTTCTACCAACTCCACCACCATTGTCAAGTTTGCTGACGCCACCGTCGTGGTTGGCCTGATCACTGACAACGATGAGACGGCCTACCTAAAGGAGATTGGATATCTGGAAAACTGGTGCCAGAGGAACAACCTCCTTCTAAACGTCAGCAAGACAAAGGAGTTGATAGTGGTCTTCAGCACAAAGCAGAAGAGGAACTACCAGACCTCCGTGATCAACAAGAGCCCAGTGGAGAGAGTGGACAGCTTCCGTTACCTGAGGTGAAAAAGGCCTGACAGCGTCTCTACCACCTCAGATGCCTGAGAGACTTTAGACTGCCCTCTAAGGTGCTTAGGGACTTCTACTCTTGCACCATAGAGAGCATCGTGATGGGAAACATAACGACCTGGTTCGGGAACAGCACCATGCAGGACAGGCGAACTCTTCAGAGGGTGGTGCGATCAGCTGAGCGCATCATCCACACCGAGCTCCCTGACCTGCACTCGATCTACAGCAAGCGGTGTTGGACCAAGGCCAGGAAGATCATGAAGGACCTCAGCCATCCCAGCAATGGACTGTTCTCTCTGTTGAGGTCAGGAAAGCGATTCCGCTCCCTGAAGGCCAACACAGAGAGACTGAGGAGGAGCTTCTTCCCACAGGCGATACGGTCTCTTAATCAGTACATCACACACTACTGATCCATTTTGCACATCTACACAAGTTTCTGCACTCACTCTGGACATTCAGGACATTCGCCACTGTCACAGCACGCCAGGTCATGCCCATATCTCAGTCAAGATCATGATCACCTGCACACTCCTGCTCCACGATCCATCCCGTTCCTTGCTTTTCACCACCTCATTCACCGCTCCAAACACACCTGTTCTCAATTCCTGATCATCACAGCTCTCTATTTAACACACCTTCAGACAACAGCTCCCTGCCAGATTATTGTGTGCTATCCATGCCCAGTATTCCAGCGTTTCTCTCTGCTTTGAACTCCCGGATCTCGACCACGCTCTGTTTTCACGACCTCGTCTTTGTCTCACGCTACGGATCTTTCGTCTACACGGATTTACTGTTGCTGACCCTTGGATTTGTTTATCGACCACGAGCTCTGATCACGGACTTTCTCGGTTTCACGTTTCTGACCTCTGCCTGTTCATCGACCACGAGCTACTGGTTCGGATCTAGCAGCCTGCGCGATTCGTCTGCCTCGCTTCGCGGGATTGTCATCACCTGCAAACAGCGTATGCACTTTCTATACGCGCCGGCTCGGCACTTCCGCATTCCTGCCACGGAGTCCATTCAGAAAAACAGTGAGCGCGCTCTCGGCACTTCCGCATTCCAGCCACTGAGCTCATTGACTCTAAGCGCTGCACTCGCTGTCTACATACACCGGCTCTACTCTGCATTCGCGCTGCAGAGCCCGTGCGGAGAAATAGTAAAAGCTCACTCTGCGCTTGGATCCTTCACCCCCACGCACGCCCGTGACAGTATAATCTGGCCATTAATGGATCCAGCAGAGGCTGTACAATTAAGAGGGGCACTAGAGAAACAGGGGGCGCTCTTGGACACTCACCAGCAGAATATCCAGCAGATAACTTGCTCCCTCCATAACGTTACAGAGGCTTTAGCTGCTCTCATCTTGCAAATAAAGCAAACACAAGCACATCCAGCTCCCATTCTCCAGCCTGCTCTTCCTGGGCACTCTATCAATCATGAACCATGCCTCCCTTCGCCGCCCACTTACGATGGAAACCCGTCCACCTGCCGCTCATTTTTGTCTCAGTGCTCCCTTGTGCTTGAGCTGCAGGCGTCATCTTTTCCCACTGAACGCTCCAAGGTTGCCTACATAATCACTCTCCTTTCTGGTAAAGCGAGAGAATGGGGGACAGCCTTATGGGATGCCCAGGTGCCCTGCTGCTACACGTACAAGACTTTCACGGATGAAATGAGAGAGGTTTTTGATCGTTCATTCACGGGGCGTCAGGCAGCAGCTCAGTTACTTGAACTACGTCAGGGATCTCGATCTGTCTCTGATTATGCTATTGATTTTCGGACTCTGGCTCCCTCTTGTGGTTGGAAAAATCGGGCACTCTTCGACACATTCCTTCACGGACTCTCTGACCCAGTCAAGGATGAGTTAGCAGCCCGAGAGCTCCCTTCCAACCTTCAGGGGCTTATTGACCTGGCTACAAGTATTGACGCCCGCAAACGAACACGACAAAGGGAGTCTCGTCAGTTCCTCAACGTACCCGCTCCTAACACAGACAAACCTAAGCCCCCCCCAGAACCTATGCAGGTCGACTGCGCGCACATCTCGTCCAAGGAACGTCAACGTCGGAAGGATGATGGTGCTTGCTTCTACTGTGGTCAGGTTGGCCACATCGTACGAACCTGTCCATTAAAAGGCCGGGACACCCCGGTAGTTCTGGGGGTACGGGGGAGTTCTACACAACACCCATCTCCTAACCTTCGCTCTCGCTTCCCAGTGACCCTGATCTATGACAATCGGCCTCACGCCACACACGCCCTAGTAGACTCTGGAGCTGACCAGAATTTAATCTCCTCAGCTACGGTTTCTCAACTCAAGATTCCACACACCCCACTTAACCAACCATTTAGCGTACAGGCCCTTGATGGCAGCAAGCTCTCCTCAATCACCCACCGCACTGCTCCAGTCACATTGCAGTTTTCTGGTAATCATGTTGAGACCACCACGTTCCTCATCATTAAGAGTGCTCATGCACCGATAGTTCTGGGACTTCCATGGTTAAAACTACATAACCCTCACATTGACTGGGCAAGGAGAAGCATCCTGGATTGGAGCCCTACTTGCCACTCCTCATGCCTCCGTTCTGCTGCCACCAGAAGCGTCTTGCCCACCTCTCTGGAGGAGATCCCTGACCTTTCTAAGGTCCCTGTCGAGTACCACGACCTTCGCCAGGTGTTCAGTAAGTCACGTGCCATCTCATTACCTCCTCACCGTCCTTATGACTGTGCCATCGACCTACTTCCAGGCACCACTCCACCTAAGGGGCGACTCTACTCTCTCTCACGTCCCGAGAGAGAAGCCATGGAACAATACATCTCTGAGTCACTTTCAGCTGGAATCATCCGCCCTTCCTCCTCCCCTGCAGGGGCGGGCTTTTTCTTTGTGGAAAAAAAGGACAAGTCCCTCAGACCCTGCATCGATTATAGAGGCCTTAATGAGATTACAGTCAAGAACCGCTACCCGCTTCCCCTCATGTCAACCGCGTTTGAATTACTCCAGGATGCCCGTCTGTTTTCCAAGTTAGACCTAAGAAACGCTTACCACCTGGTCAGGATAAGAGAGGGTGATGAGTGGAAGACTGCATTCAACACCCCTACGGGTCATTATGAGTACCTGGTTGTTCCATTTGGTCTGACCAATGCACCGGCAGTTTTTCAGGCACTCATTAATGATGTCCTTAGAGACTTCCTCAACGTTTTTGTGTTCGCTTACCTTGACGACATTCTAATCTTCTCTCACTCCTTAGAGGAACATAAGCTCCACGTGCGTCAGGTCCTTCAACGTCTGCTGGAAAATAAACTTTATGTCAAGGCTGAGAAGTGTGAGTTTCACCGTGAGTCCACCTCCTTCCTGGGGTATGCCATTTCACCATCAGGTATCCAGATGGACCCAGTCAAGGTAAAGGCCGTCACGGATTGGCCCACACCATCGTCAAGGCGGGAGCTTCAACGCTTTTTGGGCTTCGCCAATTTCTATCGGCGTTTTATCCGTGACTACAGCACGGTGGCAGCCCCACTCACTTCTCTCACATCCACCAAGATCCCCTTTCGATGGAACCCCCTAGCAGAGAAGGCCTTCAATGAGCTCAAGCAGCGCTTTACCACAGCACCCATCCTCACCTTTCCTGATCCATCTCTCCAGTTCATTGTCGAAGTTGATGCTTCCGAGACAGGAGTGGGAGCCGTGCTTTCTCAGAGAACACCAAAGGACAACAAACTTCATCCATGCTCTTTCTTTTCCCGTCGGCTCACGCCCCCTGAACGGAACTATGACATTGGGGATCGTGAGTTGCTAGCAGTCAAGGTTGCCCTCGAAGAATGGAGACATTGGTTGGAAGGAGCTGAACACCCGTTTCTTGTTTGGACTGATCACAAGAACCTAGAGTACCTTAAATCAGCCAAAAGACTCAATTCACGTCAGGCACGCTGGTCTCTGTTCTTTTCACGGTTTAACTTCATGCTGTCATATCGCCCAGGAACCAAGAATACTAAGCCCGACGCCCTCTCCCGACAGTTTCCCGCCCCCCAGGACATATCCAGAAGGGAAACCATTCTTCCCCCCCAGTGTCTTATAGCTGTAACCCGGTTAGATGTGGAAAACCTGGTCTTGCAATCTCTAGAACAGGAGCCAGGCCCCAGTAATGTCCCACCTGGGCTACTTTTCGTCCCGCTCTCTGTTCGCTCCCAAGTCTTAGAATGGGGCCACAGCTCCAGGCTAGCCTGTCACCCAGGGGCGAATCGCACCTTCTCAATGCTCAATCAACGCTTCTGGTGGCCGACCATCAAGGAGGATGTCAAAAGCTTTGTGGCGTCTTGTGATATCTGCACCAGGAATAAGACAACAAATCGTCCACCTGAGGGACTCCTAAGACCCCTTCCCATTCCCCATCGCCCTTGGTCTCACATTTCACTGGATTTCATAACCGGATTGCCACCTTCCAACAATAATACCTGCATTTTAACAGTTGTTGACCGGTTTTCCAAGTCAGCCCACTTCATCTCTCTACCAAAGCTTCCATCTGCCAAGGAAACGGCTGAACTCCTTATCTCCCACGTTTTCAGAATCCACGGCCTCCCATCGGATATAGTCTCGGACAGGGGCCCGCAGTTCTCTGCACAATTTTGGAAAGCCTTCTGTGGCCTTATTGGCGCCACACCCAGCCTCTCGTCAGGATTTCACCCTCAGAGCAATGGTCAAACCGAGCGCATGAATCAAGAATTGGAGAAGTCTCTGAGATGCATGACCTCACAGGATGCAGCTTCTTGGAGTCGTTTTCTCCCCTGGATTGAGTATGCGCATAACTCGCTCCCCACCTCCTCCACAGGCATGTCACCTTTTCAGTGTTGCCTCGGCTATCAACCACCACTGTTTCCAACCCAGGAGGAAGAAACTGCTGTCCCTTCAGCTCAAGCCTTCATCCGTCGTTGTAAAAGGACATGGCAACGAGCTCGTGCTCAATTACAACGTTCCGTGGCCATTTTTCAGCGCAAGGCCAATCTCCACCGCTCAGCTGCTCCAGTTTACAGAGTTGGACAAAGAGTTATGCTCTCCACACGTAACCTACCACTCAAGACTACATCCCAGAAACTCTCGCCTAAGTTCATTGGCCCATTCACAATCTCTCGTGTCATTAATCCATGCTCCATCAGACTGGCCCTGCCATTATCCATGCGCCGAATTAACCCCACGTTCCACGTCTCCCATGTCCGCCGTTTGGTCCCGTGTCCTTTGTCACCAACCCCGCGCCCTCCTCCTCCACCTCGACTTATAGACGGGGGTGAAGCCTTTACCGTCCGCAGACTCCTTAAGTCCCGCCGCCGTGGGCGCGGCCTCCAGTACCTGGTGGATTGGGAGGGCTACGGACCTGAGGAAAGAAGTTGGGTACCAGCCAGGTTCATCTTGGACCGCTCTCTGATCACAGAGTTTCACAATCTTCACCCCGAGGCACCCTCAAGAACGCCAGGTGTCGTTCGTAGAGGGGGGGGGTACTGTCACAGCACGCCAGGTCATGCCCATATCTCAGTCAAGATCATGATCACCTGCACACTCCTGCTCCACGATCCATCCCGTTCCTTGCTTTTCACCACCTCATTCACCGCTCCAAACACACCTGTTCTCAATTCCTGATCATCACAGCTCTCTATTTAACACACCTTCAGACAACAGCTCCCTGCCAGATTATTGTGTGCTATCCATGCCCAGTATTCCAGCGTTTCTCTCTGCTTTGAACTCCCGGATCTCGACCACGCTCTGTTTTCACGACCTCGTCTTTGTCTCACGCTACGGATCTTTCGTCTACACGGATTTACTGTTGCTGACCCTTGGATTTGTTTATCGACCACGAGCTCTGATCACGGACTTTCTCGGTTTCACGTTTCTGACCTCTGCCTGTTCATCGACCACGAGCTACTGGTTCGGATCTAGCAGCCTGCGCGATTCGTCTGCCTCGCTTCGCGGGATTGTCATCACCTGCAAACAGCGTATGCACTTTCTATACGCGCCGGCTCGGCACTTCCGCATTCCTGCCACGGAGTCCATTCAGAAAAACAGTGAGCGCGCTCTCGGCACTTCCGCATTCCAGCCACTGAGCTCATTGACTCTAAGCGCTGCACTCGCTGTCTACATACACCGGCTCTACTCTGCATTCGCGCTGCAGAGCCCGTGCGGAGAAATAGTAAAAGCTCACTCTGCGCTTGGATCCTTCACCCCCACGCACGCCCGTGACAGCCACACTAGTGTTCACTGCACACCTGCTCACTCATGGACATTATGCACATAAGACACTTTAAATATGCACACAAGCCACTTTAACACGACACTTTATTGCATATTTGCACACCCCTGGACATTCCGCTCTTTTATGTTCACTCCATTCCCACAAGTCTATATTTTCTATTGTACAGTTAGGTTTTTCTCATTTTTTTTAATAATTTCCTTATATCTTCCTTTAGTGTATATTTTGTATTTTGTATCATACAGATATTTTATATTTTATTTTATTCTTTCTGAGTTAAATTTACTGTATATTTCTCAAATTTACTTTTGGTTTAATATTTATTTCCTATATAGACATTCTTTCTTATTCTTTCTTAGATAAGTAACTTTTTTTGTTTTTGTTTTTTTGTTTCTTTCTTGTTCTAAGGTCAGGGCAGTTGCCTAAGCATTTCACTGCATATTGTACTGTGTATGACTGTGTATGTGACAAATAAAATTTGAATTTGAATTTGAGATAGATAGACAGATAGATAGATAGATAGATAGATAGATAGATAGATCTATCATTCATCAGCTTGAGCACACCTGCTCCATATTTAAATTTCATCACCTCGCTCTATATAAGTCTTGTCCAAGCAACTACTCATTGCCGAATTATTGCATGCCACAAGCTCTGTGTTTTTCTCGCCTAGTATCATTTGCTTATCCAAAATACTTTGTTGTGTTTCATGTTGCTGACCCATTTTTGCTCCCCTGTTACGTCTCTTTGCTTTACGATTTGGAATTGTCTGCTGCGTTGACTGATTACCTGGTTTTGACCCTTTTTTTCATTTATGACTTTGACTCTGCCTTATCCCTCCATGATTCCTGCAACGCTGATCACAAGTGCATGATTTCAGACCAGCGCCTCAATTCACAACCCCGATCTCCTGACACAGCTGCTCTCTCTCTCAATCTGCATGCCAGATTCAGCACACTCGCCGCAGCACCGACCTATCACACCACCACGCTCTTTCTGTGCGTTAAACATTGCATGCGCGCTGCAGGTCTGATCTCCCCGCACAGCCGCGCTCACTCTGCGCGTTGGCCACAGCACTCTCTCTGCATCACCCATCCCTTAACCCCCTCTACGGCCACTGCCAAGCTATGCCACTGCCCACCTCTGACAGCACCCCAAGTATTGCTTCTCTGCTTTTGCCTCTCCCTCTTTTCTATACTTCTAATTTTTTCATTAAAATCAGTTAAACTCAGTCCTATCTGTTGTGTCTGCTTTTGGTTTCACAAGCCTGCGCGACATAGTCGACGCCCCATGACACATCTCTGTGGTAGGATTCTCGTCTGCCCTGCAGAAGGCCTGAGTTCACTTACAAGCCAATTTTCAAACCCGGCCAATAGGATGCAAAGAATTCTTTGTATTGGTCCTAAGCCTTACAACAGTGATACATTGGAGGATTAAATCAGGAAGGGCATCCAGTGTAAACCCTGTGTCATGTCAAAATATGGCCTGCTGTGGCAACTCCTTAATGGGAGCACATTAACATTAACAACTACAACAATCTGAGTTAACAAGGGGCAGATGCTCTCTACAAGTGTAGCATGTAGATCAGAGCTGTGGTGGATGATGTGCAGTGATGTAGAATGCTGCTGAAAAAAGAATGATACTGGGCTCAGCAACACAGAGCAATATACCATGAAATGACCAGGACCAGTGATGGAAGATTCTCTCTCCCTTTCACATGCTCCTCTTCATGTGCACTGTACAGTAGCCTGCGTACTCCTATCACTGTATGCTCAGTATGCCAGTATATTCACATGAAGGAGAGTGGGAGTAGGAATTCAGAACAACACATGTTAATCTCTGATTTATTACATTAAGTAGCATTTTTTTCTATCATCCTAAATGTTTATCACACATGTACTTATCATGAAGGATTACA
Source organism: Clarias fuscus (assembly GCA_030347435.1). NCBI lineage: Eukaryota > Metazoa > Chordata > Actinopteri > Siluriformes > Clariidae > Clarias > Clarias fuscus. The sequence goes on from CM059205.1 coordinate 39,616,214, forward strand.
CACCACAAATATACTGTAAGCATAAAACTATAAAACACAAATATTTTTGGAACAGACTCACCTGATACAGTCAGTGTAACAGCATCACTGATCACTGAGATCTGAGGGTCTTTGCTCCGTCCTCTGCAGGTGTAGTCACCACTGTCAGAGTCACTGACAGAACTGATCATATTATGGTAACCTATGTGAGGGCCAAGACTGTTATTGTTCTTATACCAGCTGTATTTCCACTCAGTGTTTCCTTCTTCCTGTATTTCACATTTGAGATAAACTCTCTCTCCTGTGTACAAATGTGTATCAGGATCTATGGACACCACAGGTTTAGTACTCCCTGTAAAAAAAAAAAAAAAAAAAAAACACTGTTTTAAAAAATGTACACAGTTAAACAGAACGTTTTAAACAGTATTTTTAATTTAATTGGAAGAAAACATAAAACAGTTAAAAAAGGAAATATAAGTTCGAAATTGTGGCGCATTTACATTTAAGGTAATGACAAGTTAATGGATACATCTCACCTTGAGCATGTGTTACTGGTATAAGTGGACCTGAGATGGGAACAGAAAAAGAACAATGGAAGAAATATAATAAATTAATGTGAAAAATCTAAAAAAAAATAAAAAAAAAACTCATCGTCTATACCTCTTTATCCTTTTTATGTTCAGGGTCACAGGGGTGCTGGAGCCTATCTCAGGAGGCTTAGGGCACAAGGCAGGGTACACCCAGGACAGGGTGCCAATCCACCCTGAAACGCCAATTAGCCTAATCTGCTAATTTTGACTGTGGGAGGAAACCGGAGTACCCAGAGAAAACCCACCAAGCGTGGGGAGAACATGCACACTCCACACACACAGAGACGGGAATCGAGCTTGGAGGTGCAAGGCAACAGTGCTAAACACTACACCTCTGTGCCACCATAGTACTGAAGTACATACAGTACACTCTACTATGCTGTACCAATTTTCTTATATATGTTTATCATGTCTGCATAATTATGTACACAATCATTCAGATGGAACCAAAAAACCTAATGTGCTCTCCTGGGATTTGCATAAAAATAGAAAGGAGCGAGTGTGACAAAGTTACCAGAAGAACTCATATTCTCCAACAAGCTCAGTAAAACCTAGCAGTAAAACCTAGCTTAAATGTCAGTTGTACTGTAACTGGAATTAATACACTCACATGCATCTGTTGTTTTACTTTAACATTGAAACATTGAAACATGCATAACCTGAGCCATGCAGGGTAAGATGAATGGTGAGTGTTGGTTAGACAAAATGGCTGGGCATGAGCAGTGGGGTGTCGTGTGTTTGCATTTGGATAATGTCTTAATTTTTCAGAATTTCACTTCTTTCACCACAAGTTTTTCAGAAAATTTGACAGCTCTGTGAATGAAGAATTTTACATTTTAGACAAAAAAGTTTTTGTGCATTTTCAGAATAAACATACTTCAAGACTAAAGGAGTGAGATACAGAACACTGAGGTGGTCAAAGAGATTTTAAAGATGACATATTGTATCAAAGTTTAATCTACTGCATCACAGAGGAGCCATTCATTATTTAAATAAAAATATAATCTTTAAATACTGAGATAAACAGAGTTAAGAAGGTAAATCTTGTGGAGGATCTTAAAGTCAACTGTTTTGTTGGAAATGCAGTATGTATTGGGCATGAGCCAGATTTTATGCCAGTCAATTCTTGAATATAAGCTTTTTAATAGACTTTCCCTGTAGGAGTAATTCTTCTATTGAACAGGAATAATATTACATTTTTAGCCTTTTATTTCAATACTGTCTACAAGTAATTTAGATTATATAATCTCTTACAAACTAAAAGATAGATGATTCTCAATGAGAACAATTAAACCAGGGAGAACAGCTTTCAGTCAGCATGGTGGTGTAGTGGTTAGCTCTGTCGCCTTGTACCTCCAGGGTACGGGTTTGATTCCCGGCCAGGCTCGATTCCCGTCTCTTTGTGCATGAAGTTTGCATGTTCTCCCCGTGCTTGGTGGGTTTCCTCCGGGTACTCCGGTTTCCTCCCACTGTCCAAAGACATGTAGATTAGGCTAATTGGCATCCCCAAATTGCCCGTAGTGTGTGTATGTGTGTGTGCCCTGCGATTAATTGGCACCCTGTCCTGGGTGTACCCCACCTTGTGGCCTAATCCTCCTGGGATAGGCTCCATGTCCCTGCGACCCTGAATACAGGATAAAGCGGTGTAGAATATGAGTGAGTGAGTGAGAACAGCTTTCATGTTGACTAATGATCAATTCTGTCGAAGGTACTGGAAGATTGTAGTGTGTCAGAAAGTGTTCATATGTTGACATATAGCTATATTTAAGAAAAAAAATAATGTTGGATATGTTACTTGATCCATCCCTAATGGAGAGATCCATCCCAAACCCACCCTGTAACCAGGCTCAGAAAAAGGAATCTGCAGGAGGCTGCTTAGGGAGCCCATGGAGTGAGCGAGGAGTGATAACAGATGTCTGAACAGATCAACGTATGTTTATTCTTATTAATGTCATTAATAAAAAGCAGTGATGCAAAATGCAAATATGAGACAAAGCACGGGTCATTAGAGAAAACATATCAACAGTAGTCTGAGGTCAGGGCTTGTAAAATACATTGGTTTATGCTAAAATCAAAATGTTAAGCAAAGGCGATGTTATGCACAGTTATGTGCCAGATTTAATAATCTACTTAATAATCTTTAAACAGGGAGTGTATTTGTCTGATGATGAAAGAAGTACAACTTAGTGAAAACAAGACGTAAGATACTAAATTAAAAACATATATATATATATATATATATATATATATATATATATATATATATATATATTTCTTTGAATTGATAAGTTAGACAGAGAGTTCTGCTGTACAGAAAGACAGACAGACATGGATGTGCGCTTCAACCTGAAATAATAATAATATCACTGATTACATCAGCAGACATTTTACAATATTTTACACATCAGTGTAAAATATTACTAGGTACAATCGCTAGTATATTAATAAACACAAGTAACAGACATGTGAACCACCTCCAACTCCAACAGTGAACTGAGAAAAAATACATCAGTAAAATAAGTATCTGACATGGGTAAAAATGCTAATGAATATAACAAATAATTAGAGATCAAAAGAGCTATGGAGGTGTGGAGATCCGTTTGTGTGTGTGTGTGTGTGTGTGTGTGTGTGTGTGTGTGTGTGTGTGTGTGTGTGTGTGTGTGTATGCATGAGTGTATAAACATGAATACATGGAAAAGGGGAGAGAAGGGAGGGTATATTTATGCAGACCTCCAGTCAGTCAACTGAGTCAATGCATTGAGCCAAAAATGAATGGGCCAAGAGTTCAGTAAATGTCCTCACTAAACACCTGGTAGAGGAGAGAAGGGGAGCCCCCTGACATGATTACAACTACCAACACCAGACAGATTCTCTGACGCCTCTACCATGTGAGCACTTTGCAGCTTACCATGTCATCTGACAGCTTCCATCAGAATGAGCAGACTTGTTTGCGCTTGGCTGATAATTCAGCTAATTACTCTCAGAATTGTTGTGAGCATAAAAGGCACCAGACCCTAAACCTGAGCTGTTTGGGTCATAATAGTAGAGGACCACATCAGGCTGCGGCTCCTAAGACATCCAAACCAACCCATCCAGCATGGAAACCATAGGCCATGGAGACCATACCAGATCCTATCACAAGGCTGGAAAGGTACTCACCAAAGCCTAGGACCTGGATGGGGCAGACTGTTTATACCACACCACATGCAACATGGAACATCACACAAATAAAAAGGCAATTCTTGCTCATGAAGGGAATGCAGCTTTTTTAATAAAGAAAACACAAGAGAAAAAAAGCATGAGGGGAAAAAGTGTGAGAAACATTAACTTATTGTTAAATTAGTTATTTTGTTAAATTGTTAAATTTCAGATATTGTTGAAAGTAGTTGTACTACTTAATAAAGTACATTTTTCATTAAAAAATGTAAATCTAACAATTTTCAAAATGAAGAAAACTTCCCGTTTCTTTATAGGTGGATGTTATTTTTTCTAATGTTATGTATTACAGTGGAACCTTGGATTGCGAATAACATGGTTCACAAGTGTTCCGCAAGACGAGCAAACATTTGTAATAAATTTTGATTTAAAAAAAGAGCAAGTGTTGGTTTACGAGCGCCGGGTATCATGCATCACACATGGGCCTCTTATTTCGACACCGAGCATCACTCTTGCGCTGCGGAATTGTGAGTAATCGTCTCCCCTGCTCGTCTCTTACTGGTATAATCAACATCTCCCTCTCTGTTTCAGTCTCCTATGTGTGTGTGCGCGCGTAATTTGACACCGAACACACACACACACGCTGACACATGCACACACACTCTTTTCACAACCCTCGCCGGCTTCACTCACCACACACAGAAACTCCGCTCTGTCGCGATTCTTTTCAAAGGTAAGGTCCTGGTTTATTTGTTTGTTTTTTTTTTTTTTTACTTTACAGCAGTGATTCCATTAGTATGCGCTCACACCAGTGTTGCCAGAGAGATTTCTTTTTTTTTTTTTCAGTTAAAACAGTACTTCCATTGTGTGTGTGTGTGTGTGTGTGTGTGTGTGTGTGTGTGTGTGTGTGTGTTTGTTGTGAAACTTAAAAAGCGAGGTGGGGAGAGGGAGGAGGAGTGTTACTGTGTAAAACGAGGCTAATTCCACACACACACACACACACACACACACACACCTGCACGCACAAACGGAAACACTTATCTCTCGTGATTTATTTTTCCTTTTTTTTAAAGGTAAAGTGCAGATTAATCTGTTTTATTTTCACTTTATAGATTGTATTAATTATTTTTATGTATTTATTTTTTTGGGCTGTGGAACAAATAATTTGTGTTTTCATTATTTCTTATGGGAGAATCTGATTCGATTTACGGGTATTTTGGAATACAAGCCCACTTCCTGAACGAATTAGGCTCGTAATCCAAGGTTCCACTGTAATTTAAAAATGCTAATTCATTCACTGACTGTGTAGTGCTTTATTTTAGATTTCCAGTTTAGAAGTATTCTTTTCTTGGAAATAGATGAGTAAGCTGTGTTTTTTTTTTTTTTTAATGGGGGAGGTTCAGGTTCAGTAATGTTACAGAGTAAACAGAGGGATGGAGATGCGGGGATTCTACAGGTCAAAATAGTGAAGAGTTTTTCTGCTATACAGAATGGGTGAACTGGTTAGCAAAACCAAATGGCATGGAAGTAATCATCTGTGCTGCCTAAGGTGCATTTTGAACAGGTGTCAGTATCATTGAATCCCATTTTAAACATTATACCTTGGGTGATGCGAGTCCTCTGAATAATCTTGTATTGTATAAGGTGTAAATTAGTATTGTTGGTCATAGAAAAAAAATATTATTAAATATTTCTGTCCAAATGTCCAGGTTAGGGAGATGGCCAAATCATTTTCACATTTAGTCAGTCTGGCAGACTTGAGTTGATCATAATAATCTTACAATAATCCATTTTCTTAATTGGATAACAATTAAAGAATTGTGATAGGAAAGTGACATCTGCCACTGAGGTTTATTTGCACAGATTTTATTTAGCTATAAAGTATATCTATGAGTAAGAGTTTCTTTCTGAGTCTACTTGACTAGGTATTGAAATTCACTCACTCACTCACCATATATACCGCTTTATCTGTATTCAGGGTCGCGGGCGACCTGGATCCTTTCCCAGGAGACTTAGGGCACGAGGCAGGGTACACCCTGGACAGGGTGCCAATCGATCGCAGGGCACACACACTCACACACTCATTCATACACTACAGGCAATTTGGGAAAACCAGTCAACCTAACCTACATGTTCTTGGATTGTGGGAGGAAACCGGAGTACCTGGAGGAAACCCGCCAAGCATGGGCAGAGCATGCAAACTCCTTGCACACAGAGACGGGAATCGAACCTTCCCCGGGAATCGAACCCGGACATATTGTAATTGTTATTTACAACTGTTATCCATTTAAAAATAGATTAATAAGTCATGCACAGTTACATGAAGTGCTGAATTTTTTTTTTCACTTAACAGTTTTTTTTTTTTAATTTTGACTGATTTCTTTGACAACTTCCATAATTTAGAACCATTATTTTAATATTTCAATGAAACCTGGTATTTATTCAAAATGACGTAACAAAGCTAAAATAACATAATTGCATTTAACATGCTGTAACGGGTTCGACCCAAAGTTGCACGAGCAGCACCATGAAACACAGACACGAGGCGAGATCTTACAGGAAAAAGATAATTTATTTATGGAAAATGGGGAAGGAAGGGGTTAAAGGAGGGAGAACGGAGAGTAAGGAAAGGAATGTTGTGAAGGTATGTGCTGGTCCAAGGCAGTGCACAGCTGGCATGCGGGGATGCAGCTGGCGGAAGGTGGCGGTGGGCGGAGTGGCAGAACGGAGCACGCGGGGCAGCGCTCCTGCACGCTCCCTGGACGATTCCTCCCTGCTGTCGATGGCCGGCCTGTCCCCTCCCAGCTCTCTGTGGGCGCGGCCTCAGGCGGGAGTCTTGCTCGGACATCCATTGGCTGGACTGCTTTCCCGGCTGGGAACGGCGGCCTTAACGCTGTCCTCCTCGCGGCCTTTTCCTCTTCGGCGGCAAGGACGCGACAGCGCGGGAAAGAGCTGTGCGAACTTCCGTGACATCCTTCACTCAGATCAAAGGGCAGAAATCCAGTATCCTTTTTAAAAGTCTCTGGGGCACGTTTCATTGCCCCACTCGCATGCCACTCTCAAGCTCCACCGCGTTACGCTCTTTTCGGACCCCGGACTAAACTCCGCGCTTTGCTTTTATAATGCAGAGCAAGCCCGAGATCCTATAAACTTTAATCACCGCCAGCCGGCCCGCATAGGCGGCCCTGTCCCTTCGCACACCTGCAGAAGGGGTGCCGCCTACTTAGGGAGCCTATGAAGTAAGCGAGTGGCTATAATAGATTTGGGCGATAATAGATTAGATTGACAGGCGCATGCCGTGACAATGCATTTAAAATCAAAGTACTATTTTCTATTAATTAAATTAACATCTAATGAACATCTGTTGCGATAATGATATACTGTACAAACTTTGGATTGCGAGCATAATTTGTTCCAGAAGCATGTATATCAAAACCCCTGTATATCAAAGCAAATGTCCACATAATAAATAATGGAAACTATGAAAAATAATGAATACAAAATATAAAGTAAAATAAAACAAATAAACCCGCACTTTACCTTTTGCAAAGAATCCTGACAGAGCTGTGTGTGTGTGTGTGTGTGTGTGTTTGTGCGTGAAGCTGAAGTAAGACGAGAGAGGAGGAGGGAGGGGGCTACTGTGAAGGAGGACTGTTACACAACTATGTGTGCGCACACACACACACTAATGGAAACACTGCTCTGTTGGGAAACTTTAACAAGGAACCTCTCTAATGACACTTGCTTTTGCTTTGCGCATGGACGTCGAGTATATGAGTGATGAATGTGCACTGATACTGAGCATGGGAGACGATTACCCACGATCCCACATCAAGAGAGAGAAGAACTATTGGCTCAGTTGTGATCACGTGACGTTCGGCAAACAAAGCCTATGCGTTTTACTCATATATAAAGTTAAAATTTAGTAAACCGTTTTTCTTGTCTTGAAATCGCTTGCAGGCCGAGTTACTCACAATCCAAGGTTCCACTGTACAGGTTTTGGAAATGAGGTTAATTATTCCTGTAATTATAAGTATACTAATCTTAGATAATGCAGAAAAAAAAACATGGTATTTGCACAATCATGCATTCACGTGCAAAAAAAATTATTGTGTATTACTTTAAAAATGCAAGAGCCAAAAAAAAAAAAAAAAGAAGAAGAAGAAAAGCATTAAAACAGGAATAAACAGGGCAACATTTCAATGTGTACTTAAAAAAAAACACAAAATAAAAGTTATGGTAAACACTACTGTACATGCGTGCATGGATGTTGACTATATGAGTGACACATGCGCACAGAGACCAAGCAAGATTACCCACAATCCCACAGTGTGTGAGAGAGAAAAACATCAGCTCAGTTGTGATCATGTGATGCTTGGCGTAAAAAAACAAAAAGTGCATGCGTGGCAGCTAATACTCGATGATGAAAGACTCGCTCGAGGAACGCTTGCAAAACGGGTTACTCACAATCTTAGGTTCCACTGTACTAATTATTTTTAAATGATCACTAAAACCATTAATACTACAAATCACATACAGCACTGTGCAAAAGTCTTAACCACATGTAAATAACTGCTGTAGAGCAAGGACATCTTCAAAAAGTTTCTACATTCATAAAATTATTTTAAAATGGCAGTAAACAATAATTAATTAAACTACATCAGGTACTGGTGTCATGACTTTTGCTTAAAATATAGTCTTAGATAGAATTAAATATCAATCTAATAAATAAATTAGATGCTTTGTTTTACAGAACATCCAGTAAAACAAGCTATAGTCCTTTACAGTGTTTATTCCACCTGCTTCTTTTACAAAAGGAATAGTAAGGATTGGAAACATTTTTTAACAGGTACCCAGTTGGAATTCTAGATTTCTGAATTTTCACTAATGTAAGATCTCATTTTAACTTTAACAATAAACACACTAGATGAAGACTCACCATGCACTGTGATGTTGACAGGATTACTGTTTCCTCCAGATTCAAACTCACACCAGTAAACTCCAGTGTAGGACGTCGAGAGGGAGCTGATATTACATGTAGATCCTGTAACTGATCCCCACCATGAACAATCTAACACTCCCTCACTGTGTGTGTATCGTCTCACTGTCCATCCAGTAGAGTGACTCTGGTCCTCACAGCTCAGTGAGAGAGAGTCATTAATAAAGTGTTGAGTTCTGCTGGGATTGATGATCAGAGAGACTGGAGGAGATTCACCTTAAACACAACATTATAATGCACATGTCTTATTATAATAGTGTGACATAACTTACACTGAACCTTATTTAATTAAACAGTGCTGTTTGAATAAGAATTTAAATTTACACATACACTATATTCAACACAATAGTATCATTTTTCCTCACCAGTGATCCATAGTGGCTGTAGATTAGATGAAAGTTCTAAATAAGGTCTGCGTCTCTCTGGTCTGCACCAGTAAACTCCTATGTGATTTAGAGCAACAGAACTGATAGTGTAGGAGCGTCCAGACACATAATCACCATGACTGTCTCTTATTTCTCTATTTGAGTTAACTCTGTGCCAGCTGAATCTCCAGCCTGTAGAGGAGTCTGTAACCTCACAGCTTAGTGTCACTGAATCTCCTTCAGTCAGCCAGCTCTGTGGAGATACACTCAGTACTACCTGTGGTCTTTCTGATACACAAAAAATACAAAGTTATAAATCTGTACATTTACTTTTATATACAATCACAGTCAAATATATGTAATAAAGTTTTACCAATTTTAGGTTCTACCATTGTTTTCTTCCCATCTTCAGGGCCTGGGATCAATAAAACACCAAAACACAAGCCAATGGTTTTTACTTTAATGTAGAGCTTTAAGGAAAAGCTTGTTAAATATCATGGATTGGGCCATCAGACTCCTCAGATGTTTAAAAATTACAGGGGTAAGTGATGTACACTATATATTACTTTTATGAGAAGTTATCATCATTTTAATGCACACTGCAATTTTTCCACATTAAAAGACAGACAGACAGACAGACAGACAAAGACTCAGACAGACGAACAGACAGATAGATCGATAGATAGATGTGGTGGAGAATAGCGCAATAATCTCGAGACCATACAAAGTACAGGTTTAATGCTGTAAGCACATGACACTTGAACAATTTGTAATGTGGCCCATTAAATTCAAATCAAATTAAAATTGTATTTGTCACATACACAGTCAATATAAGTGTTTCATATTAAAGTTCACATTCAGAAAATAAAACTGTCAGATAAAAGCTCAATAATACAGTATATTATTAATTTATTAATATAGTCAATATATATCAGATAATGTAGATGTTGCCCTGTACCAACTATCAGACTGAACACCACTCTGTCATTATTGTGATGTACATTTTACAAGATACATAAATATCAGTTGTATCTAATGTTCTATCTAATGTTCAAACCCAGCCAATACTGTAGATTGCGGAGCGTCCTTTGTGTTAATCCCGAGCCTTCATTTACACCAGTGACACATGAATGGGAAGGAAATCGTGGTCTGCTGTGGCAACCCATTAATGGGAGCAAAACAACTACACCAATCTGAGTTAGCAAGAGACAGATGCCCCCTACATGTAGATGATGTCAGGTGCAGGATGTAAATCAGAGCTCAGCTGGATGATGCAGTGATGTAGAATGTTGTTGCAAATGGATGATACTGAGCCCAACAACACACAGCAACAAACTATAAAATGAGCAGGACCAGAGATATTGAAAAAGCAGGTGTTATTTAACACTAAATCTGTGTGGTTTGATGAATTCCTGCCTCTGTAATGTGTGCTCTAAAACTGAATGATATTGTACATGTTAATCTCTGATTTATCACATTACATATCATTATTACATCACTCTAAATATTTATCACACACATTATCATACAGTGTTACTCACCACAAATATACAGTAAACATAAAACTATAAAAACTATAAAAAAATTTATTGGCACAGACTCACCTGATACAGTCAGTGTAACAGCATCACTGATCTCTGAGCTCTGAGATTCTCTGCTCCGTCCTCTGCAGCTGTAGTCACCACTGTCAGAGGCAATAACAGGCCATATATGAAACTCCTGACTTGTGCTGTCTGTATAGTCTCCATAGCGTGTGCGAGGGCCAAGTCTGTCATTGTTCCTGTACCAGCTGTATGTCCACTCAGTGTCTCCTCCTCCCTGTATGTCACATCTGAGAGTAACTATGTCTCCTCCGTACACATGTGTATCAGGCTCTATGGACACCACAGGTTTAGGACTTCCTGTAGAACACAACACAACAAACAACTGCTTTAATAAATGTTACTTAGTTAGTAACCTAGTAACCCAGTGTAAGGATCTCTCCAATGATGGAAACTACAAAACACTTTTGTAAGTTGCTCTGGATAAGATCGTCTGCAAAATTCCTAAATATAAATGTAAATGGCATCGGCTATAAAGAGATTTCAGAACAGAGCCTTTTATACAATACATTTTAATTACAAGTAAACATAAGACACATTTAAAAAATGAAGTTAAATTGTGGTACTTTTACGATAGTAGTGACTAAATGGATATATCTTACCATCAACGTGTGACACTGGTATAAGTGAAATCAGCACTAAAAAGGGAACAAAAACAGAACTTGACATATTCAGTGTATGTAAAGATTTAGTGACACTGAACATTACATTCAAAACCATCTGAAAGAAGCAAAATAGTGAAATAAAACAAGCAAACAAACAAATAAACAATAAAAAAATATATAAATACAGGTAGTCCCCGACTTACGAACATTCGAGTAACAAATTTCCGCAGATACGAACAGACCGCGATTCGCATTTAACATTCGTAGATGTGAACAAATCACGGAAGCACGTGTTTGTACAAAAATAGAAACTGCAGTGCACCAGATACCAATATTTACAATTATATACAATGTTTTCAGTGTGTAAGTGAATGTATATATGTGTGTGTCTTTTTTTTTTTTTTTGGAGCTGCTGATGAGGGTGCTTCCTCCTCGCACATTTAAGAGGAAATGTAAATGTTAAATATAAGGTCTGTATACACATTTTCACTCACTTATGACTGAATTTGTTCACTGTATGTAACAATTATTACTGTTACCGTGTTAACGTTAAACTCAAACTTTCAGCCTGGTCTGTGCTATAGCATGCTAGTTTACCCGACAATGGCTGCTAGCTAACCGAACCAAAGAACCCCACTGTTAAGTTCTGTTTTCTTAGGAAGCCAACACAATAAATCAGACCAACATGGGCTCAGTTATCCATCATCTCTTTTCTTTTTACTTCTCTCAAACTCTCCCCTCCGTCCTTCTATTATCTTTATGTTTATCTTTATCCCCACAGTCCCCCTAGTGGACAGGAGTATGAACAATGAAATGGAAGAGAACACAACATCTTCCCCTTTTCAGAAAGAATACAGCTGCATATAACTAACCAGCACTTAACATTAATGAAGAATAAGGAGATATTATGACCTAATGAACAAAGAAATTAATTCAACATTCCTGTGATATTCATGCAAATATCCACACAGCTAAATACTCCACATTCTCTACATGTGTAAAACATAGTCCTTAGTCCAGGCAGGTTTTTGTCTAATTCTAACAGACCTATTCAGTGGGCTTGGTGGGGGTTCATGCTGTACCTCAGTAAGAGGAAAACTTCCATTTGATTCTGTCACCTCAGCCAAGCGTGAGGCATTCCACACCTTACCATCATCGAGCAGGTAAGAATGATCACCTTTCTTCTGGACAACAGATTTTGATTTTGTGAATTTTTGTTCACCCTTTCTGACCATCCAAGGTTTCTTAACTCGGACTAGATCGCCAGGTTGAAATCTAGAAGGTTTTGCATTTCTCTTGGCGTCCGTGTACATTTTTACTTTGTCTTGTTTTCTTTTCACATGTTCTCGAATCATATTTCTGTCTGTTCCGTTCACCGAAAAGTCCATGACCTGCAACTTGGTTCTCATACATCGACCATGGAGTAGCTCAGATGGTGTAACACCTGTGGTAGCCTGAGGAGTACTTCGATAGTCCATTAAGAATGTCTGAGTGAAGGACTTCCATGGTTTTGCTTGAATTGAAGCAGTTTGTAAACAGTCCTTTAGTACTCTGTTGAATCTCTCCACCTCTCCGTTTGCACGAGGATTGTAAACTGCAGATCTGTAATGACGTACCTTCCTCTCCTTCAGAAACTCAGAAAACTCGGCAGAGGTAAACTGAGGGCCATTATCTGAGACCAACTCCTTCGGATTTCCTTCGCGGGCAAACACTGTCGTTAAGAAGTGCTTAACAGCAGATGTGTCAACCTTGGAGGTAAATGCGACTTCGGGCCATTTGCTGAAGTAATCCACGAGAGTTATGGCATATCTACAGTCTGATGGCGCAGTTTCGAATGGTCCGACAATATCAATGGAAACTTTGTCCCAGGCGGCAGAAGGTAATTCAACAGGGTTTAGAGGAGGATCATGGGTAACAGCAGACTTATCATTTTGTTGGCAAGTATGACAGTTACGTATCAAAGCTTCTGTCTGGCTGTCCATCTTGGGCCACCAGTACAGCTGTCTGAGTCTTTGCTTCGTACGAACTATTCCCTGGTGCGATTCATGAGCTAATTCAATTAGTCTTTTTTGTATGGACTCTGGTACCAAAAGACGGTGTGTTCCTCTAATGATACATCCATCCACAACAGAAAGCTCATGCCGGATAGGAAAGTATGCTTGTATATCCAGGTCAACATCTTTCTTATGTTTAGGCCAACGTGTCTCTTGATATGTACGCAGTTTAGCGAACACTGGACAATCACTGCATGCAGACTGAAAATCTTCTTTGGAGATTGCGCTGGGAACAAATGAAATCATAGCAACTGACTCAATGGTTTCTGCAAAGTCCTGTTCAGTGTTTACAAGAGGCAGTCTTGATAGGCCGTCAGCGACACTGTTCATTGGACCTGGTCTGTATTGAACCTCGTAGTCAAACTCCATAAGGCGTGCAGACCATCTGGCAACGCGTAATCCCGCTCGACTATTCCCTTTACTCGTCAACAGAGTGGTAAGTGCTTGATGGTCAGTGCGCAGCAAGAATTTTCTTCCCCAAAGCCATGTGCGCCATTTCTCAGCAGCCCAGACACATGACAGTGCTTCCTTCTCAACGATGGAATATTTCCGTTCAGCATCTGACAAGGAGCGTGAAGCAAAAGCAATTGTTTTTTCTGTCCCTGTGTCATCCAGCTGAGTCAAAACAGCACCAACCCCGTAGTCTGAGGCGTCGCAGGAGAGTATTGTGGCGTAATTGGGGTTGAATAGGGCAAGAGCCACACTGCTCACTATGGCCTGTTTGACACGGTCAAAGCTTACTTGTGCTGCAGTATTCCAGCAGAATTCACAGTCTTTACGAAGTAAGGCTCTCATTGGCTCCACCAGAGTAGCATAAGCAGGCACAAACTTACTGTACCAGGCACTCAGACCCAGAAACGACCGTAATGTAGCTGCATCAGTTGGAGGAGGTGCATTTGTAATAGCAGTAGTATGGCCATCGTCTGGGTGCAGACCATCCGCTGAAAGTTTGTATCCCAGGAAGCTGAGTGTTGTCAGGTTTAACTTACACTTGTCTGCATTCAGTTTCAGACCGGCTTCCTTGATCCTCTGGAACACCGCTTTGAGATTTGCATTGTGGCTGGCTTCAGACGACCCGTGAACAATCACATCGTCTAAGTAACACTGAACACCATCCAGGCCCTCCAAGATTTTAGTCATCATTCGCTGAAAAGCAGATGGTGCCGAACACAGTCCATACGGTACTCTGCAGAACTGATATAGACCTTCATGTGTGATGAAAGCAGTGAGTCCTCTGCTCTCCTCGTGTAACTGTACTTGGTAGTATGCATCCTTAAGGTCAAGAGAAGAAAACATCACTGATCCATGCAATTCAGACAGTAGCTCCTCTATCAGCGGTAGAGGATAACAATCTTGTACCACAGCTTTGTTAGGTTCCCTCAAGTCCACGCACATACGAATGGTGTTGTTCCTTCTTTTGGTGACCACAATAGGGGAAACCCACTCAGATGAATCAATCTTCTCGATGATACCATTCTTCTCTAGCATCCCAAGTTCATCCGACACTGCTGCTCACACAGATAAAGGTAGGTGGCGGAGTTTTTGCTGTACTGGCTTAACACTCGGGCGTATTTCACTTTATGTATGAAGTTTTTTGCACATCCATATCTAGCAACGGTTGGTATGGAGACAGGGCTGTCTGAGGACGTGAATGAAATGCTGGACGGCTGAAGCAATGCACACTGAGTAGCAGGTTCAATCAGCCGACCACCCTTAATTTCAATGTCCAGCGTTTTACATAAATCACGTCCAATGAGCGGAGATCCTGATTTGACTATGTTAAACTCCCCAGCTACAGTCTTTCCGTAGAAGGTCACGTTCAGTTTCAGGTAACCACTCACAGGTATGTTTTCCCGTGAATAAGTCATAAGCCGTACTTTTGGTGGGGATAGAAGACATGAACTAAAATACTCTTTGAATATTTGTTGCGGCAGGAGCGATGCACCAGATCCTGTATCCACCATCATTTTAATAGTGCAGGTCTGTGTAGGAAAGGTGGGCGTAGCAATAGTAAAAGTACCAACTGGAGCCCCGTCATCAGTAAGGCTGCCATTTACACAGAGGACAGTCATTTTGGGTAAGCATACTTCGTTAACTGACCTTGATGCCGTCTTGCACACTTTTGAGAAATGCCCGACTTTCCCGCATGTTTTACATTTGCAGTCTTTGGCAGGGCAGGATTTATCATTTGCCAGGTGGTTAGCAGAGCCACAGCGGTAACACTGTTGCTGTCCCTTTGCACGTTTATCCTCTTTTGGTTTAATCCTTGTTTTATTTTTGTGCATTCTTGCCTTTTGAATTGCTGCTACTTGCTTCGATTCCCCTTCAGCAATGACTTTAGCATCAGCTACTGCTGCTTCGATTTGTCTTGCAATAGACAGTGTCTTTTGAAGGGTTAAATCCGGCTCTAATAACAGTCTTTCGCGAATTCTGGGCATGCATGTTTTTTCTACAATCTGGTCGCGAATCATTTCCTGCTCAATATCGCCAAATGCGCATGTTTTAACTAATTCACGAAGTGCTGCAACGTAATGGTCAGTGGACTCGCCCACAGCTTGAGCGCGTTGTCTGAAGCGGTATCTCTCTGAAACCACATTCAGCTTAGGAGAGAAGAATTGTTTCAGCGCTTGTAGAGATCCGTCGTAAGTATCAGCAGTAAGAGGCAGTGTATTGTAGATTCGTTGCCCCTCTGTTCCTAAACAGTGTATCAGCAGAGCTCTTTTTCTCTCGACAGAAAAGTCCTCTCCACCGATAGCAAGTAAGTAATTCTTAAACAACTTTTCCCACGCATCAAAGGGAAGTTTCGGTTCACCTGGGCAGTCCAGGAACGCTGCAGGGGGTTGTAAAGACAGCAGGGCCATCCTAACATCCTCGTCGCCACTTGTTAAGTTCTGTTTTCTTAGGAAGCCAACACAATAAATCAGACCAACACGGGCTCAGTTATCCATCATCTCTTTTCTTTTTACTTCTCTCAAACTCTCCCCTCCGTCCTTCTATTATCTTTATGTTTATCTTTATCCCCACAGTCCCCCTAGTGGACAGGAGTATGAACAATGAAATGGAAGAGAACACAACACCCACCTGTGTATGAAAGAAACTGCGAAAATGTCTGAGCTTTTTAGCTTTCTTTGTAGAATGCTTGGAGGGTGTATGAAGGTGGGGAAGTGATGAATGAAAGCTAAACTGTTAACTGTAGTTCCAGCATGACGCTAGCATTTAGCTAGGTTGCTAGCGTTAGCAAACACATTAACATGTTTTATTAATCTCAGTGCTTGAGACAAAAAAAGCTGGGGTGTTACAAAACACTAATCTTCTTACAAATATGCATACTAGCCAACCCTCTCGATTTTTCCATAAACTTTAACCTTCTTTAATTTCTTTCTTTCTAAAGTTGGAACCGACACCATGGAATATCTCCAGCAGGCTGAAGTGTCGAGGCCGAACCCCTACATCCTGATGTTGGGAGATAATGACCAGCACTGCTCTCAGTCATTAGTGCTTCTCAGTAATAGCATCGTAATGATGTCGCTGTTGAACTTGTTTTGTTTTATCTGATCTTGTGCTTTTGAAAAATAAATATTTTTTCTATGATTTGTACATGTAATTGGATGTTTATTGCATATACAGTATGTATGGTTTGCAAAACTTGGAGTTTCTTTTTTGTTTTTTGTTTTTTTGTAATAGACCAGTATATCGAAGTAATGTAATTGTTTAAACTGTTTTACCCATAGACATGTAAAACATAAAAATAATAATAACCTATTTGTGAGGTAGAATTAAGCCAACATTCCAGTTAATAGAATGGGTAGAGTAGAATAGTTCTGGGTAGAACATTTGATCTATTTATGTGGTAGAATCAACCCAGCATTATAGTTAAATATGACCTAGCATTTGGATTGAATATTTTACCCATCTTGCTGGGTTAAACAAATAACCCATGCTGCTGGGTTAAATTAACCCAGCATGTAGTTGGTCCAATATTTACCAGCAGCTGGGTTACAAACAACCCAAACTGCGTTGTTTTTATCCCAGTATTTTTTAGGGTGTGGCATCCCTGAGTGAGGCTTCAGAGAATGCACGGAACAGCTGAGGTCTTCAAGCACATCTGTCCTTGGGCCAGGTAATTGTCCTCCTTGCTTCAAGTGTGCTCGCATTGTGCCAATGCCAACACTCCGCTGTAACAGCACTCAGTGAATTTTCAACCGTTGCACTCACCCCTGTCATCACAAAATGCTTTGAAAGACTTAAAAGTAGATTAAAAAAATCCCCCCTAGTGTGGTATCTTCTGAGGGTGGTGAAAACCATACAATGAATCATCAGCTACAAACCATGGAGGACGTTCACAAGAAGTGCTGCCTGAAGGGTTGAGAAGAATTATCAAAGATGGCTTTCACCCCAATCATGGACTATTCACTCTCATCAGGCAGGCGATACAGGTGCATCAGCACCAACATAAACAGACAGTTTTCTTGTAAGAAAAACAGACAGAAATATACTTGGAATATTAATGTAAGGGGAATTATAACGCTGTAATTGGTATCAATATGGGCTAGATTCAACTCTCTTAAGGAAAAATAAATTAATTTTGGTCCAATTTGGATAAAACTAATAACAGCCTGACTTTATTACACATAAACAGTAAATCAACAATTGCTCAAATGGATGGATGTATGCACATGTGACTCAACACAACAACGTGTGTGTGATAAAGACAATTCAATTTAAATTCAGAAAAAAAAAAATCGTTGATCATCATTACTGAATGTTGTGCTTGAATAAAGCATTCCCACTTTTTCTCTCTGTGTTACTCTATACAACATAATGTTTGCATAGTTATACTTTATATTACTATATATACAGTACCATATCCTTATTACATTGTGCACCTTCTGTACATTAATCACTCTCACCCTGTACATATGAACCCAAATAATAATTTACCACATTGTTATTTATTGTAAATAGACCATTTATGCACTTCTAATTAGATGCTAAATGCACATTATTAGCTTTGGACAATGACAATGAAGTTGAATCTAATCTGATCTAATCTAATTTTATCTAATCTAATCTAATCTAATCTAAAAATCTACAACTGTCAAGTTTGTGGAAAAAAAATATATAAAAAAAACTCATGAATGGAGAGAACTTAAACACTTGCTAAAAAACTGCATGATAAAAAAAATTAAAGTGAAAAACATATCTATGTTTAATAATGAAAGTAAAAGCAGTTCCACACACACACAATGTTACGAGAACTCACAGGATTAGGATTAAGACCATCTGTAAGTGAACTTGGTAGTGAAAGGCTTGAATTTGCTAGGGACCTTAAAAAATTGTCTCTGAAACAGTAGAAGTAGTAGAGCTACTACTGATGGGTTCCTATCATTAAGAGATTTATGTTGATGTTTAAATTCTTGGGTATACTGCTACAACAATAAATATGTTATAATGTTGCTGTTAGGGACCTCCACTAGAGGGCACTGTTGTCTTGTCTGTTTTTTGTAGTTTTGTTGGCCGACTCAGTCTCCCAGAAGGCACCTCGGTCAGGTGATGAGTGCTCACCTGAACCGAGGTGGCTCATTAAAGTTTCTATAAATAGCAGTTTGTTCTGGGAAACTGGGTCGAGCATTGTTTGTGTATATGTTTTGTATATCCTTATCACAGTCAAGTGGGCATTCTGATTTGTTTGGTTTTTGTTTCTTTAAGTTTATATTTGGTTTATGCTTTGTAACCTTTGTTTTTAAGAGGGCTCTTATTAGTTTTCCTTATATTCTGTGTGTAGATGGATTCATGGAGCTATCGTGTTCAGTGTTTAGTTAGGCTGTGTCTCCTCGTGTGTAAGTACTGTTCTGTGTATCCCCAGTGTCGGCCTTCTTGTGTCGTTCTTTGTCTGTGGTGACCTTTTCTGTTTAGATGTTTGTAACCCCATGAGTGCTTAGCCGCTAGTAGGGTTAGCCCCTAGTTTGGAATAGCCTCATGGGTGCCCTGCCTCTTGTGTCCCCTAGATCAGTACTAACCTGGTTAGCCACTAACTCCTTTAGATACTAACCTGGTTAGGTCATCATTCCCTACATACATATTCCATATAGATACTCACCCAACTAACCACTAACCCAGCCAGTCTAGGTCCTGTCTTGTCTCTGGCCCCTTTTGTGTCTTTAGTTAGCTCCAGCTCCATGTTTCCTTGTCAGCGCTCAGTTCCTTGTGTCAGTTCCAGTTCCTTGTGTCAGCGTTCAGCTCCCTGTATTAGCTCCTTTCCTGTGTTTGCCCTGAGCCCTAGTTTTAGTTTGAGTTTGTTGTTTTTGGTTCGTTTGTTTGTTTTTCAATGTTTGAGTTTATGTCTGTTAAATAAAGACTCTTTCTGTTGAAAAACCCCTCTGCCTTCATGCCTACCCTACACGCCCACGGCAACTACATCAGCCGGTCTGGCCTGTCGAAACAGCCAGACCTTGACAGTTACCTACATTTTGGTGTGATTTCTACTATTTTTGTTGGAATATTATTATTATTATTATTTTTACTTTTGAAAATTAAGTGGAATAATAAGGGAATATAGCTGCAAGCAACAATGAGTGGGCCGAAGCACATGCACCATCACCACCTGGGTGCACCGCACAACCTGTGTGGCTTTTGAACATATTAGGCCCTCCAAAATGACAACGCTTCTGGCGATGGCGCAGGTGCTTGGGCCAACGCCTGGGGGCAACATGCTAAGTAGACCCCTGATGCAGATGTTACTAAAGTGTGTGTAGGATGTGTAGTGTGTGTGGTGTGTCATCGTGCTGCTGTCATAGTGTTTGGGTCCTGATTTAATAACAATAATAATAAATATAAATATAGTTGCTAGCACAGGTGACAGCCCCAAGCACCCTGTGATATCGCCACCCCGGGTCCACTGCACAATCTATGTGTTATTTGAGCGTGTTAAGACCTACAAAAAGCGATCGCCGCCTGGGTGCACCACACAATCTGCACATGTCACACACTATAGGGCTGATTAGGCCCTAAATATTTGTTGAGTGCATTGGTGTGTGTGTGTGACATGTGAAGGTTAGTGTGTGTGAGAGAGAGACAGAGGTGTGTTTGTGTGTGTGGTGGTGTCTATGCATTAACATTTGTGATGTGTGTGTGAGACGTGACTTATTAGTGTGTGTGAGATGTATGTGTGTTTCTGCGTGCATGTGAGCTATGAGATATGTGAGCGTGAGAGTGTTAACATTTGTGATGTGTGTGATATGAGTGTGTTGTGTGTGCGCGAGTGTGTGAGTGTGAGTTTGTGTGTGACTGAACATTTGTGATGTGTATGTGGGTACAATAGGCCGCAGATGCTGGGAAAAAAAAGCATCACACTATGATGTTCCTCAACGTGATGTCACTGAACATGATGTCACTCAATATAATGTCACTCAATATAATGCCACACAGAAAATTATTCATTACTTTTCAGCGTAAGTTTAAGGCATTGTCATTAGTTATTAAGTTATTAAGTCATTATCATTATCACGGCTGACCCGTTTGAGATATCAAAAATTCCTCTATAATTTTGCGTCCTCAATGTCAAAGTATTATCAGCCAGTACCAGTTCTAGTTCTCTGCTCCAGTTCTAGTATGGTACATATCAGTGGAGTTATGTTTGACCATTTTCAGTCATTAGAATGAAGTCAGTTTCTCACTTCCCCATCACACCTCCCTGTTCATCACTGTTGAGTCTCCAGGGTTGAAGTAAAATAAAAGAAGTTTAAACCACAAATGACAACAGCCAACTAAAAAAAAACTCAAAAAGTTCTTACACTCGTACACATTGCTAGGGAGCATAAAGGTTGGACTTTGGAGCAATAGATAAAGGTCATGTGGTCTTATGAGTTTAGTGTACATTCTTATCAAGAACATTTTTTCCAATGTAGAGATGTTTAATTATTTAATTATTTTTATGTAATTATTTTCACTATGTTTTAAGTCATTAAACATGGTTCAGGTTCATTGTGGGAGTTTTACAATACAGTAAGTGGACAGCGGTGTAGAGGTATAATAGATGCATGAAATACATAGCTGTGGTTAAATGACACACTGACGGATTCTATGTGCATTAAATGGTGTTTTTCTGATTAAGATGGGGAAATGTATTACTCTGACCTACTACTGATGTGTTCCTTTTCGCTATGCAACCGTAGAGTTATCCTAATGACAAGGCAAAAATCGCTTATATAATTTCTCTCCTCTCAGGGCAGGCTTTGCAGTGGGCGGAGTCGATCTGGTCACAGGCCGGGCCGCTGACAGACTCTTATGATCTCTTTTTTTTCACACTTCAGGGAGGTGTTTGAGCGTACAGACAGTGAGGGATCAGCAGGAGAGCAACTATATCACCTCACACAAGGTAATCTGCCTATACAAGACTATGCATTATGTTTTCATACCTTGGCAGCGAGCAGTGGGTGGAATGAGCAAGCCCTCATCACCACCTACCGACAGGGGTTGGAGTCCAATCTGCGGCTTACGCTGGCAACTCCATTGGTCTTGAACAGTTCATCCAACTCTCAATACGATGTGCTGCACGTCTCGCTTCATGCCGCACCGATCCAAGGAATCCCACATCGCTACTCTTCGAGCATCCAAGGAATTCAGGCTCCTCCGAACCAAGAGAAGAACCGATGCAACTGGACAAGGGCTGAATCTCATCCTCAGAAAGGCAAAGGCTGACCCAGAGTCTTTGCCTATTCTGTGGGGCACCTTAGGCTGGAGTGCCCCATCCATCCTCCTCGTCAAGTGGTGAGTGCTCTGTCTACTCTTGTTGAAAGGTTACAACCCCTCACCACAAAGTAAATCTTACTGCCTCCTGCCTTTCGATTTCAGTGGCAGCTCTCCTCGACTCTGGGTCAGCCGGAAACTTAATCTCCAGAGAGCTGTGTAGACGCCTCAAGATCAAGACCACTCAGATGGAAAAACTCTTCCAGGTCCAGTCCATAACTGGAAGACCCCTTTCCAGAAAATTAGTCCATCTGTATGCCGACCCTGTGACTCTGCAAATCAGATTATGTCATCAAGAGGAGATCACGTTCCTGGTGTTGGAGGAGTCCATCTCGGACATCGTCTTGGGATGCCCATGGCTTGTGAAACACAACCCTATACTCTCTTGGACCACAGGGGAGATTCTCAAGTGGGGAGAGACCTGCTTCCGAAATTGCTTCCCCAGGCTACCACTAAAACCACATGCTCTCAGCCTGCAGTCGACATTAATAGAGAGTCCTTTGGAGAAACAATCTGTGGAAATTCCTCACCAATATTCCTCCTTTGCAGATGTCTTCTGTCCAAGAAGGGCATAGATTTTTGAACTCTCAACACAGCCACTGTGAAATTCAGGTATCCGTTACCCCTAGTCCCGACAGCCTTAGAGTGTCTCCGGGAAGCCAACATTTTCACCAAACTAGATCTCCGGAGCGCCTACAACCTAATCCGCATCAGGAGGAGAGATGAGTGGAAGACGGCATTCGTAACACCGAGAGGGCACTACGAATATCTGGTGATGCCCTACGGCCTTGTCAATGCCCCAGCCGTCTTCCAGAATTTCATGCACGAGATACTCCGTGAGTTTCTCCACCAGTTTGTCATAGTATACATTGACAACATTCTCATCTTCTCCGAGTCCGAACACCGCCAACACCTCACGAGGGTGCTCCAATGTTTACGGAACTTTCAACTCTTCCTCAAAGCCAAGAAATGCTTTTTTCACAAAACGTCAATCAAGTTCCTTGGATATGTCAACCAACGGATATGTCAACGGAGTGAGAATGGACGAGGAGAAAGTATCCACAATCTCCCCCTGGCCGGAACCAACTACAATCAAAGAATTACAGCGCTTTCTGGGATTTGCCAACTTTTATCAAAGGTTCATTGTCAATTACAGTATCACCGCCAGCCCTTTGACCTCCTTACTACGTGGCAAATCCAGGTTGTTAAAGTGGACACCGGAGGCCACATCTGCTTTCCAGCGACTCAAACAAGCCTTCGTATCGGCACCAGTCCTCGTTCACCCCAACCCAGAGCTCCCTTTCGTGGTGGAGGTGGATGCCTCGACAACCAGGGTAGGAGCAATTCTCTCCCAACGACAGGGGAACCCACCAGAACTACATCCATGTGCCTTCTTTTCGAGGACGTTCAACACAGCGGAAGTAAACTATGATATCGGAGATCGGGAATTGTTGGCCATTAAATTGGCTCTTGAGGAGTGGAGACACTGGTTGGAGGGGGCAGCACACCAGTTCTCGGTGCTCACGGATCATAAGAACTTGCAGTACTTAACACTAGAATTACTGACTTTTTTATTTTCTGGTACAAGTCCCGAGGTGTTATTCACCCCTGCTGAGATTTTCACAGTTCTTCAGCTTGATTCTCCTCCTGCTTTTGTTGTGCAAACCATCCATTACCTGTGAGGCCTGGTACATTTGCATACTCAGAGTAGCTCAGATCCAAGGCAGGCCAAACCTCTGTGTGTGACATGGAAACCTTCAGAAATGCCTGCCGTATCTATACAAAATATCCCACACATTGACTGACCTGCAAATATTAACAACACATTCACAATGTGAATTTGCCCACCTCACATCCCCCACAACCAGAGAGTTCTGTTCTTTGTGTCCCAGTTGCCTTCTGATTCAATTCGCACTTTTGGCAGTGTTCCATTGACATGTTCCCGAGATAGATTCATTTCAATTATGCAACACTTTCGATTTGATCACAAGGACACGCGGGCAGAACGGGTGAAAACAGACAAATTTGCTGCGATCTCCGACATCTTGACACGCTTCAACAAGAACTGTGCTGAGAGTTTCACTCCAGGAGAACGCATGACCATAGATCAACAGCTATTCCCTAACAAGTTTCGTTGTCCATTCACACAGTATATTGCAACCAAGCCAGACAAATTTGGGATCAAGTTCTGGATGGCCACGTATTTGGAGACCAAATATGTCTGCAATGCATCTCCTTACTTGGGAAAGGACACCAGTTGTCAGAAGGGAGACAGGCTGGCAGAGAACGTGGTCATGAATCTGATGGAGACATTTTTGATGATGGGAGAAATGTCACAATGGACAATTTCTTTACTTCACTGTCGCACAGACTGCTGCAGCGCAAAACAACACTACTGGGCACGGTGAATAATGTCCGGCGTGAACTTCCTCAACTTGTAAAAGACACTGCACAGCGAGAGGTATACTCCACTTCAGTGCTTAGAAGTGGCAGTGTCTCCTTGACAATTTATGCACCTAAAAAAAACAAGACTGTGTGTTCCAAGTTCCAAGACATGACGGTCGGTGACGGCAGAAAGAGGAAACCCAACACGATAACAGACTATAACCACATGAAGGTATGTGAATGTGTGTATAATTTTACACCAGTGCTACAAAGTTTTCTGATGTGTACTATACAGGCCTATAGAAAAAAAGCACCTATACTCATGACTCTCTCTCTCTGCTTTTACAGTGTGGTGTAGACGTGTAGGACGAAATGGTCTGGATGTATTCCATAAGATCAGCAACACGCAGGTGGCCAATAGCGTTGTTTTTACAATATGCTGTTCCTGGCGGCGATGAATGTCTACATTTTGTACAAGACATGTACAGGGTGGACAGGCAAAAGAAGATTGTTTCTGAGTCTTCTTGCTAAGGAACTTTGTTGCCAATTCATGCAGCACAAGGAAATACTGGCACAGAGGCAGGCTGCTGAAGCTGCTGTGCCCGGGACAACGCAGTGCCAGGTGCAAGAGAGCTGCAACAGGAATCCCAGCAGGTTTTTCACCTGAAATTCACCTGTGCCAAATGCAGGGACGATGGACACTGGGTCTGCAAAGGCTGTAAAGTTTGTAAAAACACTTTAAAATAAAACAGACTTGTGTATCCATATATTGTGAATGTCTGTCTTTTGTATAAATACGGCAGGCATTTCTGAAGGTTTCCATGTCACACACAAAGGTTCAGCCTACCTTGGTTTAGGATAAGAAATGCAGATGTGCTAGGCCTCACAGGTAATGGGTGTGTTTGCACAACAAAAGCAGGAGAACAATGGAGCAGCAGGGGTACTAGTAGGTGTGAGGTCCAGGGAATTTACACAAATTTGCGCAGCTTTAGTAAATCTAGTGTTAAGGGATGCAAAGAGACTCAACCCTAGACAGGCAAGATGGGCCATGTTTTTTTCTCGCTTTTTCTTTAAGATCTCCTTTATCCCGGGTTCCAAGAACACCGAGGCCGATGCCCTCTCCAGGCTACATGCTCCCAACGAGACCATTGAGAAACCAGTACCCATCCTGCCAGAAACCCTCTTCGTCAATCCCATCCATTGGGAACACCCGGCATCCATTTCAGGACTGGCCCCAACGCCTCCACCAGCTTGTCCACCGATCAGACCTCCCTGCGGTCGACTGCTGGTTCCGGGAGAGTGAGAGAGTCTGGGGAGAAGCTCACCACCATCTACAGAGAGCTGTAGGCAGATATAAGAACTATGCTGACAAACGTCGATCCACTGCTCCAACATATCAACCAGGAGACAATTATGGCTCTCAACTCGAGACATGCATCTGCGTCAGTCCTGTAAAAAGCTCAATCCCAGGTATGTCGGTCCCTTCCAAATTCTAGAACAGATAAATCCGGTCATGTACAAACTCCAACTACCGCCACAGTATCGCATCCATTCCACTTTTCATGTTTCGTTACTGAAGAAGTACCAAGACCCTGTTGTTTCTTCCACAGAGCCTGGCCCAGAAGAGGAAACGCCCCCTCCTCCGATCATCGTGGACGAAGGGACCACCTATCAGGTCCAGGATATCCTGAATTCCCGCCGCCGTAGGGGTCACCTGGAGTATCTAGTAGATTGGGAGGGTTACAGAGGCAGAGGCAAGATCCTGGGTGCCTCGAGATGACATTCTTGACCCCAATCTACTAGAGGAATTCCACAACATGCATCCAGATCGTCCGGGCCCCAGAGGAAGAGGTAGGCCCCCACGACGGCAGAGGGGTCGACCCTCAGGAGCGGGTCGTGGAGGAGGGGGTAATGTCACAGTTGGGCCAGGCTCTGACACCAGCCAAACACAGAGTCCTTTATCACCGGAATACTAATCATCACCAACTGAAGTCAATCAACACACGCCCATAAAAGCACACACCATGCCAAACCCATTGTCCGGGCTCGTATTCACGAAAGAGGACCAAATCTCTGAGTTCATGTGAAGAGAGTATGTGTGTACTTACCTGTATTCTTTGTTTTTCCAGAAGTTTGCTAAGAAAGTTTGCACGAAGTTTTCCTTCAGCCTCAGCTCCGCGGCTCGGTGGTGTGTGCTTAGCATCCCTCCAAAGTTTCGTCCGCACACCATCCTCGCCAGGCCCCTTGATCGACCTCCTTTGTCCACAAAAGCAACTTCACATTAAGTATTGCTATAGCGACCCGTTGCGTCTCGTACAACAGCCATTTCCCTGCACCACTTGAAAATAAAGATTGCTCATTTGTAATACCTTCCATCTTGTGTGAGTCCATCTTTGTTACATCCTTTTAATGTTTGTCTTAAGTTTAAATTCTGGGTTATGCTGCTACTACAATCTATACATATAATAAAACAGTAAAGTGGGTGTGTCTGTACGTAGAAGATATTTGCAAAAAGATAATTTTTGGGGATGTAAGATGAGTAATAGAACACATAGATAACAAATATATGCTTTTTGGAATTTTTGTGTTTGTCTGTTTGTGCACGCATCCTGCAAAAACTACTGAATTAATTGTTTCACAGCGGTTTTCACGGGTGTATTTGGTTGAGCTTGAGGTAACATACAGTAAAGGCTTTGTTTCATTGCGATCAGCCCACTGGAAGAGAAGATATGCTAATTTGAAATGTAAATGTGTAAAGACGTGTGCCAGTGATGGTCATGCATCTAAATCGCACAGCTGGAGAATAATCATCTTTACTGGAACTCGGGCATCCTCCACATTATAAAAATGAGGCAGGGAGTTGAGCTTGAGGAGCTGGAGGTCTACGGAGCAGAGTCGCCTGGTGGACTCTTAAGTACAGAGAGTGGCATGACTTTAAAGAGATAGAATTAAATAAAAATCACAAATTACTTTTTCCATATAGAGTCAGTCAGGCTTGAACAGCTTTTTCCCCTTAATAAATAAAATTATTATTTAACAACTGCATTTTGTATTTACTTAGGTTATCATTGTGTAATATTAAAATTTGTTTGATGATCTTAAGTGAGAAATATGCAACAACTAAAAGAAATTCACTTTTTCACAACACTGTACATTATATGGCATTACATTATCATTGGTAAACCGCCAAAAAAATAAATACCATTAAATATAATATTCTTATACTGCTACACTGATCATCTATAATGTTATCAATAATAGGAGTAGATAATAATTAGTAGCTTGATTTTTAATACATATTTGGACATATATTACAGATATACCATGTAGCTAATTGTTTATACTGTACCAGTTTGTTTAATAGAATAAATAATAGATTGCTATTTCTTTCAATGACAGCCATTTACACCTGGCTCTCCATTTTCCCCAGCCAGTCTCTTAACATTAGCCTTTCTCTAAATTTAGCATTAGTGAATGGAACAGTAACACCTGATTACTTTAAAGTATTTAACATTATCTCAATTTGTTAATTAATTAATCTTAATTTGCCTCTCAAGTGGCAAATTAAGTGAAAATTCTAATGTAATCATGGTATAATTCACTGCCGTATCTATGATGAGTCATGTGTTTCATGTCGCAGTTCCCATTTGTCAGCCTCAATAGTGCCTTGAATGTTAGCATTAGTATTTAGTTTGCAACCTATTAAGGAAAGACAGCTCACTAGAGTGGAGTGTTCACATACAAGAGATATCACACGCACATAGAGAGAGTGCACACTTACATGCAGGATTGGAACACTGCACACACACATATTTAGAATCATTAGTATGACATCAGGTTCCCTCTCATGCATTCACTTTAACACCTCCTCTCCTTCCTCTTACAGAGCCGGATAAAAAAAAAAAAAAAAAAAAAAAAAAACCAAGACATTAAAGTACAACAGGCCTGTGTGTGTTTGCAGGACTATAAAGATGTGTTTGCTACTGCACAGCTGCTTTTGTTAATGTTGAGATAATTAATGACATACTTTTAAAAAAATAATAATTTAAATAGTGTTGTGCTGTAGTTTGGTATTAATATGTTTCTGTGCACAAACCATAATAATAACAATGTTTCATGCATATTGTAATGCATTTTTTTCAGTTTAAGTCTAGTAAACGCTAATATGGTTTTGTTCAAACTTTTCTGCTCTACCAGAGGCTCCACCACAGCAGCTAAAGACATTTCAGTTAGTCACAACAACTGGTGAAAACACAAACAAGAGTAACAAGACTAGAATCAATCAACTTCTATAAAAAGCTCCTGCTGATTTTTTTGCTGATGTAACTCTTGGTCAGTTCTCACATTACCTTGTGTATACTGAGCATATGTAAGATATACAGCGTGCAATATACAACTTCTCGTTGTGTTACTGTTTCTATTGCTGCTGGATATCTGGAATTTCCTTCAGAATCAATAAAGTATGTATGTACTGTATGTATGTATGTATGTATGTATGTATGTATCTATCTATCTATCTATCTATCTATCTATCTATCTATCTTAGAACAACTTTTGTTGTATCACTACAATTACAGTAATGTCTCTTTATATTTATCTATCTATCTTTTCTTTCAGAAAGAAAACACTAATTAGATTATTTAAACCCTGTGTTTTAAACTCGCTCTACTTGTACTCTTACCTGTTGAACTCTCATAGTTACTGAGAGTAGTTACACATCAAACTAAACCCTTCTCATAACAGATATGGATCCACTGATCCACCTGAGCAGTCATGCTGAAGTACACACAATGTCCTAATCACACAATAAACTCATCACTCAGGACATTCAGACTGCAGATGAACAACTTTATACCCAACACTCACTCTAATGAAGACACAAAGAGACCATTTACTCACAGAGCATCACAGGGAGATGACTGAGCTCCATCCTGTCTCTATAATGACTCGTTGACTGACTGAGCAGTGGCGTGAGAACTAAAGCCTCAGCACTTCCTGTGGTCTTATAGAAATAGCATATATCCACTACTTAAGAAAGACAGAGAAAGAGAAAACGAGAATGATTTTTGACTTTCTAGTGGTCAATGTGTCTTGTTTTAAAACGACACACTTTATGAAGGTATTATAACTGAGACTTAGAGAATATAAAATTAATAAAGGTATAAGTTTATAATAGAGTTATAAAATGAATACAGTATATATATGATGAATGTTTCACACATTAATAATAATGTCAATATGTCACATGGTCATCAGTGTTTCAGAAGGTGTGAAAATGTGGTTTTATTCTGTTTATGGTGAAGAACTGCATCAACATCTAATGCAGCACTTACCAAGTAAACATTTTACTCCTGAAGAGTTTAAATAAACAAGCATGGCACTTAGGGGAAGTTACTTTACTGAGGCTGCAACCTCTTGCAACCTACATAGACACACTTACATTACACACTTCTCACCTCCCCTTCTTTTCTTCCTCTCTTCTTAAAACCCTTCCTTTACCCATTTTCATAATAAAACTCCTTTTTTCCCTAAAGGATTTCACCTTGTGTCTGTGGTGCGACCCAAGATGAATATCTTACAGCGTGATTGCAGTTGATGCTTCCAAAGGGTGGCACAATCAGTTATTAGGATTAGGGGCAATTACTTTTTCACATAGAGCCAGTCAGGTTTGGATAGCTTTTTCCCCACAATAAATAACATTATAATTTAAAAGCTGCATTTTGTATTTACTCAGGTTATCTTTATGTAATATTACAATTAGTTTGATGATCTTAAGTGAGAAATATGCAGAAATGCGTAAGGGACTACCACCAGAGGTCACTGTGCGCACATGTTTGTTTTGTAGTTTTTTGTTATCCGACTCAGTTTCCCAGAAGGCACCTCGGTCACGTGACGCTGGAGCTCACCTGAACCGAGGTAGCTCATTAGTATTGTTATAATTAGCTGGATGTTCTGGGAAACTGGGTCGAGCATTGATCCTGTCAGTGGGCATGTCTTTTGGTTTGGTTCTTTTCTGGTTTGGTTATGGTTTTATTTTACTTATGTTACTTTATTTGGGCTCTGTTTTGTTCTGTGGTTTGAGGATTGTGTAAGTGTGTTTTGTGGTTTATTTTGTGGAGTTGTGTGTGTACAGTCCCTAGTCTTCCCGTCTCCATGGCAGTCCCTAGTCTTCCTGTCTCCGTGGCAGTCCCTAGTCTTCCCGTCTCCGTGGCAGTCCTAATGGTCTGAAAATGAACACTAGCTTGATTATACAGTCAGGGCAAAAATTGTTGTTACCCCCAATTTTTTTTTCAGAAAATCAAGTATTTCTCACAGAAAATTACTGCATTAACACGTTTTACTATACACATGTTTATTCCCTTTGTGTGTATTGGAACAAAACAAAAAAAGGGACGAAAAAGCAAATTTGACATAATGTCACACAAAACTCCAAAAATGGGATAGACAAAATTATTGGCACCCTTTCAAAATTGTGGATAAATAAGATTGTGATGCTCCTTTAAACTCACCTGGGGCAAGTGACAGGTGTAGCAATATAAAAATCACACCTGAAAGCAAATAAAAAGAAGAGTTCACTTAGTGTTTGCATTGCGTGTCTGTGTGCCACACTAAGCATGGACAACAGAAAGAGGAAAAGAGAACTGTGTGAGGACTTGAGAACCAAAATTGTGAAAAAAACATCAACAATCTCAAGGTTACAAGTCCATCTCCAGAGATCTAGATTTGCCTTTGTTCACCATGGGCAACATTGTCAAGAAGTTTGCAACACATGGCACTGTAGCTAATCTTCCTGGGCATGGACGGAAAAGAAAAGTTTATGAAAAGTTGCAATGCATGGTAGTCTAGATAGTGGTTAAGCACCCCTAAACAAGTTCCAAAGAAATGCAGCCTTAGGGAGCATCAGTGTCAGCGCAAACTATCCGTCGACATTTAAATGAAATGAAACGCTATGGCAGGAGACCCAGGAGGACCCCACTGCTGACAGAGAGACATAAAAAACCAAGACTACAGTTTGCCAAAATGTACTTAAGTAAGCTAAATCCTTCTGGGGAAAATGTCTTGTTGACAGAAGAGACCAAGATAGAGCTGTTTGTAAAGCACATCAAATTAAAAAATTCAAATACAAATTTTATTTGTCACATACACAGTCATACACAGTACGATATGCAGGGAAATTCTTAGACGACTGCCCTGACCTTAAAATAAAGGACTATTAGGAAATAAATATGAAATAGAAAATAGAAAGTAAATTTAAGTAAGAAAGAATAAATCATTCTACTGTTTATTGAAAACGGAATGAGGCCTACAAAGAAACGAACACAGTACCTACAGTCAAATATGGTGGAGGGTCAAAGATGTTTTGGGGTTGTTTTGGTGCCTCTGGCACTGGGTGCCTTGACTGTAAGAATCTAAGGATTACCAAAGGGTTTTGGGTTGCACTGTAGGGCCCAGTGTCAGAAAGCTGGGTTTGTGTCCAAGATCTTGTGTCTTCCAGCAGGACAATGATCCCAAACATACAAACAAAAAGCACTGGATGTCAACAAAGCGCAGGAGAGTTCAAAATCCCATTGAACACCTGTGGAGAGAAATGCTCCAGGTCTCTCATATTAAAAGGGAGCCTTTTACCAACAGCAATTTTATGCTGTTGGTAAAAGGCGCCCTTCCAATATGAGAGATCTGGAGCAGTTTGCAAAGGAAGAGTGGTCCAAAATTCTGGGAGTGAGGTGTAAGAAGCTTATTGACTGAAAAAAAATGTTTAGTTCAATTTACTTAATTTTTTCTATGGTAAGTGGTTGCACACAACATGTTTATCTAAATCAAGTTATATATATATATATATATATATATATATATATATATATATATATATATATATATATATATATATATATATATATATATATACAGTACCAAATGGACACACCTTCTCATTCAAAGATTTTGAATTTGTATTATGGCAAGAAAAAAGCAGCTAAGTAAAGAAAAACGAGTGGAACTTTAAGAAATGAAGGTCAGTCAGTCCAAAAAATTGGGAAAACTTTGAAAGTGTCCCCAATTTGCAGTCACAAAAACCATCAAGCGCTACAAAGAAACTGGCTCACATGCGGACCGCCCCAGGAAAGGAAGACCGAGAGTCACCTCTGCTGCGGAGGATAAGTTCATCCGAGTCACCGGCCTCAGAAATCGCAGGTTAACAGCAGCTCAGATCAGAGAGCAGGTCAATGCCACACAGAGTTCTAGCAGCAGACACATCTGTAGAACAACTGTTAAGAGGGGACTGTGTGAATCAGGCCTTCATGGTAGAATATCTGCTAGGAAACCACTGCTAAGGACAGGCAACAAGCAGAAGAGACGCGTTTGGGCTAAAGAACACAATAAAGAACACAATAAAGAAAACTCGCTGAATGAGAAGGGGAGTCCAAACTTTTGGTCTGTACTGTATATAAAATGTGCACATACATATACACACATATATACACAGTAAAATCTTGGATTGTGAGTGCCTTGGTGTGCGAGTGTTTCTCAAGACAAGAAAGAATTTAAAATAAATTTTCCTTTTTTTTTTTGTAAATGAGAGACGTCTTGAAATACAACCAGCATTGTGGGTAATTGGCTCTCATGCTCGGTCTCAGTGCGTGTGTGGCACCGCCCCCCTTAAAATTAGGCAGAGAAGAATGCTCCTCTAACATGTAATAATTTAATATAATTATTCATTTTAATAATTAAATAAAATTATTTAGTCACAATATTCCGCTTTATTTTTTAATATAATTTATTTGCAAAAAAAAAAATTTAATCTATGTCTATGTAAGCACGTACATTTTTGAAAAGCATGTGACTTCAGGTTAAGCTCTGATTGGATATTTTTAAATCAACCTTGGGGCGCAGCACTATGCGCCCCAAACCCGCCCATTTTTGTTCTTAGAGAATCAATATTGTTTTTAAATATTTGGGCTCATGTGATTGGACCATTCTCAACGAGTTTTTTCCAGCACTTTTTATCGCAAGCGGAGCTGCTGACTGGATGCGATGTGAGTAATGCCTTTATTTTATACTAGTAGTAATGATGCTTAATCACCTGATTAATGGCTATTTACAGGCAAGTATTAAAATTTTAATTTTGTTAGTCCCGATCGGTAAACTGGTGTGTGTGTGTGTGTGTGTGTGTGTGTGTGTGTGTGTGTGTGTGTGTGTGTGTGTGTGTGTGCGTGTGTGTGTGTGTGTGTGTGTGTGTGTGTGTTATTTTTCCTTTCTATTTTGCATAAATTATATTTATATGAATATTTTGGGGTTGTGGAACGATTCATTGGAGATTCATTATCTCCAATTATCATTATTTCTTATGGGGAAATTCAAATAGATATATGGGCGCTTTGCTATACAAGCACGTTTCTGGAACTAATTAAGTCAATTATACAGTTCAGTACTCAGTGAAACAAAACAAAGTTCATCCAGGACCAAGTTGCTACGTTCATACAGCATAAATTATCAGCATAAATTATCAACACAAATTAACAATTAACATTAACAAACTAGCTAACTAAGAAGCCTAATTAGCTGATTAAATAGCTATTAACTAACTAACTAACTAACTAACTAACTAACTAACTAACTAACTAACTAAGACAGCTAATTAGACTAGTTAAGGCAAAACAAATTAACACTATAAATTAACAAAACTACCTAAAAACTGCTACAAAAAAGCAACAATATGACAAGACACAATGCAATTTAAAAAGAAAGAAAGAAAACGTTTCTACCCAGACTTTATATTTAAAGACTAGAATGAGATAGTTTGCCAAAAGCCAAAAACATACAGTATGCCTACTGAGTGGGATTTGACTAAGGATTAGGAATTCAGCATGACACCTGACTCTCTGGTGTGTTCTGAAACTGAATGATATTACAGAATCTCTGATTTATCACATTACATATGATTACTGGATCATCCTACATGTTTATCACATATTTATCACGCAGAGTTACACAACGCAAATATACTGTAAGCATAAAACTATAAAACAAAGAATGTTGTTGGCACAGACTCACCTGATACAGTCAGTGTAACAGCATCACTGATCTCTGAGATCTGACAGTCTTTGCTCCGACCTCTGCAGGTGTAGTCACCACTATCAGAGTCACTAACAGACCAGATACTAATATAGCCTCTAGAGCCTATGTGAGGACCAAGACTGTTATTGTTCTTATACCAGCTGTATGTCCACTCAGTCTCTCCTCTTATCTGTATATCACAACTGAGCCTCACATCTGTCTCTCCTCTGTACACATGTGTGTCAGGATCTTTGGACACCATAGCTTTAGGACTCGCTGTAGAAAAAAAAAAGTATAAAACATAAATACTACTAATAAAAAAAATAAAATAAATTACATAAGCTGTAAAAGATTTCCAAAGTGCACATATATAGAAATATTTTACTGTATTATTCTTTTATATAATGTATTTAGGAAATGAGTTTAATTGCATTGTAAATAGGGCAAAAGAGAGTTGCTGTCAGTGATAGACCCTAGAGGGCGCCATGGGCCCAGAGACTCCTTTTTGTGTCCTTTTGTGTTTTCTGTTTGTTGAACTGCGTTTTCCAGGATGCACCTCGGTCAGGTGATGGGAGCGCTCACCTGAACTGAGGTGGCTCATTTTTTCTGTTATAAATAGCCTGGTTAACTGTTTCGTTGTCTTGCATCTGTTTTGTTAAATTGTTGTTTCCCTGTTAATCTGCTGTTCTGTTCTATTCAGTTTAGTTGTGGTGTTGTGTGTTACTGAATCTTCTGTGTTTTCTGTGTCATGCCGATCTCCAATCCCTGTTCTCTCCAGTCTTGGTTTCTCCTGGTCCGTTCAGTTAAGTGGTTGTGAATCTTCTGTGCTTTGTGTCATGCTGATTTCTTTAACCCCTGTTCTTTCCAGTCCTGGTTTCTCCTGTTCTGTTTAGTTACATGGCTGTTATGTTTAGTTAGATGGTTGTTGCCCTAGTTTCTTTGTTACAGTTGTCTGTTTCTGTTTCCATTTTCATTATTAAAAGACTTTAACACACCTTCACCTCTGCGTTTATGCCTCACCAAAAGCCCACACAAAGCACAGAATGCAAGACCTAAATAATGGCATAGTGGAGGGGCCTCCCCTGGAAAATTTTTGGACGTGACGTGAAATTTTTTTTGTGGGTAGTCAGCTTGCCATCTGGCGGAACAATGCGCGCAGGAGCGAGTGGAGCGACTGCCTATGGCGCGCCATGGAGAGAAACTGGAGAGGATGAGCGAACGATGCAGCCAAGCTGGAAAGGGTCGCGGCTGGTTAGACGATGCGGAACCCCAAGGACACAAGGACAGGGCTGAGGAGGAACCCCAGTCTGTGTGTCATCAGAGGGTGGTTAGTGAGGAGCATCAACAGCGGAGGCTAGAGCTCCAACAGCTAGCTGGTGAGCTCGTCCAGCAGATCAGCATGTGCCAGTTGACAGGGGATCAGGATGCAAACCCCGCTGGAGCTCCAGGATCAGCTTGCAAAACTCAACCAAGAGACAGGTGACATCAAGTCCAGCACCCAGTCTCCAGTCAGCCTCAGTGGACGACCAGAATCTCCAGTCAGCCCCAGTGGGGGCCTACAGTAGACTACTTACTACTATTAATAACTTACTTCCTTACTTGTTCATTAAGCATACTTTTTCTTACAGTAAGCACCATGAGTAAGTTTCATCTAAGAAACACATAAATATTTTATATGAAACTGTCTGTAAAAGGGAGTGGGATAGAGAGGTCATTTTAAGCCATTCTGTAAGTAAATCTGTTAAAGTGTAGACAGTACACACGTAGACACACTAGGTGGGGACAAAGGGTCAACTCAGTAATCCGGTGAGCTAGATCTTATTTCCCCGTGCTGCGGTGGTACAGATGTTACAAAAGCTTGACATCTTCAGGGCCTGGGACACAATACAAGCCAAAGAAAAGCTTGTTAAATATCATGGAGTGAGTTATTAGACTCCCCAATTGTTTAAACATTACAGGGATATGTGATACAGACTATATATTACTTTTATGTGAAGTTAATATTCATTTTAATGCACATTGCAATTTTTCCACATTAAACCACAGATAGTCAGATAGATAGATAGATAGATACAGTACATAGATACATAGATACAAAGATAGATGTGGTGGGAAATAGTGAATTAATCTCAGGAACATAAAGGAAGCAAATAAGTAAAGTACAGCTTTGATGATGTAAGCACATGACACTGGAACAATTTGTAATGTAACCCATTACATATATAAGTTTGACATTCAGAAAATTACTAAACAGTCAGATAAAAGCTCAATAACATATTATATTATTATATATTATTAATTTATTCAATATATATCAGATAATCCAGAGGTTGCTCTGTACCAACAATCTGCCTGAACCCCAGTTGGATCTGTCATTATTGTGATGAACATTTTACAAGATCAACACATGTGAGTGTTGGGATTCTCGACTGCTATGCAGAGGGCCAAATTTCAAATACTATTCAATGTTCAAACCCAGCCAATAGGTTGCAGAGCATCTACTGTGTTAATCCCATGCCTTCACTTATGCCAGTGACACATGGACAGGTTGAATCAGGAAGGGCAGGTAGTGCAATACCTGTGTCGTGTCAAAATGTGGTCTACTGTGGCAACCCTTTAAAGGGAGCTCCCGAAACAACTTCAACTATCTGAGTTAACAAGAGACAGATGCTGCCTACATGTAGATGATTTAAAGTGCAGAATGTAAATCAGAGCTCAGCTGGATGATGCAGTGATGTAGAATGTTGTTGCAAATGGATGATACTGAGCTCAGCAACACACAGCAATATAATATAAGATGAGCAGGACCAGAGATATCGAAAAAAAAAAAAAAAAAACTAAAACTGAATGATATTGAACATGTTAATCTCTGATTTATCACATTACATATCATTATAACATCATCCTAAGTATTTATCACGCACATTATCATACAGTGTTACTCGCCACGAATATACAGTAAACATAAAACTATAAAAACTATAAGAATGTTGTTGGCACAGACTCACCTGATACAGTCAGTGTAACAGCATCACTGATCTCGGAGATCTGAGAGTCTCTGCTCCGTCCTCTGCAGGTGTAGTCACCACTGTCAGAATCAATAACAGGCCAGATCCTGAACTCCTGCCTTGTGCTGTGTGTAAAGTCTCCATAGCGTGTGCGGGGGCCAAGTCTGTCATTGTTCCTGTACCAGCTGTATGTCCACTCAGTGTCTCCTCCTCCCTGTATGACACATCTGAGAATAACATCCTCTCCTCCGTACACATGTGTATCAGGCTGTATGGAGACTACAGGTTTAGGACTCACTGTAAAACACAACACAACAGTTAGTAACCTGGTAACCCAGTGTAAGGATCTATTCAATGTTTGAAACTACAAAGCACTCCTCCAAGTCACTCCGGATAAGATCATCTGTCAAATTCCTAAATGTAAATGACATGCGCTGAAAAAAAAATTCAGACCAGAGCCTTTTATACAATACATTTTAATTACAAGTAAACATAAGAGACATTTTAAAAATGAAGTTAATTTGTGGTACTTTTATGGTAGTGGTGACAAAATGGATATATCTCACCTTCAACATGTGACACTGGTGTAAGTGACATTAGCACTAAAAAGGGAACAAAAACAGAACTTGAGGAAAACACTGAAAATATTCAGTGTATGTAAACATTAAGTGACACTAAACGTTATATTCAACAAACCAATCCCTAAGAAAGAAGCAAAATACTGAAACAAACAAGCAAAAAAATAAACTATGAAAAGTTTCAAATATAGGTAGTCCCCGACTTACGAACATCCGAGTTACAAATTTCTGCAGATATGAACAGACCGCAGTTCGCATCTAACATTCGTGGATGAGAACAAATCATGGAAGTAGCTCACGTGTTTGTACAAAAGTAGACACTTAAGTGCACCAGATGCGAATATTTACATTTATATACAATATTTTCAGGGTGTAAGTGAATGTATAAAATGTCTAAAGACTGGTACACTGGAAACTTGAATTGCGAGCATAATTCGGGAAGTGTGATTGATTGTATATCAAAACAAATTGAAAAAGCAGATTATTTGTTCCAAAAAAAAAAAATACTTCAAAATATGAAATAAAAATAAAACACTTTAACCTCCACTTTACCTTTGAAAAAAGTAAGACTAAATCCCTACAGATAAGTGTTTCCATTAGTGTTTGTGCATGCACGTACTGTGTATGTGTTTGCGCATGTGTGAAGCTAAAGTAAGAGGAGAGGAGAAATGACCCACTCCCCTCTCCCTCCACTTGTCTTACAGAATAACCCTTCCTCCTCTCTTATTTGAGAGAGGGAGGACTACAGCACGGGACGACTTTCACATACGCACACACTAATGGTAACACTGTTTTATTAGGAAAATAAACATGAAATCTCTCCACGGACTCACTGCTATAAAATAAAAATAAAACAACTTAACCAGCACTTTATCTTTGAAAAGAATGGCAAAAAGAATCAGATAATTTATGTTGTTGCATGTATGTAGCACTTTGGACCTGAAGGAATATAGTTTCGTTTTACTGTGTACTGAACTGTATATGGTTGAAATGACAAATAAGAACCTACTTGACTTGACTTGACGACAGAGCAGTGTTTCCATGAGTGTGTGTGTGTGTGTGTGTGTGTGTGTGTGTGTGTGTGTGTGTGCATGTGAGAGTGTGTGAAAGTCGTCCTATACAATAACACCAAAAAATATTGGTTACAGTAGAAATACATATTAAAATATATAAATAAATAAATAAATAAATAAATAAATAAATAAATAAATAAAATAAAATAAAATAAAATAAAATAAAATAAAATACATTGAATTGAATAGTACTGATAGTAGTCTGTGACCTAGTGAACCAGTATGAGGATGTATTTATGTTAGAGACTTTAAGAGAGCTTAGAGACTTTTTTGCCATCTTCCACATGCCTCAATGTAAACATAAATATGTTGTATGAAAAATGTGTGTGTGTGTGTGTGTGTGTGTGTGTGTGTGTGTGTGTGTGTGTGTGTGTGTTAAACACTTGTCTAAATCACTCTTTTGTAACTGAGCTCTTTTACTAAGAGCATCTGACAAATGTCTTAATGTAAATCTATCATGGTTCCCTACTGTGGACTGGTGTCTCACCCAGAGTGTATTATAAATGAAAACTCTCACACCTGCACACTATCAAATTATTATTATTATTATT
Source organism: Clarias fuscus (assembly GCA_030347435.1). Taxonomy (NCBI): domain Eukaryota; kingdom Metazoa; phylum Chordata; class Actinopteri; order Siluriformes; family Clariidae; genus Clarias; species Clarias fuscus. The sequence continues at coordinate 39,655,959 of CM059205.1, forward strand.
ATTATTATTATTATTATTATTATTATTATTTAAAAAAATTAGTTAGAAGAAAAAAAAAACATGTTTAAATCACAGATTTATTTTAGTTGTTAGTTTTTTCAGTTGAAAATGCAATTAGAGTGAATTCATATGAAGAGAGAAAATATTTGCATGTAAATGTAACCCGTAATACATATAACAAAGGTGAATAAAAAAATAAATAAAGACATACACACACACACACACACACACACACACACACACACACACACACACACACACACACACACACACACACACAACTATATATATATATATATATATACACACATATACACACATATACACACATATGTTACACATGTTACATAATATGGCCGCTAAATGGCAGTGAAAGATCTAAAATCCTAAAATAATCGCCCCCTAAGCCAGGAACTTGAGCCTTTTTCACATCTAAGGACCCCTCCTACTGGAGGAAGCAAATTAACTCCTTTCTGATGCTTTTAAAATTAGAGAACAATAGGCCACCATTTCAGAAGGGTCAAATTATTGTGCTGCATTAATCAGAGAAAACAACTAAGGAGATTTGAAATTGAAGGAACTGGGATGCAAACCCTTATTAAAAAGCTGGAAGGACAGTGCTGAACAATAGCATGTGTCCTTCACTATGGGGCACAAAACCTTCATGTATAAACTACATGTGTAATGGAGTTTAAATGATGTTGGTTAAATTCACGCATAAATTGGGAAAACACGCCATTGGTTGTGCTTTGCTGTATCCGCATTCATCACAGATAGGGGGCAGTGCTACACAAACAGCAGCAGTTTTCATACTGACTATCTGCCGGTAAGACACATTGATGATTGCTCTGTCTTGTTAACTAGGTTTGGAAAGATTTTTAAGCGTAAAACTAAAATTTTATACTATACACGAGTTATTACTTCTGTCTGTGAGCTTCTAGATGTGTTCTTTGTGAAAATAAAATAAGAAATGTGTGTTTTAGGCTGCTTGTAAACTCTGAACCTCTGTTTATTTCATTTAAGACTGTCTTACATAATTTAATGATCTGCAATACAACCAACTTATGGTGCTGTTTATCACAGGTATGTGTTTTTGTCATGTCCTTTAGTCATTATTAGCCAAACCAAGCTTAGCGTTAGCACACGTGCTGCAAACTCACATGTGCTAATTTATGTTTTGCATCATTTCAGATATGTGCCTCTCCCTTTTTGTCTTTCTTTTATACAAAATATGTAAACATTTAGGTTACTTGCGAAAATGGTTTCAATTCTGTGTTATATTTTTATTTCGTGTGGATCAGGTGATTACACAAAAAATATCATAGTGTTCCCTAATCACAAGTGGTGGATGAACTGCCTTGAGCTTCAGCTTCACCAAAACCAACCCTGACTTATATGGCAAGTGATTCAAGTTATTACTGACTTCACACCCCGCAGTGGGGCACCTCCAACCAGCTCTGCCTCATTACCTGAAAACTCTTCTACACTTGTTTTTCAAAAGAGAAACACAGAGACGATGCTCAAAGTAGAATTATTACCATTTGATCAGCCACTCCCACTCTCCACCTCTGAGTTTTGTATTACCCAGAGCAGGGAGAGCAAATAGAAATCAGTTGGGCCTTATGGCATCGCTGGGTGAGCATTCAGAACATGCACAGAACAGCTGGCTGAGGTCTTCATGGACATCTTTAATCTGTCCTTGGGCCAGGTAACTGTCCTCTCTGCTTTAATTCTGCTAGCATTGTTCTGTAACAGCACTCAATTTTCTCCCATTGCACTCATCCCAGTCATCACAAAATGCTTTAAAAGACTGGTCCCCACCCAGGATTAGTAGATTTAAAAAGTCCCCCTTGTGTTCCAGGATAAGGGAGAACTTTGCTCCTTGAGAGCATCCTCAGCTACATCAACAGTTACAAACCATGGTGGACATTTACAAGAAACACAGCCTCCAAAGGGTGTAAAGAATTATTAAAAACGCCTCTCATCCCAATCAAGGCATCCTATCAGGCAGGTGATACAGGTGCAGCAAGACCAACGTAAATAGGCTGAAATATACTGTAGCCTTTTTTCTTTTTTTGTTTTCTCCTATGGCTTTCAGTGCTTCCTAAATTCCATCAGTATGTGAACTTTGCAATGAGAGGGGAAAACACGCTGGATCTTGTTTACACAAACATCCCCGGCGCATATCGGGCAGAGCCCTACCCACACCTCGGCTACTCGGACCACATCTCTGTTATGCTAATTCCAGCATAGAGACCACTCGTCAGGCGTTCAAAACCGGTTCTGAAGCAGATGAAAACCTGGAGCCATCTCTGCTCTTCAGGACTGTTTCGAGAACACTGACTGCAAAATGTTTAGGGAGGCTGCAACTTAAAGCGACTACACTGACTTGGAGGAGTACACGTCATCAGTGACCAGCTACATCAACAAGTGCACCGATGACATCACTGTCTCCAAGAACATCATCTCACAACCCAACCAGAAACCATGGATTACTGTGTGGAGGTGCGTGCACTTCTGAGAACCAGAGACTCTGCCTTCAGAGCGGGGGACAAGGTGGCCCTGAGAACAGCAAGGGCCGAACTGTCCCGGGCCATCAGAGAGGTGAAGCACGCACATGCCCAGAGAATCCACAATCCCTTCAGGGACAGCGGTGACACACGCCGCATGTGGCAGGGCATACAAGCCATTACTCACTACAAGACTTCATCACCTGCCTGTGACAGTGACGGCTCTGTTCCAGATGCGCTGAACAGCTTCTATGCACGGTTCGATATGCAGAATGACGTGACAGCGAGGAAGACCACCCCTCCTCTGAACGACCAGGTGCTGTGTCTCACCACGGCTGATGTGAGGAAAACTCTACGCAGAGTCAACCCACGTAAAGCTGCTGGACCAGACAACATAACAGGCAGAGTGCTCAGAGAATGCGCAGAACAGCTGGCAGGTGTTCTCACCAACATCTTCAACATCTCTCTGAGCAGCGCCGTCGTTCCTACATGTTTTAAGTCTTCTGTGTCCTGTCTCAACGACTACCGCCCTGTTGCACTCACACCCATCATCATGAAGTGCTTCGAGCAGCTCGTCATGAGACACATCACTGGATGCCCTGCAGTTCGCGTATCGTTCTAATCGTTCGATGGACGATGCCATCTTCACCACTCTCCACCTGCCACTGTTACATCTTGACAAGAAAGACACTTACATCAGAATGCTGTACATAGACTTCAGTTCAGCATTCAATACAATCATCCCCCAACACCTGATCGGGAAGCTGAGATTGTTGGGCCTGAACACCTCCCTCTGTAACTGGATCCTGGACTTTCTGACCGAAAGACCACAGGCAGTGAGGATCGGGAACTACACCTCCAGCACCACCACACTGAGAATTGGGGCCCCTCAGGGCTTCGTGCTTAGTCCCCTGTTGTTCACGCTGCTGACTCATTATTGTGTAGCGACACACAGCTCTAATCATATCATCAAGTTTGCTGATGACACGACCGTGGTGGGTCTCATCAGCAAGAACGACGAGTCAGCATACAGAGAGGAAGTGCAGAGGCTAATGGACTGGTGTAAAGACAACAACCTGTCTCTGAATGTCGATGTTGACTTCAGGAGGACACGGAGTGATCACTCTCCACTCAGCATCAACGGCTATTCTGTGGAGATCGTCAAGAGCACAAAATTCCGGGGCGTCCACCTGGAGGAGAACCTCTCCTGGTCCCTCAACACCAGCTCTCTGCATAAGAAAGCCCATTAACATTTTTTTCTTCCTGAGAAGGCTGAGAAAGACGCAGCTTCCACCATCAATCCTTACCACCTTCTATAGAGGAACTATTGAGAGCATCCTGAGCAGCTGCATCACTGTCTGGTTTGGGAATTGTACCATATCAGACTGCAAGACCTTACAGAGGATAGTGAGGACAGCTGAGAAGATCATCGGGGTCTCTCTGCCCTCTATCGATGACATATACACAACACGCTGCATCTTCGAAGCCACCAGAATTGTGGCTGACCGGACACATCCCTCACACTCACTCTTCACCCTCCTGCCATCTGGAAAAAGATACCGAAGCATTCGGGCACTCACATCTAGACTGTGTAACAGTTTTTATCCACAAGCCATCTGTCTCCTTGACACAAAGGGACTGGACTGATAAACATACACACACACACACACACACACACACACACACACACACACACACACACACACACACACACACACACACACACAAATCATTCAGATGAACTAAATAACACCAGGACTGAATTGATAAACACACACATGCACAATCACACTGATCTACAACCATCTTAATTTGTTCATACCTAACAATATTTATTTAACTTTGCTATTTGCACAAAATATTTTTGTCACAATGTCAATTGTTTACTGCTGATCTTCCCACTACCTCAACTCGTACCTCATCACTAAAAAAAACAATACAAAAAAAGTATTGTAACATGTTACATTGTTGTGTTTGTCATGTAGCTCTTTGTTTGCACATTTGCACATGCACTTTGTTGTCTATTGTGTATTTCTTGTATAGAAATTTATAATTTTTTAGGTTAACTTAGAAATGTAAATCTGTCATATGTGAGCCAGTCAGCTAACTGGATCTCTTAGGGCGTTTTCACACTGGTAACGTTCTGTTCCGTTCTGTACCCGAGCACGATTTCTCCCCCTCCCCAATCCCCCCGCAGGTCTGCGTTCACACTGTAATAGCGATTGTGATCCCGGGGACACTTGCGTATTTACACAACCGGAAACAGTAGGTGGCGGTAGAGAGGTAGTTGGTTTGTTTTTCGCGGGAAAAAAAAAAACTAAGAAAGAAGAAGAAACGCTACTCGGGTCATGAACTGTGAGACACCTGTTAATTCTCCGTGTGGATGTTTTTATTTTTATGACAAAAACAACGGCACTGTAAACAACATGCTTACTGACTCATCTGTCGCGCGACTCAGTGGGTGAAATGAGCGCGCGCTGCACGGACACTGCACGAGGCACTGAGGAATGACTTTACATCTCTACTCTGTAAGGTGAGGAATCAGGTGTGTCCACATTCTCTTCTGATTCCCAGTCAAATAGAAATAAAGTGCTCATTAAACATTACTTTCTTTAGTCATAGCACATTTAAAATTTTTACTTTTTTATCATAAAAATAAAGTATTTATGTACACTGTAAATTAATCAGATGTAAACAATTAATAAATGTAATAAATGCTACAAATAAATATAATGCCTGCTAGAATAAAGTTCAACAAATAGCATAGATACATACAATAAATGATAAATATCTAATCATGCATTTTTCTGTTCTCCTCAGGATCATCTGGGTTTAGAGAGGGGTGGTGTGGGATGGCAGGATGTCCTTGTGACCAGGAATGGCTACTAAATACTCCTATTAAGAAGACAACATTCCTACAAGAGAGATGCTTGTGCTCTTTTTTCCTTACCTTGCTATGTGTAGATTTTCAAACTTAGCCGAGATGCTGAAACTATTGAATTTAAAACCTCACCAGGCATCAATGTTTAGTGTTTAACATGTTTTGTGTGCCGTGTGTTTATATTGTATTTTTGTAAATGTAAAAATAAATGTACACTGTAAAATCCAAGATGAGTGTGGGGGATTTGGAATAGAGACAAAGTACTGGATAGAGTGCAAAAGGTTTTATTAAACATTATTAAATAAAAATATAATAAAAGTACATTTTGTAACAGAATTAGCTGTCAAATAGGACAAAAAATATAAACATTAAAATGTAGCATATTTTATATTTACTTGTACTTGCATAGCAAGAGGGTGTGTGTTAATGAAATTAAGACAACAGTTGGTCCATCGTCTGCATCAACGTCCTATTCGATCTCTTGCTGTTCCTTCCTCTGTATCTGTAGTCAGAACTCCTCCATCTAAATTTGAGATTTCATGCAGCATTATGAGTCTCCTGCTCTGCACGTCAGGTTTTGTCTCTTTCTTCTGTTGTTAGCTGGTCTTGTGCTGCTGTCAGAGGTCTCAGTCTGTGTTTCCTCCAGTGTCTGTCTGCAAGAAAGTATAAACGCAAAAAATTAGCTGAAAGTTGCAACCATAACAGCTTGTACAAATTACATTTTTCCAACATTTCAATTTTGTCACCGCAATCACAGATAACCTGAAAGTGTGTGTGGAGCTTATGTGGCTCATCAGCATCTCAGTTTTTATAAGTGTCTCTGAGATGTGTTGGAGAATATACATGAAGGTTCTACATAAAATATGAGTAAAGAGTAAAGTAGCTGTAACTCTAATAGCTACATAAGCACAACACTGGAGTTCATCACATTCTGCTCTTCTGAACAGTGAAATGATCTGAGGCCTTAAAGTGAGCAGACATGAGGAGCCTTCAGAGTGAACTTTACTGTGAGCTAATGTGAAAGGATCAGCCTGTATATCTTATTATATGCATTTAAATGTCACCACGAGATCCACAGACAATTACCTGGAGATGTGGTGATAATATGAGACTCTTTAACATTGTTAATAACAGGAGTTAACAGTATTTAATATGAACTCACCGCTCACGCGCAGGCTCTCTGCTGGACCAGGCTCCACGCTGTCCGGTTCGGATGAGGAAGGTAGATGTTGTTGTGGGTTTGAGGGGTTCCGACTCGATCACACTGGATGGTTTTTATCCTATTATTTATCTTTTCCTCACTTCAGTATCGCAGCGCGCGCTGTGTGCTGCACGAGCCGCAGTGTGTTTAACTCCGCGCGGCATTGCTCAGTGCTGCTGTACGCGCGCGTGTCTAAATACTTCCGTAAATATCGGAGTTTTTATGTGTAGTGTCCGATTATCTCCGGATATTTTCGTCTGTCTAAAATTCTAGCAAATGCTATACTTCGGCATTACTTCACAGAGATTCTTCAGTAGCCACGTTTGTTTGTGTACGGAGTCGAACTGGAATTACGTCACTTCCTCTTTTGAGCACGAGCGCGTACTTATGTCTTGCCTTCCGTTCTCGGGAAGGTGTGAATCGTTCCCGAAACCACCTCTGCAATCGGTCCAGGGATTCGTTCCCGAGCGCGGAACGATTCGGAACGATTACATTCTCACAGACAAAAATCAACTGGTCCCGGGGACAAGTGGACTCGGAAACGGATCCGGGACCCCAGTGTGAAAACGCCCTTAGTCAGCTAGCTGGTTCCGGTAAAGTGTGTTGTTAATTTATGTTGTTGCATGTTGTTTTCGTTCCACTGTGTACTGAACTGTATATGGTTGAAATGACAATAAAAGCCGACTTGACTTGACATGACATACACACACATCACTAATGTTAACACACAGACTCACACACCATACACATAAACATGCACAAACACACACACATTTACTCGTCACACACAGACTGACACATCCACATGTCACACACCTCTCTCCCTCACTCTCCCACACACTAACCCTCACACACACACACTAACACACCCAATATTTAGGGCCCAAACTAACATTAGCCTTTTATAGTGTGTGCAAGTTGTGCAGTGCAACCAGGTGGCGATGGCTTTTTTGAGGTCTTAACACAATTGAATAACACACAGGTTGTGCGGTGCCCCCGGGGTGGTGATGGCACAGGGTCATCTCAGTTGGCTTTCTCAACAATTTTCTCCATGCCACACCACTGCATACCTTGATACACCCATCACTCTGGAGTAAAGATGCATGATTAAAAAAGAAAAAAAAAAAAAACAATAAAATGTAGTAGTCTCAGATATGTTTAATAGTGAAAGTAAAAGAGAATAAATAGTGGTGTGTCCATAAGAAAACCACTTGTTAATGAAAATCAATAGAAAATAATAATAAAAAAAGAATTAAACTTGCTAGAGAACTGAAAAAAGGTGTGGTTTGATGAGTCCAGATTGGGCATATTCCCAATGTCCCAATCCAAGAGTGATGAGAGCATCAGGGTGACCACTGTACAAGCCTCTGGAGGCAGTGTTATGATCTGGGGTTGCTTCAGCTGTCCATTTCTAGGCTCAGCAACGTTATGTGGCAATAATATGAAGCTGACAACCTGAATGTACTGAATGACCAGGTTATCACATCTAGAGGGTTTTGCTTCCCTGATGGAACAGGGATATTCCACGACTCATGTTGTGAAAGTGCGGTTATGGGAGGATGAGGAATCATTTTCACACCTCCATATTATTGTAATCAAAGCTAAAGAAGGTGGTTAATGAAAACTTGGAGTGTGTAATTTTTTTTTTATGTTTTTTTTATTTATTCATTCATATTGGCAGGCAGTCATTAGATCAGCTAATTAGATCTATAATTATTATAGAATTATTTAAAACAGATTTTCCCAGATTACTGTTCACATAAATGCCTCTGGAATTATTGATGGCAAATGTATCTTCATTTTGTAGATCTGGAGTATTAGCCCTTGATACCAGATTTTAGGGAAGAAACCTACACTCACACTAGTGTGTTCAATCTTTTCATTTAGGATCCCATCAGGTCCTGAGGCTTTCTTCCTTTGGTTCATTTCTCTCTGCACTGGAGAAGAGCATGAGCAAGCAGGAGGATTTTGGACAGAGCACATTTTTTAAGAAATAGGAAGCACCGCCCTCTGTCCAGCTCTTAATTCGCTCTGGTACTGCTCACACTACAAGCCTGAACCATGAAGCATGCGCAAGCCACCCCAGAATGCTGTCTCCATTTGTTCAAAACAAAGTCATAATAAAGGTTAATTAAATCATTCTCCTCAGGCATGTCTTTTCTTTAGAGTTTAATTGCAGACCTAGAAAAGGTTAAATAGTCTGATGTAAAAATATTTTTTTTATTACAACAAAGAATATAAAAATAACAATAATGCACTTAAGTTATGTACTTTAAACGACTGAAAACAAAAACTATGTGTTGGCAAAGGAATATTTTTATTATTTATATCATTCTACTTTAACAATACAAAATTATACATTTTTTAAATCAGAATTTTTAAAAAAGTAGAAGAGCTTGTAGGGATGAACAAGCCCCAGAACGGGCCATCACTCTATTTCATTCCAGGGCCCCTTCAAGCAGACTACATGACTCCAGCTCCTAAGCTTATCGGTCCTCTGGGACAATACAGTCCCTCTCTTATCAAGAAGAGGGAATCGTAACAAAATTTGGGTGCCTGCTGCCCCTGGAAGCTATAAAAGTCGAAAGACCTCGAACTCCAACCATGTAATTTGGCAATCTGGTAAACAAAGGAGACAGTTTTACGCCTCTGAGGGGTGGAAAACACCCTCCCTAACTTTACCCTCACTTATACTCTTGGTGTCGCGTACCAACGGAACTCAGAAGAGACAGTCTCTGATGTTGGCCCGGCAGGGCGATTTATTCATAAAGTTGGGGACAACAAAAACACGGGGAACAAACAAAATGTGGAAATCAACACTGAAAATGAAATGCTGGGAAAAATAGGAAACAAAAAGCAAAGCAGAAACCAATAAAGAAACAGGCAAAAAGCGGAGCTGGCAGGAGGGAAAAAACGGGAGTGCATAGGAGACACGGAAGTACACTAAAACACGGAGACACGAAAACACGGAAGTACACAGGAGCGCGGAGCGAGGCAGACAACGAGAAACTGAAACATACGGAAAAAACACGGAAGTAAACACAGTGGAAGTACGCAAAAACACGGAGATAAATACAGTGGAAGTCCTTAACTGAAGAGTTCGGGTCGCGTGATCAATCTCGGACGGTGTGCTGGTGAAAGAGTGGTGCTTTTATGTGCGCGTGTGTACATCAGCCGAATACGGAGCAGCTGTGTGTGTGGGTGTGTGTGTGAGGGACGTGCGTGCGTGCTAGAACTCGGGTGACGTAGGACGTGGTGCAGGGGCGGAGCCTGGTGTGCGCGTCACAGAACCCCCCTCTCCACGGACCGCTCCTGAGGGCCGGAGAGTACGTCGTCGTGGTGGGCGACCCCTACCCCTGGGGGCCGGCATCTGGGGCTGAGCCTGATGGAACTCGGCGAGAAGGGTCGGGTCTAGGATATCATCCCGAGGAACCCAGCTTCTCTCCTCGGGACCGTACCCCTCCCAGTCCACCAGATACTCCAGATGACCACCTCGACGACGGGACCTCAAGATTTCGCGGACGGCGTATATCGTGCCGTCCTCCAGGTCGAGGCTCGGTGGGGGCTCCTGTGGATCGCCAGACTCTGGGGAAACAGAAAGTGAGGGGGTGTGGTATGGTTTCAGTAGGGAGACATGGAATGTGGGGTGTATTCTGTAGGTGCGTGGAAGACTTAACTTAAATGTGACTGGATTGATCTGGGACAGGATGGTGAAGGGACCAATGTATCGGGGTGACAGCTTCTTGCTGGGCAGACGAAGGCGGATGTCCCGGGTTGACAGCCAAACTCTTTGCCCAGGTCGGTACGTTGGGGCCGTAGATCTCCGGGTGTCGGCTGTGATCTTTTGCCTTCTGACTGCCCTCTGAAGCTGCCGGTGTGCTGATGCCCAGACCTTCTCACTCTCCTGGAACCAGTGATTCACTGCGGGGACCTCGGAGGTTTCTCCGTTCCAGGGGAATAGCGGGGGTTGGTGACCGAGTACGCACTGAAATGGGGTTAAACCAGTAGCTGGACTCCTGAGAGAATTTTGGGCGTACTCGGCCCAGACGAGGTACTGGCTCCAGGAGTTCTGGTGGCCGTGGCAGAAGGTACGTAGGTATCGACCTATCTCCTGGATCTTCCTCTCGGTTTGGCCATTGCTTTGTGGGTGGTACCCTGACGACAGGCTCACCGTCACTCCCAGGAGTGTGAAAAAGGCCTTCCAGAACCGGGAGATGAACTGGGGACCCCGGTCTGAAACGATGTCTTCCGGGATGCCAAAGTTACGAAATACCTGTTCGAACAGGGCCTCCGCCGTCCTCTGCGCTGTCGGGAGACCTGGGAGTGGAATAAGGCGACAAAATTTTGAAAAGCGGTCCACAATGACGAGCACACAGGTGTTACCTTGAGACACGGGGAGGTCCGTCATGAAGTCTATGCCCAGGTGTGACCAGGGACGTCGAGGAACAGGTAGCGGCAGCAGTTTTCCTGTGGGTAGTTGCCTGGGTATTTTAGACTGGGCACATGCCCGGCATCCCCGTACGTACCTCTGCACTTGTTCTCTCATCCGTGGCCACCAGAAACGCTCGCGGAGAAGGGAGAGGGTTTGGGTGACCCCCGGGTGACCGGTGCCAAGTGAGGAGTGTACCTGGTGGATAAGGTGTTCTCTCTCTGGTTCGGGGACGAAGGAAAGCTGTGGTGGACAACCGGGCGGAGAGGCGCTGGGGGAATGGCTCTGGGAATCGGAGCTGCCTTCCTCCCATTGTATTGGTGAGACGAACAGAGTTGTCGGGAGGATGTTCTCTGGGTGTTCGGCCGTTTCCTCGGGATCGTGAACCCTGGAGAGCGCGTCGGCCTTGACATTCTTCGTTCCTGGCCTATAAGAAATGGAGAAATGGAATCTCGTGAAGAATAAAGCCCACCTTGCCTGTCTGGAGTTCAAACGTTTAGCTTCACGTAGATACTCCAAGTTCTTATGGTCAGTTAGGACCAGGAACGGATGGATCGCCCCCTCCAACCAATGCCTCCACTCCTCCAGGGCCAGCTTGATGGCGAGAAGCTCACGATTTCCTATATCGTAGTTCCTCTCCGCCGGTGACAGCTTCCTGGAAAAGAAGGCACATGGATGGTAAGCTGGATCCTTCCCCTGCTGCTGTGACAATACCGCTCCCACCCCGGTTTGTGAGGCGTCGACCTCTACGAGAAAGGGATGGTTAACGTTTGGAAGGGTGAGGATCGGGGCAGTGGTAAAGGCCTGTTGTAAATGTGACATGGCATGTGTAGCCTCAGGTGACCAAACTAGCTTCTTGGGCTTACCTTTTAGGAGGTCAGTGAGCGGGGCGACTTTCATGCTATACCCCTGGATGAATCGGCGGTAGAAATTCGCGAAGCCCAAGAAGCGTTGGAGCTGTTTAATATTGGTTGGGGTAGGCCACGATCGGACAGCCTCTACCTTCCTCTCATCCATCTGAATCCCCCTTGGACTGATGTTATAACCCAAGAAGGATATGGAGGACTGATGGAAGAGGCACTTTTCCGCCTTGAGGAACAGCTCATGAGATCGGAGTCTCTTAAGCACCTCAGTTACATATCGGAGGTGCTCCGAGGAATCCCGCGAGTAGATAAGTATGTCATCGATGTAGACGACCACAAATCTACCCACACAATCCCGGAACACCTCGTTCATATAACCCTGAAAAACAGACGGAGCGTTCACTAGGCCGTACGGCATCACCAAGTATTCATAGTGACCCGTAGGAGTAATGAAAGCAGTTTTCCACTCATCACCTTCGCGAATGCGAATCAGATTATATGCGCTCCGGAGGTCTAGCTTCGTGAAGATAGTAGCTCCACGGAGCTGTTCCAGAGCGGAGGGGACGAGAGGAAGGGGATAACTGAACCTTACCGTGACCTTATTTAGCGCCCGATAGTCGATGCACGGCCGAAGGCCTCCGTCTTTTTTGGCCACAAAGAAGAAGCTAGAAGCAGCAGGGGAAGTCGAAGGTCTAATGAAGCCTTGCCGAAGGGCCTCCTCAACGTACGTCTCCATTGCCTTCTGTTCCGGGAGAGAGAGAGAGTAGATTTTACCTCGTGGCACCGGTGCACCTGGAAGGAGGTCGATGGCGCAGTCCCATGGCCGGTGTGGAGGTAGTTGTGTGGCTCGGACTGGGCAGAAGATGTCCTGAAAGCTGGAGTATGCCTCTGGAACCTTGGGATGATGCACTCCGGCTGGACTCTCCACGGAGGTCGAGTTGAGTGGTAGGGCTGGGACCTGGGAAAGGCAGTGAGAAAAACAGCCGGCGCCCCACTTCAGGATCTCCCCATCCTTCCATGAGAGGATCGGCTCGTGGAGAGTGAGCCATGGGCGCCCTAGAATCAGGTCAGACGTAGATCTTTCGAGGACCAGGAATCGGATCTTTTCCTCATGCAGCCAGCCGACCCGCATATGCAACGGAGGAGTGATGTAACGAACCAGCCCCCCCGCAGGGGGTGCCCCCGTCACACAGCAGATCTGAAGGGGAACAGGGCGGAGTTCAAGGGGAACCTTGAGCTGGCGGCAGAGTGTCCTAGAGATGAAGTTCCCAGCGGAACCCGAGTCTAGGAGAGCCCTTACTGTGGGAGACATGGTGGCATGGTGGACAGTGACATTCATAGTGAGTGGTTTGGCATGGGGACATTCATGACTGACGTTACTCACCAGAGGTCTCGCTGGGCGCCGAGGGCATGATGGTAGTAGGTGTCCCCTTTCAGCGCAGTATAGGCATAACCCCGAGTCCAGCCGGCGTTGTCTTTCCTGAGGAGAAAGTCTGGCTCGGGTTTGGTTAATGTCCATTGGTTCGGGTACTGACCTGGGGTCTGGTGAGAGAAGGGCTGGTTGGAATTGAACCGGTGCAGGAAGTTCGGCAGCGCAATCCTGCAAACGGTTGGCGACTCTGAGGGTGAGCCGTATGAACTGCTCCAGCCCAACAGAGTCGTCGTGGGTCGCCATCTGCAGCCTCAATCGTGGTGCTAGCCCCTGCCGGAATTTGGTTAAAAGGGAGAGCTCGTTCCACCCACTGGCGGCTGCAAGGGTTCTAAAGGAGAGAACATAATCGTGAATGGAACCCTTACCTTGTTGCAGCCGGAAAAGTTGGTCCCCAGCAGTGGTAGAGCTCACCGAGTAATTAAATACTTCCCGGAAATGCGCAGTAAAGTGTGCATAATTGTGGACGACGGGTCCATCCTGTTGCCACATTGCCTGTGCCCACTGGAGAGCACGTTCCGTCAGTAGGGAGACAATGTAGGCAACCTTGGATCTGTCAGATGGGAAGCGCAGGGGCTGCATGTCAAAAAATATTGAGCACTGCAGAAGGAACCCATCGCAATTCCCCGCTTCACCAGAGAAGGGCGGCGGTGTAGCCACGGGACTGGTAAGCGCACCGGGGGAAACCGGGGCAATGGCAGCCGCCATGGGCGCAGTGTGGGGAGCCGGGGGAATCGGTGGAGTGACTGTGGGTGCAGCAGGTGGTGTAGTGGCGGAGGTTTGTGGTGGCAGAAGACGCTGGAGAGTGGTGATCAGCTCCGAAATCAAATTAGCACTTGCCGGGTCCATAATTGTGCTGGTCCGAGATTCTGTCGCGTACCAACGGAACTCAGAAGAGACAGTCTCTGATGTTGGCCCGGCAGGGCGATTTATTCATAAAGTTGGGGACAACAAAAACACGGGGAACAAACAAAATGTGGAAATCAACACTGAAAATGAAATGCTGGGAAAAATAGGAAACAAAAAGCAAAGCAGAAACCAATAAAGAAACAGGCAAAAAGCGGAGCTGGCAGGAGGGAAAAAACGGGAGTGCATAGGAGACACGGAAGTACACTAAAACACGGAGACACGAAAACACGGAAGTACACAGGAGCGCGGAGCGAGGCAGACAACGAGAAACTGAAACATACGGAAAAAACACGGAAGTAAACACAGTGGAAGTACGCAAAAACACGGAGATAAATACAGTGGAAGTCCTTAACTGAAGAGTTCGGGTCGCGTGATCAATCTCGGACGGTGTGCTGGTGAAAGAGTGGTGCTTTTATGTGCGCGTGTGTACATCAGCCGAATACGGAGCAGCTGTGTGTGTGGGTGTGTGTGTGAGGGACGTGCGTGCGTGCTAGAACTCGGGTGACGTAGGACGTGGTGCAGGGGCGGAGCCTGGTGTGCGCGTCACACTTGGTGACCTCCAGAAACAGGCCTTTCTGTGAACAAAGGGACACATGGCAGGGACACTGTTGCAGATCATCTTTAAAGCATGCAAAAATGGAGCTTATATCTATGCACATTTACTCAGCATGTTTAGTGTCTATATGTACCTCTGCTTACTCTACATATCTTAGAACATGTAACCAGCATTAATAAAGTCCTTTTAACTAGATGAAGGCATGAATAAGTGTGTGAGATATGAGATGTGTGGTATCTACCGAAAGTTTATCTTATTCCAAGAGTGCTTATGCTCATAAATGGCTAGTAACATGAACAGAGCGTGTGTAAACTTAATTCATAAAAGTTATTAAAAGTTTCCAACTGGATGAGTACCACGTGATGGCCATATAACCCGGCCTAATGTATGCAAAAAGGGAGGAAACATGTGAGGCGGGGCTAACACCGCAACCCCATCTGATTGGATCAATCATTCGTGGGATGGACCGACAACAAAGGCTTAAAACGCCACGGTCCGAGCACATCATTGCGTCTTCCAACATCTTCCAGGCGTCATCCAACGACTGAACATCAACTTCAAGCAAGCTCGCTCGTCGCTCGTCCACCATCGACTCTCGCCCTGCGTCTGACCGGCAAGCAAACTTCTCATCTGCTCTCTACTTACAGCTTCACGTAACTTCGAGCCAGAACTCCGAAATCTGCCACGAAGGCTCCGTTAGAAGAAGCGTCAGAGCTCCTCCGTCAGTAACCAAGCAACCAGCGCATCAGCGAAGGGCTTCCCCGAGAGACGTCATCACAGCTCCAGAGCACCAGCCAATCAGCAATGCCGTGATTTCCTAACCCCAAACGCGAATCACAGAGGAAGACCGCAGCGCAACGCAAGTAAACAAACAAAAACTCATGCATTGCTGAAATTGGTGCTCACGTCATAAACCATAAGATTAAACCCAAGGCTCTGCTCTTGTGACTTTTCAGGTCTAGTGAACAGTACTAGAAAATTATGTTAACCTTCATCCTTTGAACTGTATTGTGTGTGTGTGTGTGTGTGTGTGTGTGTGTGTGTGTGTGTGTGTGTGTGCGTGCGCGTTCAAGTAGCGTAGTTTCATGTATCGTAAATTAGTCAAATAAATTCTTGCTTCTTTATAAAGAACTGTTGTCTTGGTCGTGTATTTTGAAGTCTAAACATTTGCCGAGATCTTAAGTTACCTTGCTCATAATTGCTAAATACTAGATGTTGTTATCATCGTTGGCCATCTGATAAGCAGAACTGGTAAGATACACTGAATTGTAATAAACGGTGGATGATTAGTCAAGAAAGTGTAGATTATAAAATTTAATTCAGTTTGATAAAATTAAACCAAATCCTTAAAGATTCGATTCACCTCTGAACCAGAGCTGAAATCCTACAAGTTGTTGATCAGAATTATATTCTTATTCTTGTAAGAATTATATCTCATTATATTCCACTTCCTACTCCAATGAAACTAGATGAAATAACTGAGAGACGCATTTCTATATCAATCTTATAATATATTATCACAAGGTCTTCATTTGCACTGATCAAAGCATTACAACCACAGATCTTCTCACACAACTACAGTTTACTTTACAATTAAAGTTCACACAACTGAAAAGAAAAGTCAAACTAAATATAAAACACACACCAAAATGTTTATCAGTAATATAAAATAAAATGTTTTGAGGTTTTAATGTGCAGGTCACCATGTTGGGATTATACTCACTCTAATAGCAGACACATTTATTTCACAGACTTTAGATGTTAGTTTGTGTCTATAGCTTTACAAAAGCAGAGCTCAATCTCCAAAATATTCATTGGATTTGGACAAACCACTTGTTATATTAGTTGTGTTGAGCGACTTAAATTGCTCATTTCACTGATTGAAATAAATAATAACAATAATAATAATAATAATAATAATAATAATAATAATGAGGTTTGAATACAATGATACAATACTATATAAAATCCATAAATTGTTAAACATTAAATGCTTTATGAAATGATTAGTATAATAAATGCATCTTCTCTTTATTGATGAACTTCATTCACTCCTCTGTGACCGCATTCTCAAGTCTGGCTTCATCAGTGTGAGCTGTTAAAGAAATGAAAAAGTTGTATTTAAATGATGATGAATGACAGTGATGTAAGAAGTGACAGTGCTTTAGGAAAAGTTGTGTTTAAACATCATTCATTCATTTATCTTTATTTTATCAATGATTAACTATTAATAATAAACTATTTATTACAGTGCCCCGTTATGCTGTTAAAATGCTACAACTGTGCCGAACCATCAACTTCTTGGAATAAATGTGGTCAGAAATAAAGAATGGTGATCAGTTAAACCCTTGGTTAAAGTTACATGAAAAAAATCACCAGTTAAGAATATCTCAGATTAGAGCCGTTACAAGGCTTTACAGAGCATGATTAGCAAACACATCTCAATATCAAAAGTTATTGCATGTTTTGGACGCCTTCAGCATTGTTTCATAATGTAGAAAGAAATAAAAATCAGGAATGACCGTGGAATTATTCATGTTGTGTATTACACAATATAGATATATAGCTGACAATGTTTTTTTAACACTAATTAATGTATCTACTGTATATGTTTTTATTTTTTGTACAAATTGTACAAATGTAGATAGAGTTCTCACCTCGAGCTCTGTAACATTTGAAAACCAGCATGATGGTGACCAGCAGATACGGAGAGGCCGTCACTACGCTACTGATCAGCATGAACACTGAGAATGGACCTTGCAGAAAAAAAGAAAAAACATAAGTATAATAATGTTACACTCATTTCAAAGTATAAATCAAGATTTTATAAAATGTTTTACAATCAACAAATGTATTTCCAATTATTATGTAAAACCAATGCACAATAAAAACTGCAGTTATTTATGCAAACTTTGAATACCCCAATCTGATTTCACAGAGAAACTCCTTAATGTTACTGTTATCTGCTCTACTGTATGTAAATGATTCAGCCCATGAGAGAAACTCGACTGTGATGTAGTGTTGTTGTCTTCAGGTAATATTACAGTGATAGAGCATTCAGAACTTTCAAAACATTGATAAAAATAAACCAGTTAGCTGTTACTTATTGACTGATTTTCACAGTTGGACACTGAGTTCTGAACATTTTGTAATTGAACTTTTCCTTTACACTTTAACAATAAACACACTACATGTAGACTCACCATGCACTGTGATGTTTACAGGATTACTGTTTTCTCCAGATTCAGACTCACACCAGTAAACTCCAGTGTGTGATGTGGAGAGGGAGCTGATATTACATGTAGATCCTGTAACTGATCCCCACCATGAACAATCTAACACTCCCTCACTGTGTGTGTATCGTCTCACTGTCCGTCCAGTAGAGTTACTCTGGTCTTCACAGCTCAGTGAGAGAGAGTCACCAGAAAAGTGTTGAGTTCTGCTGGGATTGATGATCAGAGAGACTGGAGGAGATTCACCTTAAACATACAACATTATAAATCACATGTCTTATTATGACTGTGTGACATAACTTACACTGATCACATTCACACCTCATTTATTTTAAACAGTGTATGAGTGAGAATAATCCTCTAACAGCATTTAGGGCTATTCTGTCTTAAACATTCATCTGCAGGTGAATATAAAGATGTTTACACAACGCAATACCGCTGTTCTTTTTCATGTCTGCTATTTAATTTACACATATGCTACATTAATCAGTCCATAAAAAGTGTAATTTTTCCTCACCAGTGATCCAAAGTGGCTGTAGATTAGACGAAAGTGTTAAATGTGATCTGTCTCTCTCTGCTCTGCACCAGTAAACTCCTGTGTGATTACGAGCAACAGGACTGATAGTGTAGGAGCGTCCAGACACATAACCACCATGACTGTCTATTATTCCTCTGTAGGGATTAACTCTGTACCAGCTGAATCTCCAGCCTGTAGAGGAGTCTGTAACCTCACAGCTTAGAGTCACTGAGTCTCCTTCAGTCAGCCAGTTCTGTGGAGATACACTCAGTACTACCTGTGGGATCTCTGTTATACAGTAAATACAATATTGTAAGTCTAGATGTTTACTTTATGCATAATAATAATTTTATCAGTTACATACATTTCTGAAATTAGTTTATTTAAGATTATGAATAAGGGTTTATATATATATATATATATATATATATATATATATATATATATATATATATATATATATATATATATATATTTTTTTAATTATTAATTTTTTTTGTAAACGAGCAAGGTCTTGAAATACGAGCAGCATTCTGGGTAATCGTCTCCCATGCTCTGTCTCTCTGCATGTGCATCAATATATATAGTCAACATCACACCTGGCTCTGTGTTGAGTTATGAAACTGAATGATATTGCACATGGTAATCTCTGATTTATCACTTTACATATCATTACTGCATCATCCTACATGTTTATCACATAATTATCATGCAGAGTTACTCACAGCAAATAGACTGAAAGCAAAAAACTATAAAACACTAATGTTGTTGGCACAGACTCACCTGATACAGTCAGTGTAACAGCATCACTGATCACTGAGATCTGAGGGTCTTTGCTCCGTCCTCTGCAGGTGTAGTCACCACTGTCAGAGTCAGTAACATATCTGATACTAATATAGCCTCTAGAGCCTATGTGAGGATCAAGACTGTTTTTATACCAGCTGAATGTCCACTCAGTGTCTCCTCCATCCTGTATGTTACATCTGAGCACAACTCTTTCTCCTCTGTACACATGTGTGTTAGGTTCTATGGACACCACCGGTTTAGTACTCCCTGGAGAAAATAAATAAATTAATTAATTTAATTTGAAGTAAACATTAAAAAAAAAGTTTAACAATGTGGTACATTTAATATAATGGATATACCTCACCTTGAGCATGTGTCACTGGTATAAGTGAAATTAGACCTGAAATGGGAACAGAAACAGGATAAAACATGGAAATATTTTAGTGTATGAAAACATTTAGAGAAATTTAAATCAACAAGCCAAACCATCAGAAAGAAATACTATTAATTAGTCTAAAAAATAAGTAAAATACTGAAGTGAAAATAAATAAATAAATAAATAAATAAATATATATATATATATATATATATATATATATATATATATATATATATCTCAAGAGACCTTATTACTTATTATTATTAATTAATGAAATGAGTTTAATTACATTATAAATAGGAGAAAAGAGAGTTGCAACTTTAGAAATCATCGTTTATGAATGAACAAAGCTACCAACACTTACACACTGAGCATGTGACTCACACAATCACACACCTTCATACACACTCAGGCCACACTTCCAGTATCACACACTTTAATATTCAAAACAATTGTCTGTGTAAGACACAAACAACATCACTGAGCTCCAGACACTTTCTGGCAACTTAGCGATAAACAGCTTTTATTTTGAAGTTAAATTGCTGCATCAGTCATGTGTGTGCTCGCTCTCTCACACACACACACACACACACACACACACACACACACACACACACACACACACACACACACACACACACACACACACACACACACACACACACACACACACACACACACACACACAAGTGAAGTACAGCTGGAGCTCACAGGAACGATCTTTAGCCACTTTTTCACTCGAAGTGAAGAGACATAATATTTGCATAAACCGATGGAAATTAACACACATTTACAGCTGTGTGAGGCATCAAACTCAGAAGAAGAGATAATAATTGAAACATTTATAACAATGATGACAAGATCAACAACGGGATTTTTTACAACTTTTTTTTTTAAAGGTAAGGTGCAGGTTAATTTGTTTTATTTTTACTTTATATATTGTATTCATTATTTTTATGTATTTACTTTTTTGGGTCGTGGAACGAATAAATTGAGTTTTCATAAAATTCGATTTGGTTTACGAGTGTTTTGGAATACGAACCCACGTCCGGAATGAATTATGCTCATAATCCAAGGTTCCACTGTATTTATTTTATCTATTTATCTCTGTTTTTATTTTGTGACTTCATTCTGTACTTTGACAAAACAAACATCCATATTTGTCAAGGCAATAAAGTACCCAATGAATCTATGATTCTCTCTCTCTCTCTCTCTCAGCAGTTGTGGTAGTGTTTTATTTTCCTAACTTTTCAATCCCTTCTTTGTGTCTGTAAGTATTGATAATAATTAAAGTGTCATAGCATGGTGTGTAATTGGCGCAGGGTCAGGGAGGATCTTTAAAATGGAGTACACCAGATTAACAAGAAAACATGGCTTTAAATTCTCGCCTGGTTTTCGATGTTCAGTAGAAGATGGTGTATTGACAGTTGGAGAAGGTGTTGGTCAGAGCAGATTGTAACTCTTCGTTAGCTTGTATTAACAGTGCTATAATGATATTTGTTGAGCGATTAAAACTGTAAACAAAGGTATTTTTTTTTGTTGATGATTAAAAAAAAAAAAAAAACTGTGACTGTGTTGCATCTTTCAACACTGGCAAAAAAGTGACTGTGTCAAATATTCCCCATTTATAAGTGATAATCTGCTGCAGAGAATTGACATGATACAGCAAAAATGTGTGCTGCAGGGAGTCCAAGGAGAAAACATCAGTCAAAATGCCAACATTTAGAGTCCGAGTCCAGTCTGGACGAGGAGGGAGCTGCGCTAAAAGCAAGCAGCCTTTGTCCGACATAGAGCTTTCTGGAAACACACACATTTTAACCTTCGAACTTATTCATTTATTTATTTATTTATTTTGTTTTTACCAAGGATAGGAGAAGGGTTACAACTGATGGCCATTTAATGACAAAGCGGTTTTTCCTCATTTCCACACAAAATACTTGAGCTGGAGACGAAATAAATGGGTTCAAAAAGAAATCTTCAGACTAAAGAAATATGTGAGAACCGTCCGACAAGAACTAAGACATGAAGACACAGATACAGTGTGAAATAACTTACTCCCTTACTTGTTCATTAAGCATGTTTTTTCTTACAGTAAGCACCATGATAAAGTTTTATCCAATAAACACACCGAGATTTTATATGAAATTGACTGTAAAGGGGAGCGGGATGGAGAGGCCATTTTAAACCGTTCTGTAAGTAAATCCAGTTGAGGAGTGGCTGTCCTTCTCTCCAAAAAATCCTACCAAAATCATATGTTTTGGAAGAAATAGCGCAAGGCAGATAAAAGGTGGTCAGAGCCAAATCTGAGCTCTTCACTTTTACATGTATAAATGTTTACTCACCTACAGGACCTGAGAGAGATCAGGTGAAATCAGTGTGGTTTTAGGTCAGTATGGCTCTAATGAGTTTATATTCTTAGGAGGGGATTTTAACTCTACTGAGAATGTTGTACTTTGTAAAACTTTTAAATGGCCCAGAGAAATAAGGTTTACTGCCTGACATGTTATACGCACTTTTCATTAAACCATTACTGTGTAATATACACACTTCTATTGATGGAATGTTTTTACCTGATTGTAGTACAGACATTGTTTTATCAGCTCATACAGATGACGTGGTTGTCATTGTAAAATATCAAAACAATGTATGAAAAATAATGTAATTGTTCTGTAAAGTCTTCTATAGATGCGCATGTGTGTCAGGTTAATATTCTTTAATGTAAGACTCCATTTTAACTTTAACAATAAACACACTACATGAAGACTCACCATGCACTGTGATGTTGACAGGATAACTGTTTTCTCCAGATTCAGACTCACACCAGTAAACTCCAGTGTGTGATGTGGAGAGGGAGCTGATATTACATGTAGATCCTGTAACTGATCCCCACCATGAACAATCTAACACTCCCTCACTGTGTGTGTATCGTCTCACTGTCCATCCAGTAGAGTTACTCTGGTCCTCACAGCTCAGTGAGAGAGAGTCATTAGTAAAGTGTTGAGTTCTGCTGGGATTGATGATCAGAGAGACTGGAGGAGATTCACCTTAAACACACAACATTATAATGTACATGTCTTATTATGACTGTGTGACATAACTTACACTGAACACATTTACACCTCATTTAATTAAGCAGTGCTGTATACATCCTCTACCAGTGCTTTTCAACTATCCTAAAGATAAAATATTAAAGCAGCTGTAATTCTACATATCTTGGATTTAATTTACACATATACTATATTCAAAATTCCAACACAACAGTGTTATGTTTCCTCACCAGTGATCCATAGTGGCTGTAGATTAGATGAAAGTTCTAAATAAGGTCTGCGTCTCTCTGCTCTGCACCAGTAAACTCCTGTGTGATTACGAGCAAGAGGACTGATAGTGTAGGAGTCTCTATACACATAATCGCCATGACTGACTCTCATTTCTTTGTAGGGATTAACTGTGTACCATCTGAATGTCCAGCCTGTAGAGGAGTCTGTAACCTCACAGCTTAGAGTCACTGAGTCTCCTTCAGTCAGCCAGCTCTGTGCAGATACACTCAGTACTACCTGTGGGATCTCTGTTACTCAAAAAATACAAAATTATAAATCTGTGCATTTACTTTACATACAGTATAATACAATACAATACAAAACAGTCTTCAAATACTGTATATGTAACGTCAGACTAAAAAGTTTTACCAACTTTAAGTTCTACCTTTTTTTTTTTTTTAGGAAGCTTGACATCTTCAGGGACTGGGATCAATAAAACACCACAATACAAGTCAATGGCTTTTACTTTAATGTAGAGCTTTAAAGAAAAGTATCATGGAGTGAGTTTTCAGAACCCCAACATGTGTTTATGACACATGGAAAGGTTGAATCAGGAAGGGCATCTAGTGCACAAACTGTGTCGTGTCAAAATGTGGTCTACTGTGGCAACCCTTTAATGGGAGCACCTCAAACAACTGTCTGAGTTAACAAGAGACAGATGCCCCCTACATGTAGATGATTTCAAGTGTAGGATGTAAATCAGAGCTCAGCTGGATGGTGCAGTGGTGCAGTGATGTAG